>OX377204.1:29573119-29606257 GCA_947396885.1 Heligmosomoides polygyrus polygyrus | reverse complement strand
TGATTAATCGCTGAAGGCTCCGTATTGAACTCATTATTAGGGACCCTTTTTTCTCCAGACGTTCTACAGTGAAACCGTGCCACCGCTCTCAGAACGCTCTTAGTTTGCCGACAAGGTTTAATGCTGCAATGAGCTAACCGATAGACCGATGTGTTCTGCTAGCCGAAATACATTATTTATCTATTACTAATAGAATATTTTCTATAAGCAACTTTTAAAAAAGTAGTAAGGTGATTTTAGAGTTTTCGAGCGGTTTAGAGGAAGGAGAATGTACAAGTGCTCCTCGAGAACGCATCGTGATCCGGATATCCATTCAACTCCTCGACGAAAAGCGCCTAAGTCGTCCAGGAAAAGTTAAGATAACGAAAATATAATAAATATACTCCAGAGGAAAACTGGAGTCACTCGAAGTGTGGGCTGAGTCTGGTGCATATTCCATTTCAATGATTTCCTGAACAGACTTGCTCTCATACCCTAGATTACTGTACAAAACTGCTGAAGGCCAGCTAAAACAATTATCCGAAGGCTTCTTATCAGAACTCCTCTTTTCACAAAGCAAACCTTTCTTTGCAAAGAAGAGCGGTGATGAGATTATGTAGAAGAAAAAAACATACATAGGAGCGGTCCCTCTCCATCATGCCAACATTGACATAGAAAAAACTAACTAGAAAGGTCCTACACCTTCAGCTTTCTTAAAGCAGTTTTTTGTACGTATAATGGAGTAACACAAAACGCTAAAGGGTAAAAAAGGATAAAGGGCGGGGTTATTCAATCCCTTTGGAGAAGCGCAACGCATTGTATTTTCTACGGGATATCGTAGAGACGATTTGAATAAATATTTACATTTATGCATTTATTGCATTTCAGCCTTCGCGGTGCACTTATTCACATCAAGCATCGATAAGGCTGAGAGAATTGTTTACAGCATATATAAGTCCTTGTCTATAAAATCAGCACCACACTTTTTGATAGCCTATAAATCATGTTCGCCCTGTACTAGAATACGGTACCATAGTCATTAGTCCGCACTTGAAGAGTAGTAAACAAAGGCTTGAATCAGTTCAAAATGATTTCACTAGAAAGCTGTGGATACGCTTATATGGGTATGATTACACCACCATACCTTCTGCCTCCAATCGCAACAAAATTTTCAAAATCTTCAGTCTTGAGACTCGTAGGAAACGAAATGACCTGCCCATGATTTTCAAAATGATTACTGAACTGGTAGCACTAAAGCTTAATGAGTTCTACACGTAACAAAATTCCAACACAAGAGGTAGCCAGAGGAAAATCCATTTCTCCAAAGCCAAGAACTCCATCCGTGCTTCCTTTTTTACCCAAAGGGCCTGCTCTGAGTTCTTAGTATTCTCAAAAAGATATGCGCTCCCTAATTCATTAGCTCAGTTTAAAAGGCTCGTAGACAGGTATCTCCTAGAGTAGCTAAGTAGTTACTATGCGTTGTGTTGTAGTGTTGTTTTTCTTGTTGTTGAATGTTTTGTATTTCACTGCGTGTAATTGTATCTATTTGCATGTCTCAATAAATAAATAAATAAATATTTAGCCATACAATGACTTGCGGTGGCCAACCGATGAACAAGAGTACAAGTCTAGAAATGGCGGTCCACTCTGATTTTCCCTCATAATGTCCGAGGACTTTACCCAAAAAAACTAGTGAAATAAAAAGAAAGTCTGAGGATTTATCCAAAAACCTGTGAAATAAAAAGTTAAGTTCGGGGTCTAAGCCTGTTTTTAGGTAATGAGAGTAGCCAGGTTTGGAGGGAATACTGGGTGCAGCTTCCTCTCTAGACTTCCATCATGAATTATTACAGAACAGCCCCCGATAGATGTATATGTTGCGAAAGACTGCAAAGAGCTGACTGGGTAGCACTTGATCCGCGCTACTGAGGCTGTTAGATGCAGAAGGCGCGAAAATTATATGCAGAGTACCTATAGCGGAAACGAACATAAACTTAGAACCTCCTAACGCAGAAATGCAGATAATGGTGAGGCGGAAGTGAAATCCTGTTTCTACCACCCTTTAGGAGTTAATGGGATGAACGGTTGCCTCAAAAATGAAGGACCTTTTCTCCTTGGCGCTGGGCGATCAAGATACGTTCAAACCCCTCCATGTTCACCCCCGATGAAGATCCTGCTCTGCGCTAAGACGCCTTTGCATCAATCTTCTGGTGTAGTCTCGAAAAGGCTTTCCTGTTGCAGATTTAATACCTGTTTTCACCACAAAAGGAAATTTGTTTCATTTCACCCATATTTCTGTCGCTACATTCTGCGAGTTATTGATAGTCCTCATCAGCATAAGAAGGTCCAGTCCAGAAACTATTGGGATGATCGAAAAGTCTTGCAACACTTTTCGCTACTGCCCGTTAAATTTGTTAAAGTTCTTACAGTACTGATCTTTGTGGTGACGTCACAGTGCATTATCGAAGCTTTCTCAAGCATACTATATAAGGCCTCGTCGAGTACGAACACAGCAACAATGTCAACGATAAGCAGCAACATCCTACCACCTATCGTCTACTACAAATTTCTGCAAAGCCATTCGGCAGGAACTCCAGCCTTCAACATCTGCGCTGCATTCAAGAACGAAGTCGCTCACTGTTCCACAGTGGCTCGTTTGCATCAGCGCTTCAAGGCTGGAGATATCTCTCTCCAAGATCGACCTCGTTCTGGACGCCCCTCTTTTAGACTTAGAAGGCATGCTTTACTGGGAGTTTCTGGATAGTGAGAACACAGTCACATCATCTGTCTGAGCTACCCAGCTCCAGAGGTTGGCCGATGTCATGCGCCAAAAACGTTCGGAGCGGGAAGATGTCCACCTACTGCACAACAACGCGCGTCCTCATCTAGCAAAAGGGAGTCGCGAGAAAAACCAGGAGTTAGGCTGGGAAGTTCTACCCCATCCACCTACTCTCCAGACCTCGCTCCTTTTGACTACCACTTGTTCAGAGCTCTGAAGCAGCATCTTTGAGGTAAAGAGTTCGATGATCGACGTCAACTGGAAAATGAAATTTTTGGATTCTTTTCCTCACAGCTCTCGGAATTCTGGCGGAAAGGATTTGAAAGGCTGTCTGAAAGATGGGGCAGGATCTTAGACTTGAATGGGGAGTATATCGTGGTCTGAGTTTTTGTTTTAACAAATAGTGGCACATTTGTTGTGCTGGTGCTGCAAGACTTTTCGATCAACCTAATACTTCGAAACTAAAAGAAACTAGCACTGGAGCAGTTCACCTTGGGAGTAATGTGTCTTCGTCTTTTACCTGGCCCTAAGAAGAATCGGAGTCTGCCCGCTGATGAGCCCTCCCTCTCCAGCGAGTGCGCACTAAACCAGACGCTCGTCGTTACATTCGGCGAGTTATTGATACCCTTCATCCGCTTGTCCGCCGTCATAATCCTCTCGCTACCTACAGCCTATGCATGGGGCACGCTCCCTTCTGCTGTCGGTCGCGGCCGAGCTCTGCCTCCTGGCCTCCTACCGGCGCCGCTCCCGCCTTCTACCGTACACCGAGCCTCATCACCAACACGGGATTTACGCCGATCTGGCGCTTATCTGTTTACAGCCCGCTGGCGTTTGCTCCTGTGCATTTGTGCGGTTTTCGTTTCTTTTTGGAGTAGCAACGCCTACAGTATTAGCCTCACCCCTAACTAACTATTCGCACGTTTACACAAGCTGCTCTTTCTTAGTTATTCTTACAAAAACATTGCAACGCAAAAAACTTTAAAAAGTAGCAGTTTTGATGCAACTTGGAGCATTATTTACCAGCACATCAGAAAACACGATCAAGTAGGGGCAAATCGTCGAAAATGGATATTTCCTTTCTTCAGTCTCCAGATCCCTTAGAAGGTGAGCGGCTTCTCCTAGTGCGGCGTAACACTTCCCGTAGAATCCTCTCTCACTATTCTTCTAAAGGCTATACCAATTTCTACACTGCATTCTGCTATGTTTAGCAAAAAATTCCGCTCTAGCGCAATCTACAGGAAGTCGATCAATTCATGTTTTCTTGATGAATCTTCGTTTGCAGTCCTAAAACTTTGAAGATGAATAGGTAACAAATGTGCTCACCTCTTGGGCACCTTCGTGGTAGAATACCGTTCGTCCTTCATTACAGTGGCGCTGAATTTAGGGAGAAGGATTGTGTTTTTTTTTCGGCTCCTCTCAGCCGAAATTTGCTTGTTTTCTCCCATTTTTTAAAGAAAACTACGGTGAGCATCAAATAAACATAGGCATGACTTTGAGCTTGTGTTGTTCTTCAGGGAGAATTCTTTTCCTGACTGTTATATCCTTTGAATTTAGGTGAGCAGCTTCCTTGTGGCTACTCTTTACTACGGTACACTATGTCCACAGTTTTTCGCGAATTTTCTCCACCTCGTTCGCGTACAGATCGCATGGTTGGGATCAGACGTCGGTCGTTCTATGCTGCGTGCATTCGTAGATTTGATGAGCCTCAAGGGAAAGCCTCGACGAGTCTTGCGCACGCTCCTCACTTCGCTCAGAACGGGGTGACTGTCATTGAGACCCACCACCCCCTAAAAAGGCGAGCTATGACATAACTATGACACCTGCAAGAAGTGTTGCTTGTAACGCTGTGATGAGGATGACCATAATGTCGCACAGAGTATTCTCCATTCCCAGGGGAGAACGAGAATTTCGTTGCAGTAACTATGGGAGAGTCTGCAGAATACATAAACCTCAAAGTTTAATATATATTTTTTATGGCACCTTATAGCATCGCGCGAATTAAGCACACTACATATTTGTATGTACATGCGGAGGTATTCCAAGGTAGAGACTGCGTTGAAGGCACAAGAGAAGCGATTAATTTTGCAACAGCCTAATGGCTGTTGCAAAATTAATAGCTGAAGCGGACCGGTTACTTCAAAACATCAGCCTAAACACAAAAAGTAAAACTACCAGAAACAATTTTTTACCAAAAAGCGATGAATGAAATCATTCTTAGTTCAAACTGAGGTCACAGGAATTAAACAAAATTAAGAAGGGTACATTTATCATCGACCAACTTATTTATTTATTTATTTATTTAGAGAATTGTTTTCGACAATCAGTGGGAAAAAGGTCGAGAAAATATGGTGGGCGAGAGAGAACTTCGATACCTAAATGGGTCAATTTCCGCCGAGTGATTTGTGAGATGTGTGGCCTTGCGTTGTCCTGCAACAGGAACGGCCCTCCACCACTGCCGGCCACAAATTTTGCAACTTCTCATACACTTGGTCTAAATCACAGTAGCAAGACTCTGCTCTACTGCCCAACCAAGTTGCAAAAGGTTGTGGGTTACACCTTTACAGCACCACCACAAACTAAGCATAACCTTTTTAAGGTGTAGGTCGGGTTTAGGAACGGATGTTCGAGGAGCATCCTTATCTACCCAGACCGATCCTCATGAGCCACCCGCTTCGACATCTTCTTCACCCTGCTGATTCTCGCCAAATGTCCTGCTACCGTACTACGATGTACGACAATGTCCTCTGCTAGTGTGCGTGCATTCGTCTCCGGATTGGTTCGACGCTCTCCTCAAAACTTCATCGTCAAGCGACCACCTGCGCCCGCGACCCGGTTTTCTTCGAGATCAAAGTCGCCAGAAGCGAATTTTTCGAAGCAGAGCCTCACCGTACGTTCGCCAGGACAGTCCGCCCCAAAAGCGCTGCTAATGTTACGGGACGCCTCTGCCGCTTAGGTCTATAGGATGGCTTATCATAAGGGTTGCCACCCAACAGACATCTCACAGTTTTATCCCTTCCAGCTACGTCGGCATCAGCCGGATTCGAAACAAGAACCTCGATTCGACACACAGGCGATAGCTGGACCTCCTAAAACGGCGCCACCACGCGCTTGCCTTCAAGGGTAATATGGTCTATCTAGGTTTCTCTTGCATTTCCTCCTCCATTTTGTGGAAATTCAAATCTCTTGCCCCGGTTCCTCTGTAATGCAGCATCGTCTTTAGGAAAAACTTAAGGTAGCCCTCCACTCCAGACGCTAAGTGTTCCACCTCTGAAGTGGTCTAGACTTGATGTTGAAATTTGCGAATGCAATGCAACAGACAGTCCTCCGTCTGCTGTTCCAGTACCTTGATTACTTTTATTGCAGCAAATTGTATTTAAAAGCTGCATTCCATATTGCTGGACTGCTTATTCGATAGATGCGTTCTTGATGAGCTGTATCAGAACTGGCCAACCAAAGGATGCCCCTAAATAAGGTGCCATAATTACGGTTAATTTGAAGAGCTTCCGTTGTGTTGTGGTTGCGCAATATCAAAGGGGAATTACTTGACCCACTACAATCACAGCGGTGCGCCCCCTTCGCCGCTTAGGGCGAATCATGAGGGCATTCTTCTCGCGAGTAGTTGCTGTGAAACACCTGCTCGACAAATACGCTCCCTTTTGGCCAGCGTGTAGCCTTCGGTAAGGAGAAGGAGAAGCGATGTTAGGCAAGCCGTGATATTGTTGACAAAAAATGCGCCAGAGTGCCTTTCTTACCTAAGAAGCTCATCTGAGTGAAGCACCACGTTCATTTTATGGATACTAAGGCGACCCCAGTTACAGCAGTAGGAGAAAGACAAATACAAGTTGGATCCTTTGTGGAATGTATCATGCATTCCAATTCTACGGGATATCGTGGAAATTACTTGACTGCCCACTTGGCCTCGGCAACGCTTTGCGTTGATCAGCCCATAAATAACTCCTTCTGTTTTGTTTGTGTTTTTTTGTTTTTTGTTTTTGTTTTATCCCTCTTACTAAGCATTAGCCAAGTCTGGTATCAGTTCACCCATCCCAAAAGCATGGAAGGCATAATTGGGACCGAAAACCTCTATTCGGGGTGCGGCAGCCAACGCCTCTTCCGACTGTGCTATCATGCGCCGTAGATGTCCAGTTTGAAATTGCGTGCATTATGCCTTCAAATTTAATGATTCGCAACATTCTTCAGAGCATGTATTCTATCCACTTTGAGCTCAGACCCCCGCGGGGCTAAAGATAGACGAAGACAGTGTTTGAATAACGACGCTACCTGGCACTCTTTGTTGTCATATCTGGTCTCTGTAGAAATAAGCTTTTAGAATCTACACTACATCAACTCACATTTCTCGCCCCCCTCCCCCCTCCCCTCGTTAAACGCCAAGAGGTGCAGAACTGAATATAGCTTAGTTTGAAAAGTTTTTAAAGAGAACCAAATTATATACCGTCCGAAATCTCGTTTTTCCGCCGGTGGGAAAATGGCTGTAATCCGCCGGTAATCCGCAGCCGCGTCAGGGGCTCGGTTTTATTCCAACGATTCGCCAAATCTGAACCGATTACTCCTCACCAGCCGCTGTTTTTCAGATCACATTCCATGTCCTGTTTGTTACCCTTGCGCATCATATCATAATCCTGTGCTGTTCCAGTCAGACTAAAGAGATATGGCTGCTCTCTGAAACTCATACCTCCGCTGAGCGCTTCAACGGCTCCAATGATCACCCTTACAAGCCGACAAGAAGCACGTGACAGCATGAGTACTTCTCCACCAACCATCTCAAGCTTTTTAGCGAGAGATATCGGAATGTCACTGGGTGAGCGCACAATGATTTTCCGTAATTGTTTGATTTCGAGCATATACCAAAGCAGACGTGAAGGCCTTGTCTACAATATGAAGCATTTTCAAATTCTGGAAGTCAAAGAGAAAATAGAGCCGCGTATTTAGGGCTTAGTTGTAGAGAAAATGTTTACTAAAGGAAATTTTTATTTCAGTGAACCAACGTCCAAGATATGTATAAGCACAAAAAAATCATTGCAGAAATATCTATTCTTCACACCTGCTATGTGTTGAAAGGACGAAGGGGATACAACCTATGTACTTAGGAAGTGCAAAGCAATTTTTGAAGAAAATCTCGTTCAAAGAAGAATTTTTTGCTGTTCTGTCGTTGGATGTGTAAATTTAATTAAAACACATTTAAAAATCTGCGAGACTGCAACGACATTAACAGTGAGTGCAAGATATCTGCCTCTCGCTCCTTACTTGTTAGACAAGAGCCCATCAGGTTAAAGAATGCCTTACCTAATTATGAACATAACCTTATCAGCAACTTTCTATTAAATGGAGATTCATAAACGCAAGCAATGTGGTGCGGACTTTACTCATAAGCTTCATAAAGAAAGCGGACAGAAGAATGTGACTGCGAATAAAAGGATCAAGAGCAAAGAAAGACGTTCATTTATTCCGCCTTGGGATGCGTCACGTTTCTACTTCTGCGGAATATTATGGAAGAGTTTTGAGTGGGTGTTTGGCCGTTACAATGTCTTGCGATGGCTACAAAACCAGTGAAGAAACAGGTGCTCTATCACCTTGCTATTATTACTATTCGTCAGGTAGCAATTGAGCGACCTCGAAGGGATGGAAGGCTTGGTTGACTCGAGAGGGAAGGCAGAATCAAGAACCTAACCCGGGGTGCAAACTTCAGCTGTACGACACCTCCGACTGTTCTACTACGTGCTCTGTGCTTGTGAATACAATGTAATTAGGGCCAGCTATATATTCGACCAAAATAGGTGCATGTCACTTGATTTGACCTATCGCTCTGATGACTACCCTAAACAGGCTCAGATACGACATATCCCTTAGCCACTAAGGCCTAGTGACTCCTTCAATTTGAATGATTTTTTTCACATGCATTTTCATCTGAACAACCTTTAAAGGGATAAACTAAAAGGTAAATTTTGAGGAGTTCAGACGAAATTGTTAGCGATAGTGTGACGACAGTGTGTGCAGTTCTGGTTGATTCTGTTCTGCTTCGTGAACCTTCTTCACTTATTGAGCAACTACATATTACGACCTGAAAGCGAGTTCCAGTGGAACAAGTGTAAGGAACAGCATTTTGGGCTATTAGTAGGTAACGAACTTCATCTTTAGAAACATGAGGTTTTTGTATCCAGCTGCGTACTTTTCCGAAACGGGACGGATTCCAGCTCCACGCCCCGAACCTGTTAGGCTAGCACCATTACGCGATCACCTTCTGGTTACCTTTACTCTGTATCGCATGGAACTGCTAGCCTGCCTGAGTTCCACCCTCCATTGTGTAAATGCATATCGAGTATTTACCAAACCGTGTCGGAACACATTTCAGTACGGGGTCCTATGATGCTAAAGTTGCTGTAAGAGTCCACGGTACGTACGTGCTCTATGCGGTTAGCTGATGCATTTTTTTGGCGCCTCTATTACATACCATGCCTTTCCCACGGGGTAGCGGGTACTCTCGATGGGTACCGTTGTATCTTCTTTAAGCTATAAGATGGTGAATCGTGGGACACGAGATTAAAAGCAACTGAAAACCAGGTTTTGTATACTCTACATACTCATAACTTCGGAAAAGTCCTTTTCTTCAGCAACGATAGCAGCTGACTTCAGCGTGTGAAGCGACCGAAAATCTAGTTTTTCTTGGCATAGTAATAGCTTTGAAGTAGTCTTCTTTTTAAACGATGACAATAGTTGTCTTCAGGATGTGGTACCAAAACCGCTAACCAGAGCTTAGCGGGCTTTCGCGATTACGTGGTCGAAATTTAAGCCAGTTGAAGTGATGTTAACAATCTAGCTACCAGAGTTTGAAGTCAACTGCTATGTTTACCTGAGGTCATGCCTATGACTCAGTTACAGTCCATATTCCTTTTTGCTTTTCTATGAAATGTATGTGGTAGACAGAAGTGAAGGCCGACGTCAAAAATATGCATGTAGGCGAAGTAGGAGTGTTTTACAGTGGAACTCTTTAGCTTTTCTTAGTACCTTTGTAACGTTGGAACAGTGACATGTTTTTATCAGCAACACCTGCGGAGAGCAGAAGAGAAGGATTCGGCGGTGAGTACGGGAAGTCACATGTTGCGGTTCGCGTCCATTCCATAGACCTTTCACGTTCATAAGCTTAAGGAGAGCAGCTGTATATAGTGCTTTTTGAAGAGATGAGTACGTTTGTTTAAGAATTTTATGATTCTTAAAGCAAACCGCTTCTGCAATGAGTCCTATTTAGACCATATAGTTGCAGCATTTATTAGGCTACTTGGGCCCACAACCAGCCAATTTTTTCACAGGCGCATCTCACGGACTGGTATCTCCCAGAAACACTCAAACATAAACGAGCGTCGCTGTGCTACCTGACCATGAATCTGGTCTGTTAGCCATTAGTATCGCCCCAGATAGCGTCATTCATCCGCACACGAGACGACGGCAAGGCGCGAGCTACCGTAGGATGAGGCGGCGGCCGTTAATTGGGCCCGGCGCCTCTGCTCATAATTACCGCTCGTGTTTCACATGTGCAGCCGCCTATAACGGAGGCTTTACGGCTGGCCGAGCTCTTAGAGCGCGACGTTGTAAAACACACCCGGGATTACAACTCCTCCAGGGCTGGCCGACAGACTGCATCACAGAACAGTGTCCGAAATGAAGCGAACTGAGCTCAGAGACAAATGCTGGATGTTCAGAAATATGTGCGATGTGCGACCACCCGATTCTCGAGCCGTACTTCCTGGTGCTCGAGTGTCGTCCTTACCACCCGCAGTGTCTGCGCTGTGCTCTCTGCCACTGCGGGCTGTCGTTCGAGGCTACCTGCTACGTGAGGGACGGGCTCGTGCTTTGCCATCGGGATTACGTTGCGTGAGTTTCTACTCTGTTTGTGAGAAGAATTGTGCGTTCCAGTCGAAGGCGAAGAAAACTCCAATCTAGACGTGTTAACGCTGCAGTGCATCCCCAAATATCTTAAGGTAGAGAGATTCTGCACATCTGAACACGCCGACGACCTTGGTAATATCTACATTTATTGTTTCCACCAATGAATTCGATATGCCAGAAGGTCTGTTTAAGCTAACGATTGTCTATCTAATGGCATAAGGCTTCATGAAGCTGTTCACCAAGATTGGTGCAGTAGCTTTAGCCCGGCCCACGTTTCAGTGGCATTGCATTTCTCAGAGCCTGGAAACGTTGAGGATACATTATTAAACTACTCGCGCAAGCACCATCTCATTCAACAGGAAGGAATTAAAAGGCAAAAATCCAGAAGTCACACGCAAATGCATAGCGGTGACGTAGGAGCTGTCGTCCCTCCTCGACCTCTGCAGGTTTTCACCAACGTGATCGTGCTCAAGAGGGTTACTGGATCAGCCATTCCAAGGATTTAGGGCCCATCCAGGTCAACCTCCAGCTAAGGGTGATTAATGAACTTCCCTGCCTCCCACTGAACGGGTTAGCGTTTATTTATTTATTTTGTACATGAACAGTCACGAATGGCTAAAACAAGACCGAGCAAAAAAACATAATAAGGAATAGGATGACGTGCACAGATAATGACCACTACATAGATACTGTGTTCACAAAGACGGCTAATTTGGTAAACTATTAAGAAGCGTCCTACTTACATACCAATCAACAAGTGTTTTGCACTGTTTCGTTGAATTTGGCATAACATTTTTTTTAAAGATTTTCGAACTCAGAGGCAGTCCAATGTGTAGAAATGGCGATCTACATTAGCTCTACATAGCTCTTGGTATTTGTATCTTAGTCTGAATACCTCAAGTGTTAGAAGGCGACTAGAGGATAAAGAAGGGCGTTACTCAATCCCTTTTTGGAAGCGCCACGTATCCTACTTCTACAGAGTGTCGTAGAGGCAATTCTGAATGTGTATTTGGCCATAAAATGACTTGTGTTGGCCAGCCGATGCACAACTCAGCGCTTTGTACTTTCCTGAAAAGTCTGGTACCAATTTACTGACCCCTTAGGGATTGAAGACTTGATTGACCTGGACGGGATTCCGAACCAGGAACCTGGTATCTGGTGCACGCGACAGCTAGCACCTCCTCAGGCTGTTCTACGCGCGCCCTGAAGTCGATACAGACTAGAAGTCTCAGAGGCGAAGGCGCTTCATATCTATTATCAACTTGTAAACGGTAACTGGATCACATCGTATCGTTTGCCACGAAAAGCTTTCTTGTGGCGGCCGGAGAGATTGTGGTGTAGTCACAGCTGCGTGTCCCATTGAACCCAAGAAAATATGTACCAGCCTCCTTTGAAGGTTATCAAGGACAAAACAGTTAAAACAAAATGTTACCCACACTTTAAATAAGAATTTTTTCTTGCATCTTGAAGCCTACCCGAGCAGCTTCCAACCGTGTTGAATTTGTAACTATACAAGCTTTAATGATGACATTAGTTTATCTCTCTTCACAAAAAAGAACTCTATATATGTAGATCCTTCCTTTTTCAAAATGACATCGGTCCGCACCTTTAGATTGATTAGGTTACTGGTACATAGTTAAAAACGCAGGGATTGAGCACTATGCATCAACTTTGTACTGCTGTCACCGTATCACTGATGTCACAGGCAGTCTGAAAAAATACAATGTATTGCTACTTAAAATAAAATCTATTGCTGCTTGGAGCGGGTCCTCAAAAAATCTATTATTTAAGTTACCTTATCGCAAAGAGATGGGGTGATAGTTACAGTTTCGAGAGCTATGCAGCATAGCTTCCCATTTCGCCTGAGACGCGACAATCTGAACCACGCTGAAGAGATAGGAGAGAGCGCTAACATTAGGTCGCTCTGTTCCACAAGACAATATGACATCGTTGCTACTGTGCTTGAAAAATAAGCCCTTTTTGCGTAACGACTGATGTTGTGACTCATAAACCTTTTTCGTGGAAGGGTTAGAAGGAGAAAGTAGGTAAAAGCTATCACTTCTTCAAATTCAAATTTTGCAAGCTCCTACAGGTAAATCTTTTGCCCGATATCCCTTGCCGTCTACCGCTATGGCTGAGCCCTGAGTTCGAGAGCACAGAGATAGCCAACGAACAGAACCTCGATTGAGCTGTTCCACCTAAGCCATGCTTTGATAGTTAATTGAATAATAGGAAGTTGCGAGTTTTCCCGTGTGGGCAAAGAGTTTATTCCATCCACATGTTTCCATGTGCTAAAAACGCAGACGGATATAATATTCCGAGAAATCGTCGAAAAAGGCGCGCAGAGATATCCAGGAGAGAAAAAGGAGAAAGGGCGGAAAGAGCTTCGTTGTGCATCATACATAAAGTGCTCGCACTAACTGGGAATGCGCAGTTTCAGGAAGTTTCGCAAAACTTGCGCGAGATGTCGACTGCCGCTGGAGAACGACGACGTGGTGATGCGAGCTCGTGACGCCGTCTTCCACGTGCACTGCTTCTCCTGCGTGGTGGGTTACAGTTTCACCGCGAAATCGCACCGTGAATTTCAACTGCGACTCATTCCAGGTATGTGGATCCCCGCTAAACGTTGGCGACATATTTAAGATGACGGACTGTGGCGAAATATTCTGTCAAAGTAAGTGGTCTCGTTATTTTCTGAAGACCTGCGAATTTCCTCTGCAATGTTTAGTTTGCTGTAGGTCATCACGACATTCCGCAACGAGACGAACAGAGCGCCACTATGAGCCAAAAGGACGACTCCGATGCGCAAGACGGTAAGTGCTTCAGAGTCAAAAGCGTTTGAAGACAACTACTTCCGTATTGTATTACTCGTTGCTTCCAACTGTTCCTGCTCAAGCTTTAATCAAGTTGATTTTGAGTTCTTCAATACTTAAACTTTTATACGCTTTGAATTTGATTATTTATTTGCAGTAAAATTGAAATTGAAATTATTAGGTTGGCAACTAATTTCGTGGACTCTCAAGCATCTTCAGCAAAAGTCTTTATTAACAAATAACTAATGACAATCCTTAATTAAAATAAGATCCCTCGGAACGCAGAAGTGCTTCCCATATATAAGGTAGCTGGTCTATCCCACGGCCATAGAATTATTGTGCTTTCAAGGCCAAGAATCTTTGGAGGTGCATTTTGACCCGGTCCACATTATTAAATCGTCTTCCAACCAAGAAGTACTGCACCGAACTAAAGATGTGGTAGTCACTCGGCGCAAGGTCTGGGCTGTAAGGTGGATGAGTTTGACGCTCCCAGTCAAGGTCTTCTATTTTTTTGAGGCGTCCGGTTCGCTACGTTCCCTCCGTTTGGTGGTGTCAAGAAGGCAATAACTTCTGGGAGCTCGTCAAGAACGGTTCCAGCAGTAATGCTGTAATCTACTCTTCTCAACCTGGCCGCGCGCAGGCTGAACTCCGCTAGAATCGGTTCAGACAGATTTGCAGGAGCGGAATTATCTATCAGCAAGATAACGCCTGATCACACGTCACGAATCGGGAGCTTCAAAAAATCGAAGACGTTGGCTGGGAGCGTTTTTACAGCTCGCTGCAGCACTTCTTGGTTGGAGGACGATTTATTAATGTGGACCATGTCAAAATGCACCTCCAAGGATTCTTGGCTTCTAAATCACAAGAATTCTACAGCTGTGGGATGGGCCAGGTAGCTGATAAATGGGAAGCAGTCCCGCGTTCCAACAGATGTTACTTTGGTTGAAAACTGTTATTTGTTCTTTGTTTATGAACACTTTTGTTGAAGGCGCTTGACAGTCCACGAAATTAGTTGCCAACCTAATATTTATTTGCAAGTCTATTGTTCAAATCTGATTTATTTTTCTGGATTGCTGCATCAACATTTTCCAACTTCAAAAAAATCTAATTTTTTAAATCTAAAAATTTGCTTTATTGTGCAAAGATCAATTATATGGTCACCATTGCTCATCGAGAATATCTGGTGGAAAATGCCTATGCCCTCTGTTTCCAGAACGTCAAGGACTAGGACAGCAACAAGTTGTTCAGATCACTTTCTATGTTTCATTTTCTGAGAAAATCTTAAATCCCACTTACTTTGCAAAAAAAAAAACAGCAAAACACATAAAAGTGCGATCAATGTGCCAAGCTGCCACAAGAAGTGATTATGCTCTATCTAACCCACCTCAGCAGAAGCGGAAGTTCAGAGAACCTTAATAAGAAATCCTTATCACCGCTGTGACGGTTACAGAGAAGGTGAAAGCTTCTCTTACAATAATTATAGCAGATTTATAGCATAAATGGGAGTTTCCATTAATGTCAATCTACAGCACCCCTCGTGCGTACGGCTAAAAAAATCAGGCCACTGATTCATCCATCGAAAACAGTCACTTCCTTATAACTACTCTAACTCAAGGACATGTGCGAAAACGGTAACGTCGCTCGATTCTTCCTCTTCGAGTTCAACAATTCTATACTCACATCTTTCCCTTATATCCGAAGTTTTCTCGTGGGCGGGGAAAAAATGACCGAAGCATTGCATTACGCGTTACAACATGAGCGGTATTGGGTGTAGGTACATTTATAGCATCATTCCCAGAAGTATACTCTAACAATTCGCAAATATGACTATTTCAGACTCGCTTTGTGAATAGAACGATCAAGTTTTTCTTTCCTGAGTCGCCCGCCTTTAAGAAAGTAAATTGGTGGACATTTTCCGGCCTCTTTCGCTTTTCAAGGTCTTACTTCTCTGACAGGAAATCTAAAAAACCTCTAGCTTCTATTGCTGAAGTAATAACACTATGCAAAATTTCAATCAACCACACTCAAGTTTTTCGCTATTTCTACATAAATGTTGCCCAATCGATATGAATCGAACGGGAATAGTGAATTTCCCCAAGCTGATGCAACTCAAAAATCTTTATACGTGTTACTATTTCGTGTGGGTCATTAACTTCCTGAACTATTGTATATATAATGATTAACAAAAAACGTCGAAAACGAATTTTTAGCAAGAAAAATTTGAAATCTGTCGCTTCCAGAAATGACGTTGTTTGAAATAGTTCGTCTGAGTTGCACACGAAAGTATTTTGCAAGGACATTACTCCTAGAATATTGTTATTTGCCTTCCTTCACCAACTCCCCATCAAGCTGAACAGCTTCTAAATCAGACTGAGCACTTTTGGAGTAGAACCGAGCACATTCTAATAAAAGTACCTTCAAATTTAATTTAGTTGTTTTCTTAACTCAAGATAAATTTTCGACCAAAAAAATCTAATCTATATTGTTAAACGCTTTTGCTCCGAAAAGACGAATATGCTCTTTGATTTTCCGTGAGATCTTCATTCTTTCAGCTCACGAAACTGTTTTTAGGGTAGTTTTAAGCATAAGGACACAAAAAATTGCCCTTGTTTTGCGAAAAGTCTTCATCATCTAATCATTCAACGCGATTCTACGTCTCCCTTTGTTTGTAGTGAAAACTCACTTACTGAGCTTCTGTAAAATCAATGCTTGCAAGAAAAAGCGCAAATCTCCATTGTGTAGCTCTACGAAAACACAGTTTTGTTATCAATCAGATACACATATTTTGCTATGTATTTGGCAAGCGCATGGCGTAATCTTCCTAATGGACGCATCGAAACATTTTTACGCTCTAGAGCTATACTAGAAACGCTCCGTTAGCTTAAATAATAGCATTTTGACGACCATTCAAACGGTGCCTTCACTTTTTAACTCCCCTGGGTGAGCGACTAATAAATTTTCAAAATAAAACAGTCAAAATAGTTGTTACATGGATGCCTTGTTACATGGCGAAACTCTTGCACCAGGTGGGACACGAACTCACAAACTTTGCTTTCTGGGAGGAATGTTACCCTTTACACCACCGGCGCTGTTTGATCGACGTAACATTCACGATATCCTCAAGGCCTATCAGAGCTCAGCCATGATGTCCGGACGAGATAATGAGCTCATGTGTAAATCAAAATAGCTTTGAAAGTGGGAAGTTCATTCGACCTATTTAAAGCATGTCTGGTTCAACTCGTTTTAAGTCCGGTTTGATTTTGAAGGCGACCACTTTGGTCTGGAAAGTGTCCAGCTTGACGTGAAGATCGTATATCCTCTTCGAAGATGAGCAAAATGCGGTGCGTGCTTCATCTCTGACTCTTATCGAGCGCTCATCGTCCTGCCTACCCTGAAGTGACGTCTCTTGCTGCTGATTACCGTACCTCGATTGGCTTCGTTGGCGCCACCGTATGTCACGTATCGATTTCCCCACTGCAAGGCGAGGCGCCGTTCCCTTCTTCTGGTAGGGATGCGCGTACAAGTGCAAAACCCCTTATGCACCCTTTCCTAACAACTGTGAATAGCACGATGGTGAAGAGATTCGTTGAAGCGCAAAGAAAGTGAAATCTGAGACGGAACTCCTGACACGGGACATCGATTTCCACAGTCAAGGGTGTAGCAAGCTGTGGCGAACGGATTAGCGAATATGACAAACCAGGTGGCAGTGACTGATACCAGACGATCTCAAGTTTCAAACGACGCACCTACGTTAATCCATATGCAAATCATCGGTAATGAGCACCTGCTGCTGCCCGCTTCGAAACGCCGTCTGCGAGCAACAAGTACACGCATCGGGGATGGCAGCCTTCTGCACGAACTCAGGAAACGTTAAACATTTTTTAGCGGTGGAATTCCAGTGAGAGGATGTGAACTGGTATTTGTTCCCGATGGACTACGTTGCTACTGACACAAGTCGAATGGGCTTACCAGAATGACCAGCTTCAGGACGCATTTTTTAAGCAACATCCGAGGATTCAATGGCTATACTACATACACTACATATTCAAAGTTGATCTTCATTATTTCTTCATTCCTTGCGTCTGTTTTGAAATGCGGCGTGGACCATACTTCGTTTGGAACATTTGGGCAGAATATTCCATGTTCGACTCTCGATGGAACTTGGCATCATTGATGTTGCAATAGACGAATAGGTAGTGCAGCGGAGCCAAGATTGTTATACAAGTCTTTATTGCGGCTTACGTTTCGGCATCGTCGCCTTCTTCAGAGCTTGGGAAAGGCGAAGTCATTTGAGAAACTACCCACCCAATGCCATGTTTTCGACTTATTACGGTGTCGTTTTCGTGGTCTCTTAGCCTTTTGGATGACTTCCTGCAGAATGAAATGGCTTTTGGGAGGGTAGTTTCTCAAACGATTCGATTTTTCCTGGCTCTGAAGAAGGCGACGACGCCGAAACGTAAGCAGCAATAAAGATTGCATACCAATCTTGTCTACGCTGCACTACCTACTCGTCTATTTGGCCACAAGTTCCTCCGAAACCTTATTGTTCCAAAGCTTTCATGACAGTTTAGGTGTTATACAATTTTTACTTCATAACCTTTTTTTGAATTAAATTGGACACTCTTCTAAGCAAGCTTGATACATTTGAAACCAAATTGAACTTCCTCTCAACCAAAGCGAGCTTCTTCAGCAACAATAAAGAGGCTCTCCTAGGCTGTTAGAATTTTAATATTTTGAAAAAGAAGTTGGTGTACAACTTTCCATGATTATTTTAAATTCACCTCCCTTAATCAGTGAACGCACTTCCGATTGTTTTTCAAAAAATGTGTTGCATTTTTAAAGCGCAGACGGCCAGCAATAATTTAGTGTTTTAAATAAAGGGAACGCGCCACGCACTCAATTAGATCATCGTAACCGCACATCGCTCTTTCAAGTAAGCAGCATTTATACTAGCCAAATAAATAATGCGACGATGTAGTCATGACGCTATCTGCTTTTTCACACATTATATGATTGTTGCCTTTCTCAATTTAAAACAAAATTTTACTTACTATCCTTCCTTTAAAAATAAAAAAGTTTGTAAAATTTTAAGCTGTTTTTTTACTAAAATTTTAATACATTTTAAATTTTAATATTTCAAATTTAAAGAGTCGCATGAAAATTTTCATGAACAAAAAATATTTCTATCTTGGAGAGTCTCTACCACTTTAATGTGATGGAAACTCCTTCTGATTTGGAAGATGTTCAGTTCGTTTTCAGATGCGTCAAGCTTGCATAGAAGAGTACCCAATTTGATTTGTAAATCATATGTGCCCTTTCCATGTCGAAATGGGCACTTTTCCAATCAAATTGAAAACTTTTCAAAACAAATTGGACACTTTTCACGTAAATTGGACAATCTAATCTGTTTTAACACTTTTGAAATAAAAGTGGTGGACGAATTCCAGATCGAAGGGAGCTTCTTACGGGTTAAACTGCAGAACTCTCCAAGACGATAGAATTATTTTTTATTCAAGGAAAATTAGGTATAACTTTTTATGAAGTTTTTTAGTTCTGTTGCGTGAATGAGTGTAATATTTTTATAGAGTTTATATTTTTTGAGAAAATGCTGTAAATTAAATTTTGCTTCAACGTGCAACAATGCGCAGTTATTTAAAACGAAGACCAGTTGCGGCATTCACTCTAGAAGCTAGACATAATTCCTACTTGATTGATAGCGTCAATATTGCATTCATAAGGCATCAAAGTGAGGATATATGTGTTTTTTACAAATATTCTTGTTGTATTGTTTACAAGTGTGCAACTCCATGGAACAGAAACTTTGTTATTAATCGAACAAAGATCTCCAAGTCTTGTTAAGGCACGGCGCAATCCCTGGCACTAAAAACACAGTTTTTCTTTTGTCTTTTAAAACAAGCTTTAAACTCTTATTCTTCCACAAAAAAAACGAGAATTTCATAAATTTCAAACTAGGTGCTCACTTCTTACTCAACTCAATTGCTAAAAACGTCACCGGTTGCAAAACCTCATCAGATTCGAGTTGTTCAAGTCGTGACAAAAGTAAGTGTAATGCCCGCATTCTTTGAAGATTACACTGACGATCAGCAGCCGACTCTGAACCGATCGAAAAGGATGAGGACGTCGTTTAAGCACCACCAACTGCGCACAATGAAACAGTACTTCAACCTAAACCACAATCCCGACGCCAAGGATCTGAAGCAGTTGGCTCAAAAAACTGGACTGACAAAGCGAGTACTGCAGGTAATTCTCCCTATCAACAATCAATTTTGTGGCTGAACATATGAGTGCAGATGCAATGCAGTGCCCTCTTCACCTAAAGTTTTCTGTTCGTTTCGGAATTGCTTTCCAAAGATTTATCTACCACGTTACTTGTTATGCCTAACCTCGCCATTCCGCATTATTCTATGGGGACTACGTATGTACCTTCCCGGCAACGTCCTCCCGTCACTCATGATGTTTTCCCTCGTTTCATGTTAGTTGTACTTTATTTTTACATCGACATAGAAAACCTTCTTATTTTGTTGGCACCTTGACTGGGCATTTTCGTCCTAGACGTTAAACGCGCAGCGCTTGGCTATCTTCTGTAAATTTCACAATTTTTGAATTAGAAGGTAGGTAGGTAGAAGTATCCGCCTTAGAGACATCCCTGCGTCCTTTGATAAACTCACAACATCGCCTTGCAGAATGGTTAGTCACCTAATCCAGATATCAACTGCGTTTCATTTGACTGTTTCTTCACTATTAGGTCACACCTTGTTGTATGCTGAAGGAAATGCTGACGCATTACAGAAATCATTTTCCATCGGAGCCAATGTTTCAGTGTGACTTACAGGTCTGGTTCCAAAACGCAAGAGCGAAATTCCGACGGTCGATGCATGGTAGCGACGGGCCGAGTATCTCGCCCCTTGCAGTGGTATCGCCAAGCCTAAGGGACGGTCAGGTATGTGTGCACGATATGCATCGACCTGTAGAGTTCCCACCACAGTGTCGAATGCTGATCGGTTAATTGCGACTGGAATTTCAAGGAGAGCCCTTTCAAGCGACATCCCTCCTTAACCTTCTCCACAACTGCAAGGCCTGTGGAATACTCCCACACAATTATAGGCGCCGTGTCTTTCTAATCCTATAGTTTTGAGCCACGATCGGGAACTATGATAGTTCACGACCGTTACGTCATACTTTTTAATAAGGTAGAATATTAGGTCAATTCATTTTGCCCCATTTTTTAAGAACGAACCTGAACAGTATGAAACTGGCACGTTAGCCATTAACAGCAGAAAAGTGCAAAGCTTGCAGGTCCACTAACAGTAGTTTCATTCTTACCCCCAAATATTACCTCTCGTAGAATGCCATAACTTTCCTGAAGTTCGCTCCGATTCCCGTGTTCATTTAATTTGCATCGGTTTATTTCTAGATCTATGTAGTTTGCAGCGTCTGTTGAAGTAAGCTGCGCTCTCTTACAACCGTGGGATATTAGACGCCTCGCCCTATTACTATGATCCACTATTTTCATCTCGTAGGCCAATGGTTGGAGGTACTTATCATTAAATATTGGTCTCCTTGTGATCACTTTCTTAGTGAAATATGCTAGCTTATGAGCATAATGACCTACTTCTCCTTTCTAAATAGAACCAATATGGACAGACCGACCACGGAGGGTTCGAAAAGCTGCCTGAGCTTGCCGATGGCTGGAGACCACCATTCGCTATGCGGCATGCACCTCATGACCACACTACTGTTGCTCAAAATGCGAGCACCACTAAAGTAGAATTCTCTTGCTTTCACGAGAAAAAAGAGCCCGCAGCTTCGCGATATCTGAGCATTTAGTATGTAGAGCTGAGCATGTAGTACGTAGAGCTATCGGACCAACAAAAAGTCGCTCACATTCCTTACAGTCTCTGCGTTGGATGTTTTCCACGACTAATTTCCAGGGCTCTATATGAATCTAATTTTTAAGTGAATCACGACAAGTAACTTCATTGAACCGGTGGTGGCTCATTTTGTTTTTTTGCTGCGATGAAGAGAAATTTGCATTACGAATGTAAAAGCATGTTAGCATTTTTCGAATCACAACGAATTTCCACAACTAATCTCTGCAGCCACGGATCTCCCTCGATAGAGAGCCTTCAGGCTCTCTTGTTAAGAGGGATCTGGGCAGCCTTCGTAGGGCCACGTAGCGCGTCCCCGGGTGGTGGATAGGGGAACGAAATACGAACCAGTGCACTGCCCAGAGACACAGGTGGGATGCAGGGGATGGACTCCTTGCTCCTACTGTGTCGGGTCGACGCGTTCCTTGCGCATGGGAGCGGCACGTTCACGCACAGTGCGCGTGGATGTGTTCGCTCCTGCGCGGATTGTAACTGTGTCCGTCTGGTTTAAGGCCAGGCCGACACAGTTACAATCCGCGCAGGCCTTCGAGTGCTTCAGCTACGTCTATCTGGGTCGCGAAGTCATGATGGCCAACGACCTAGCGCCAGAGCTGAGCAGGAGGAAACGAGCGGCTTGGGGAGCTTTCAAGAGCGTCGAAGAAGTCGCGAAGAAGAAGAAGAACGTCCGACTCCGTGCCCACCTATTCGACTCCACCGTTCTTCCTGCCCTAACATACGCCTCAGAGATCTGGGCTATGCGAAAGCAGGATGAACATGCGATCAGCGTCGCGCAGCGTGGAATCGAGAGGACGATGCTCGGAATGACACGACTCACGCAAATGAGAGAAGGCCTCCGGAGTTCCGAGCTTCGCCGACGTTCGAAGATCAGAGACGCTGTCGCGTGGGCCAAGTTGTCGAAAATTAGGTGGGCCGGCCACGTAATGCTCTTCGCAGACACCCGCTGGACGAGAGCCGTCACCGACTGGATTTCGCGGGATGTCAAGAGAACACCAGGACGCCCACCAACGCGTTGGTTGAACTTCTTCGTGAAAACCTGAACGACCGATATGACGCTCTTCGTGCCCCTCGAGCAAGTAGGATCCATTGGAGTCCTCTGGCACGCGACAGGGAGAACAGACAGAAGAAAGACAGAGAACAGACACGAATGGAGACGCTGCTGGCGTCCGCTCGAGCATGTCTATGAGAACGGGACGACAGGAGACAGGTGGCAGGAGAATCTCAGCAGTTTATTACCCCTTCCAAGATGTCTTTGCAAAGGGCAGCGTAGACGAATGAGGCTGTGATCCTCGCGTGACCCTGAATTGGTTCAAGGTTCGGGGTCTGCTCCGGCCAAATAAACCGTGTTGGTGAGAGCACCAGGCTCGTCCGGGATGGATAAGGGATTAACCTCCGTATCCGCAGGTTATTGACATCATAGCGTAAGCCAGACACGCTCACTTAGGTCTATGTTATAGTTCGGCGATGCTGTGCGTAGCAGCCCGCGTAGCATTGTCGCCGACGTCGCCGAAGTACAACATAGGACTTGAAGTGCCCCTATGGATCCCGTAGTAGTGAAATACATGGCGTCTTCCAAAGCGGGTACGAGGGTTGAACAATGTCGACTCCTGTGTTTCCGTTATTTTTTGCTTTTATAATGCTTGTTCCAGACACTTTCTTCGTCGTCGAGTCACCCTTCGGAGTACCACTCAGCGTCTCCAGAGCACTCGCGTGAATTCTTCGAAGCTACGACTAAGCTGTGCGGTAGCAAAAGTGCTGAATAGCATGTTGCTTTTGGTCATGATATGGGTAAAGCGAGGGCTTTGGAGAGCAAACCTAGTCTGTTCTGTTCAACACTTGAATTTTCTTATCGCTCGTTCACGTTTGTAGTCATGTTAAAAACTGGAATCGCATATTTTGTCGCTATGATCTCTTCTGTATTCGGTTGATTGCTAGTCATAAAGCTTCTATGTCACCTGTTGTACATAGGTGTGCAAGGAATTCGAGGTCGAGGTTTAAGGCTAAAAAGGTCCTACCATTAGTTTTCGTTTCAGGCGGACTTTTGCTCCTCAAGAAAATCATTTTAGCGAAGGTTGAAATGAAAACAAGAAGCTAACTAGCATATGAACACACAATGTCCGAAGTTCTTAAGCAATTCAAGTGTTTGTCAAGGCTATTAAAACAACTTAAGAAAGAAGCAACGAACGCTTCTAGTATCTGAACTAGGGAAAAGACACCACTTCTCATGAAGCGCGCTAATTAGAGGAATATTTTGAATCAAGTTTTTGAGGGTTCATACATTAGCTTTTTATTAATGTTCGTATAAAGACAGTATAACACTTGTCGCAGTAATCTCTATAGTTGCGTTTTCCATAAATCTTCAAGAAAAAATCTCAGTGTTTGTGCAGCATAGATTTATTTGCCGCCAGATTTTAAGAGACGAGACACGAGAATAATCGGAACTGGTAATTCTTGGTGTGCGCACTATCAGTAGGCATTCACTTGATGTCGAAAGTTTGTTCTAACCCCACGGTTAGTCAGAGGCCTTTTGAAATCGTACCGGAGCGGAAGCCACGAAAACCACACTTCTCGCTAGCGGGATGTATTTGCTTTTATAGAAGTTGCCTCGCGCATATTGAAATTCGCTACAAAATAACAACTATGGCGACAGTCGGCTTGTGCACACAGCCAGCAACAGAAAATTTACAGTTCGATTTTAAGGTTTTTTATTTCCGCCAGCTTTTTCATCGGATAAGAGCGGAACTTCATCAAAGGCTATTCTAGCCTCTGAAAAAAAGGGAAGATTATAGACCGAGCAAATATCGAGGATTTTTTTACGAGATGCCAAGGAATGGAGACCCAGGTTTATTCCTTATCGACGCTTTAGGTGCTCAGGAGTACAAAAAGCCACCAAAACGAATAAGCACTTTGTAAAGTTTTTTTCAGTGCGTTAATCAGGTTTTTCCTGCTGGGGAGGAAACCGTCATGGAGGGTCCACTAACTACGCATTCATTACTTATAAATCCTGATCAAAACAGACTTGTTCCTGGTAGTCAGACCTTTGAAAATCTGATTGTTTATATGTTGGGCGCGCCTACAACAATTAAACTAGTAATCGGAGAAATCCAGCTTAGCGTCGCAATGAAAACCAAGCTATTTGATGCTATTCACAGCTGCAGCATGAAGATTGTCAATATGGTAATCACAAGAGACAGAATGACGGCTCTGGTTAAGCGTCGTGTGCACAGTTTTACTCGCACACAGCGGAACATGCCGCCTCTTACTCCACTGGACGAGCAAATCCACCTCATCCTGAAGCCTTCCAACATCCTCCGAATCAACATTTACCCTGTACAACTTGGTATCATCGGCGTACACCTTGCCCTTGACCCAGTGGGTTCTATAATTCTAGGCAAATCAGCAGTGTAAAGATTGAATAAAATTGGTGATAAGACTCCTCCATGAGGCACGCCATTGGAGATTGCTTTGACACCAGAGAAGGGCCGCCCCAGACGCACATGGAACGTTCGGTCGCTTAAAAACTCTCTAATACACTTTACTATAATGGGATGAATGTTAAGCGTAGTCAGTTTAGACAAAAGTTTCCTATGTGATACTCGATAAAACGTCGTAGTGAAATCGAAATGATGACATCGTAACTCATATTCTTCTCCAAAGCCTCGCCACAGTCATTGATACATTCCAGAAGGTTCTTTCGAAGTTTTTTGTCAAATTTAGCGTTGTACTTGTCGAACGCTTTCCAATTAGCCGTACGCATCGCTTCGCGGAAGAAGCATTCACGATGGTTCACCATAATAGAAGTTTGGAGACGGGAATCTCTATCCGATGAAGCTCTCTTGGTAGGAACAACAGTATTGATGGCTTTCTGCAGCACCTTTAAAAACAATTCACATTTCCCTTTGATGGCTGGTTGGGTTGGCTCTCCACTAGTTAGATAAATTTAACCTGCGACAGAAAAATGCGAACTTACGTCAAAGTCAACGTGTGAGTACAATCTACGATATACTGGAGTGCTATACTTGTGGCTCCCTTAGGTGCTCTACTGAGTCTCGCGTCAGAACCCGGAGAACTCGTCCGTATCGCTCTCGCCGCAGTGGGGACCCACGCTACCACTGCGGTGGAAGACGAGGCGCGGACGAGTTGTCACGGAGCCGCTGTTCGCAACGGTCCCCGAGGGCTGCCGTAGTTCATGGCGGCTCGCCCCGCAGTACCAGGAGCTGCGGGTGAGACCCGCCGAGGGCGTGATAGATGGGTGTGTTGTGTTTCATCTATTTGAAAACGTTTTTTTAACGAATCTACATGCTAGGAATATAATAGGTTGTTGCATAATTTCTGTCCATAAAAGAGCTTCACAACCAGCAATATAATCGCCGTTAGTGTCGACAAATGGAGGCGTATGGAATCCTGCACTCAAAACGTAACGCAAAAAAAAACATTAGCACGATATTACGTAACCTGAATTGCATTGAAAATCTTCGACACCTTCAAGCAACAAGTTAGCCGTGTGAGGTTTAGGGAAAACCTTTGCACAGAAATGCAACGACAAAGCAGACCGTTTTAGTGTGAGCAGTAATTGCCTCCCAGACTCAACAAGACAGCGGAGGGAATGCTGTCATCACAAGGCCTAGCACATTTTCTTCAAGCTGCTTGTCAACCGAGGAACTTTTAGTGGAGGTAGAACAACAAAAGTGAGAGTAAGCGCAAAATGGTGCAGAACTGCTGAATTATAAGGAGTGTTCTTCTACATTTCAGGGCTTACATTCAAGAAGTCCTAACTTGGCTTAGAAAACGCTTATTCACAAAACAAAAAGCGTTTTCCTTACTACATCTCTGACATTCTTAAGAGCGCAAATGTCGGCAAAAGTGCGCAGTATTGCATAGCCATCGCGGCGCCGCACCATCCGCCGTTGTCATTTCGGATCCGCGTCACCCACTAGACTCTGCTGCCGACCTTAAACCCAGTGATTCCAAAAGAAATACTGTTGTAATCACTGGATCCAATTGGAGGCCCGACATTTACGCCGTTTACCAAGTCAGCCCTACTGGCAATCACCAGATCAGAATGTTATCGCCTCTAGTAATATCCCGAACGAAGGGAGAAGGCCGTGTGAGTTAACAAAGTTTTGTAACGGAAAGAATATGAAGCTCCACCCGAGTCTGCAGTCTTATCCGCAAGCCAATAGAAGTCGGGCATGTTGATATTGCCCAGTATTAGTGATTCTACTTCATTGGATCACTAATAATATTAAGCGAACGAACAGTCACGTTCCTATCCAAGGAGGACATCCGAGAGACCAATACCAGGCGTACCCCTAACCACAATAATCAACTTTTATGAAATGTATCAAGACACAATAACTCAAACGCACTTTTAACCGACTTCAACAGCACAACGGAAGTCCTAACCATAAGGCAGCGATTGCATGCGAACACAACCCCCCCCCCCCCGGGTTTAGCTACCTGGTCACGCCTAATTATCTCATACTCAGATTACCAAAAAGTGAGGAAGACGTAATGAATGACTTTGACTAGGTCTCCGTGAATGCGTAAATACAAAAACGTTTGCCCAAATGTAAGCTGATGCAGTGTCTATTCCTTGATCCAGATCTGGCATTCGCATACAGGTCCTTGATGAAGGAATTAGCACTAACGCAAAAATAATCGATGCCAGTCCAATTATTCACCCTAGAACCGGTAACTTCGCTTGAGGTTTTCTCAGCAGCATCGCCGTAGACGTGGACGAGGAGGATTGTTCTGGAGATGCACGTCAGCACGGGCCGGTGCGTCGCAAAGACTCACCACCTCAGTACCCCTCTACTACTACTGCCCGTAGAACCTCGTCCACTTCTCTGCAACTTCTCCGTCGGCAGAGAATCCCACAGGAAGACCCTACCGTCAACGAAGTGAGGGAGACGTGAAGCCCTTCTGACAGCCTCTAAAACACCGCTGCTGGTAGTACAACCTTAATGAGTTTGTTTTTTCCTTTAGGCGGTCTACCTAGCCTACAGACAGTAAACGGGTTAGATTCGACTCCTATGAAGTACATTACATACACTATGATAGTCATAGTTCAATCTCTCTCTAGGTCCTTTTACATAAGTAGCACAGGACTTGACTGATTCAACTTGATCCAATACATCACTCAGACCCTGGCAGAAAAAATCTTATGCGCAGTCTCACAGACAGAGGAGCCGGACATCACATGCACCCTGATCCGACGTTTTGGTTTCGTTCCCGTCCACACCAATCGTCTTTCATCCATGGTGAATTAATACGATACTTGTCTGGGAACGATAATAAAAACACTGGGTTGTCTGCTGGTTGGCCATCGTCGGTCAGTGTGTCAAATACGCATTTAAATTGTTTCCACGATATCCTGTAGAAGTGGTATATGTAGCGTGTCACAAGGAGGGGTTCATGAAAGCTAATCTCTATTCCCTCAATTGAACTCTCAAGCCTTATGTGCCGAATCTGTAGCAATAATGTGTCGACTCGTAGGGGTACTTCAGTGGATTTTCTATTTCTTCTGCAAGGCAGCGAGTCTTCGACACATCAGCTCATTTAGTTGCTCGTGTATAGTCTGCCATTGGTGCCATCAGCGAGGGCGAGCCGGACAAGTTATGTTTAACAAACATGTACATAGTGTGGAGTCCAGTCGCATGCGAAATTGCAGCCCCCCCCCCCCCCAGTCAGAAGTGATAACGGTAAGGGAGGAATCCGGGCGGTACTTATGAAACTGCTCGTTGACATCGAACAAAGCTAATTCTGAATTACATGTTCCTAAGTTATCAGCAAAATTAAACCAACAAAAAAGGAGAAAGCAACAAAGGGAGAAAATTGCCGAGCTTTCGACTTTTGAACGAGGTGCCTGCGACCGTGTGGGGCACAATATTGAGCATTTCGATCCCCAGCATCACTTCCAGTTCACTGATGTTGTCCTGCAGCGACCCATTTTCCATTGATAGATGGACTTTATCCAGGATGATGTTGAGCAAGGTTTTGTTCTTGACTTATGGAGAGGCGGTGGTTTTTCAAAGGTTTTTGCAATCAGCAGGTCAAACACAGTACCGCCGCTAAACATTCAACCAAATGACGTTTGCGACGCAAAAACGCGTTTTTTGCGTCGCATCATGATAACTTCTTTCAAAATAAAAATTTCCTAGCAAAAATTTACAGCGCTTCCTACCATAGTACGTTCTATCATATGGCATGTGATCTTTGTTTAGAAATGGGTGGAAGCCTTAAAAGCAAAAACGAAATTAGGGAGCCACTTAATTGGGTTGACCTGACCGACATGCGTCGGTGCGTCTCGCTTAATTGGGCCCTCAGGCAAAACTGAACTTCTCCAATCAATTTTTAAAATCTTAGATTGTTCCTGAATTTAGTTTTCTTAACGTTTTTAGGATTTGTCTCCCTACGACGATTCATTTGACACCAAATTCGATAGGAAGATATCCGTTTTGAACCGGCTGGTGTCTCACAACCGTCATTTTCATTCATTTCAGCGAAGAAATTATCCATCTTTCAGTGGCTGTCAAAGTCTGTAATTAATTCCGCTTGCAGGCGAAAAAGAGTACATAGGATATACACGCTTACAGCCCATTCTATCCACATTCCGGTTGCCAACTGTCGAATTCGCAAGCAAGCAAACCTTCAGTGGGCAGTATGCTCTGCTAGCAAATTCAGACACCGATATCTGAGCATCAGCTTAGCGTTATAGTGCAAAAGTTAGCCAGTACATAGGGCACAAAGCGGAGACACCGGGTAGAAGGCAACAAAGTGCCACGTGGTCAGGTGGCCGAATTTCGACTTTTCAAAGTGACACCTTCCTCTGGGAATGTGAACAACGTTCCACATCGTTTGCAGCTGAGTCTTCGTGGAATAAACCCTGGCATGCTGAACAATAAAATTCCATGACTTTTCACATAAAATGTTCAACCAGTGGCGACCCTGTTCATTTGTTGCAGCAGCCCGAGAGCTGAGGTGGAGATACAGTGCCGTAATTGCGCTGACCTGACATGCCCTCTAGAAACACGCGACCGCCTGGCTGTCCAGCGAATATCTCCTTGCTCCTTTCACAGTTATGCAGCCATTCGATTGTATTCAATTTATGTTCCTGGCACTTTGATGAGGTTCTATTTCTGTCGTCCTTATAAGCTCTTGGGCAGAAAAACTACGTTTGTGAGTTGCGGACCACCAAGTCACATAGATTTCGTAAATATTGAAATTGTATCGAAGCCAAGTATGTATGTTCTTGCAATGGGCTATAAATTTTTTTATAAGCTTCCCTGTCATAAGCTGTTCTCTGATATCTCAGCTAGTTTTTTTAATGCAATGTATTCTGACGATAATGAGGAAAAGGGTCTTCAAAGGTTATGTTGATGCTACTCTCTATATGTGTTTTTCCAACTATGCCAAGTACTATCTCCATGTACTGCTTTTGCTTGCTGTGAAGTTTGCACAATTTTATTCAATAACAGCCGTTGAAACAACTTTTCAAACACAGATTAAGGGATAAAAAATAAAAAACGGCGTGAATCAATCATGTCTGGAATTCGTCACACAATCTCCTTCTACGATTCTTCTTCTACCTTGGAGGCAGTTTCAGTGCACATTTGTTTTGCACAGTATTTTTTGGTAGCCAACCTTTGGAAAAGTCCAAGTTTTGTCCTTCTCGGGTAAGCCCGGTGTCACTTCACCGAGCTAGTTAGCATGAAATGATAGTTGGCCCTTGCGATGTGAACCCTCGATTCGGAGTGAACACGGCAGCCGATGACTCCTCTGAATACGGTAACCACCCTAGGATAAAATGGATGCTTTGTTGTTATAAGGCTGCGATTAATTCTTTACAATATAAATAAAATTATTTTCAGCAAAGCACTTAGTCCATTTCATTTCTAAAATCAATATTAGACACTACCTGAGCGCTTAGTGCAACAATGTAGCAAAAAGAACAAATGTGAGCTGTGGAGGTTTAGGCAAAACGGAAATGTTGAGAATTGACTATCGAAATACCTTGGAGTCTTTCAGCAATTTACTGTGGAGGCAGAGCGGATAAGCTTTCTTGCTTCCAATTTCAACTGTGCTTGCAATTTCGAGTGGTAAGAGTTGTAGCAAGCGCAGAAATAAAACCTCATCAAAGTGCCAGGAACATAAATTGAATACAATCGAATGGCTGCATAACTGTAAAAGGAGCAAGGAGATATTCGGTGGACAGCCAGGCGGTCGCAGTGTTTCTAGAGGGCATGTCAGGTCAGCGCAATTACGGCACTGTATCTCCACCAGGGGTGCACACGAAATTCTGAGCGTTAAATTTTCTTAACGAAATTTTTTAACGGAAAATTTTCGTTAAATTTCCGGTAAATCGTTAAATTTTGTTAAAAAATACATTTGGCTGTAAACCATTATTTCAACTGAAAAAAGGAAAACCTTATAGGTTTCAACTTCAAGAGGTCAACAACTAACGTTCAAGGAATGGAGTGTAACACTGCGATGTAAAATAAACAAATCTTCATCAACGAACACAGAAAAATAAACAAGCCTTCAGCAACAAATTATATACAGGGTATAGAATAAGGACAGCTGTGGAATTACCATTCAAGGCAAGATGATCATCGGTAAGGCATCCTAAAATGTGCGATCAGGCAGATACCCAGAGTTCCACCCTTTCCTAGTTCTTTGAGAAACCGCTCTGACTGTTCCGCGACCATATGCAATTTCGATGCGGGCACAGGCCACTGAACACAAAAAGACCAAATAAAGATACAATTAAATACCTATCAGTGGAATGTTTCCACGTTATCGGACGCACGATTTTCGAGTGCCCGGTGCGTGGGACCATCCATTTTTTTGCAACGTCGTGACCATGACACGGCATCGTGTCACACGGTCCCACACTGCCGAGAAGGTGTGACACGCCGTCTTCGGGTCAACGTTCAGGAAAGGTAGCTTTCCTAGTTTTTGTTATTAGGGTTTTTGTAAAATAGCTTAAAATACGTCGAATACCTCCAGCGGCCGAAAGCATTCGCTCCGTCTCGACTGATCCAGGTGGGCAAAAGTATTCTGAGATGAGCAGCGCCGGGTGAGAATAGGCATATCTTACGAGGATAGACCAGTATCTTTGTGGATTCGTTGGCCTGCTCGGGGACTCGGCGAAGAAATTTCTAGCTCCAAAGTACATTAAAGGATAAGGATAAAGGATGGCGATACTCAATCCCTTCTGGGATACGCCTACTACCTTCTACCCTTCTGGGATCTTTCTACTTCTACGGGATACCCTGGAGACAATGGCTTGCGGTGGCCAGACGATGAAGCAATCAGCGCTCTGTCCTTCCCAGGCAAGTTCGGTGCCAATTCAATTACCCCAGAGGGATCGAAGGCTTGGTTGGCCTTGGCGGGAAATCCCGAAGAAGGACCAGCAACCTGGTATAGGGTGCACGCGACAACCAGACCTTCGACTGCGCTACATGTACCCCCAAAATGCATTATTTCTAAAAATTCAAAACGAATTGAATTGATGGCACTATTGTATTTAATGTACCGCACTAAATCTTGTTCAAAATAGGTCTACTAGGGTAATCTGCCATGGGAAGAACGAATATCATAGTCGTTTTTTGCGCAAATGCCATATAAGCCCGCTATATTAAGTTTGAATCACCCAAGGCCTTGCGAAATAGCGCGCTGGTAAGAGACGCAGAGACTCCGTCCCCAACCAGCACGCATTCGCGGCCGTCTCCGAGGGGGGGGGGGAGTTACCACAGCATGCCGTGGCGTGCAGGCGTGGCAACTAGATACACACAGCGAATGTAGATGTAGTCTTATCTCATCTTTTCGATTACAGATTCGGGTCTTATTTTCTTCCGAATTGGGCAAGGGAGGGAACTCTCGGTCTCGGAAGATTCCAAGGCTTCTGCCCTTGGCTAAGCTCTGCTGCAGACTAAAGACGGCGAAATAGTGCGCATCGGTAGGAGGCGCGCACTGTGCGTCTCTTCCTAGCGTGCGCTGTTTCGCAAGGCATTGTGTGATTCGAGCTTAATATAGCGGGCTTGTACGGCATTTCCGCAAAAAAAAAACGACTATGATATTCGTTCTTCTCATGGCAGATTACTCTTAGTAGACCTATTTTGAACAAGATTTAGTGCGGTACACTAAGTACAATAGTACCGAATTGATAAAAACATCAAAATATTCTTGCTGATTTCAGTAGTTTTCCAGGAACAGTCCTAGTTGGGAGGATGGGATCTGCAACATTAGAGAATACTGAAGGTAAATGTGATAAACTCACCGAGAAAAAGGTTCGTTAAAAATTCCGTTAAATTCCTAGAAATTTCCGTTAAATCGTTAAGCCAGATTTTAACGAAAAATGCCGTTAATTCGTTAAATTCGTTAAATCGTTAACCGTTAAATGTGCACCCCTGATCTCCACCTCAACTCTCGGGCTGCTGCAACAAATGAACAGGGTCGCCACTGGTTGAACATTTTATGTGAAAAGTCATGGAATTTTATTGTTCAGCATGCCAGGGTTTATTCCGCGAAGACTCAGCGGCAAACGATGTGGAACGTTGTTCACATTCCTAGAGGAAGGTGTCACTTTGAAAAGTCGAAATTCGGCCACCTGACCACCTGGCACTTTGTTGTCTTCTATTCGGTGTTTCCGCTTTGTGCCCTATGGGCTGGCTAACTTTTCTACTATAACGCTAAGCTGATGCTCAGATATCGGTGTCTGAATTTGCTAGCAGAGCATACTGCCCACTGAAGGTTT
>OX377204.1:29516047-29572919 GCA_947396885.1 Heligmosomoides polygyrus polygyrus | reverse complement strand
TCGTGGGGAAACCCACGGGGGGCCTTTGTGATCGAACCTTCCATCCGCTCGCAAGCTACTGAGCTGAGCTCAAGCCGCGTACGGTGCGAGTGGGAGGCTGGATCAGCGAGTTCAGGAGAAGCTGATGTGTGCGGCGTACGCTATAACTGGGGTACTGCCTTCCTCGCTTCTTGTAGCCGTGTCCTCTTACCTGCGGAGCCTCGAGTGGCAGGAGCCGACGCAGGGACAGCCGTGATACGTCGAGGCACAAGTGCTACGGTCCGGACAAAGAAGGAGTAGAGAGCAGCCAAAAGCTGCTAGGAAACCCCTCAAGGACCAAGTCGCAGTGTCAAAGAAGCATGCTAACGGACATGACACCGGGATTCCCCAGGTAAAACAACTGGTCAGGGCTCGAGCAGAATCAGCTTACTGACGGTTGTCTGGTACGTTACCTTAGCGGCGTTATACGGTGCAGACCTGCCGCCGGTGTACTCCGAGCGCAACTTCTCTTGGTCCTTGGCCTTAGCTACGAGGCGCCGTGCCGTGGAGCCCTCCTGTTCAGCTATCTCGTTTCACACTCGCACACCCATACACTAAGCCCTCATATTCCATTTTCAACACCATTCACCTTCCATGTCTACACATGTCACAACTTGCAGTCGTGCGCTTACGTATCGCTTGCTTCGTATGACCGTGCTTTCGGCGGGGGAGGCTCCTGGCCAGAGTCCTCCCTCAGGGTAGTCCACTCTTAGTTTGTTTGTTTTAGACTCGGGTACCGACAGTACCACCTCCTGTCATTAACACTCAATACACCCACGCTAACAATGCCATCAATCACCACCTGCAAGGCCAACCTGACCAAGGCGTTTACGGCTCTAGCAGTCGTCAAAGGTAAAATTCATGCATCTCTTATAACACCTGTAGATGCAAGCGACAAGAATCAGCCCCAAATGCTCGACGCGCGCCACCTTAACATCCAGGCGGCCATTGCAGACCTAACATCTGCCATCCGTACGGTGCAAGAGCGACGTCAAGTGTTCCTTTCTACAGTCGAGGCGTCTGCTGATCAAGAAGCAGATAATGCGGCGTATGAAAACTATATGCAAGAAACGCCCGTAAACGACGCAGTGGTCGAGGCAGAGTCAATCCTCAGCACGCTGAACCATAGCCTCGATGAAGTGCAGCTGCTGATCGAGCGTTGTCGCTTAGCGCAACTCTCTGAAGTGACGCACGGTTCCAACGCTAGCACAGAGGCTTCAGCTTCGCTCGAAACCACTGCCTCGCATACGAGCCAGCAGCAAATTCTCACTGCCCCTCAGTCGCCGGTACAAGCGCAGCTTTCGCATAATTCTACCATCCCAGCGGCCACAGCAATTCCACCGCCGCAGCTGCCATACTGCACTACCATCCAGCTTAGCAAGTATAAGCTAAAGCCATTCGACGGCGACATTACTCAGTTCCAACGCTTCTGGGGCGCGTTTCAGCTGGCTGTGCACAACAATCCCAACATTCCACCGTTGGAAAAGTACCTACATTTGCAAAGTCTTTTAACTGGCGACGCCTTAATGGTGCTCGACGATGTGGACCCTGCTGATAACAACTACTTCGAGTTGGTGAGAGCGCTTAAAAGGCGGTACGATTGTCCTCATACGACGCGTGCCGCTCTACATGTGCAGCTCCAACAGCTTCCTCAAGCAGGCAACACGGGTCCTGAACTTCGTCGCACCTGGTCTCGCCTTACGGCAATACTACATGGTCTTCGTAGGCACGAAGACTTCCGTACGGTGCTACCGCTTCTTGACTTAGTCAAGAGCAAGTTTCCAGATACAATACGCGAGAAGTTGCACGAACTCGAATATCAAAGCAACTCACAATTCGATCTAGACCAAATTATGCGTAAACTCGACCACATCATCATATCTAAGGAAAGGTATGAAAATTCAACGACACTTGGTCGTCACTTTGCGGTAAACATGTCGCACTTAACACGTAAGCCATCGCGATCCCCAACGCGTACTAATACCGAGTCAAATACGTGCTGCTTCTGCAGCTCTGAATATCATCGCTCTACGCGTTGTACTTTAGATGCTCCGTATCAACTTCGACGTAACATCGTGCGTATGCGCGATCTTTGCTGGAAGTGCTTACGTCATGGTCATACCTCTAGTTCTTGTGCGTACCGCGCTTGTCCTCTTTGCGGAGGGGACCACCATCGTCTCCTCTGCAGGAAAGCAGAGCGTCGAAACAGATCCAACAGTGCTTCCGCCAAAGAACGACGCAGCCGAAGTCAAGAACGACGCTCTCGCGACCGCTATAGGCATCGGTCGCCGGCAAGGTACTCGTCGCGAAGTTCATCACGCGACGACCGTCATTCACGACGTTACCGCTCAAGCAGTGGTGAGTCAAGATCACCATCATTTGGTCAAAACAGTTTCAACAGGCCACTTCGTAGCCGTAGAAACGGCAACATTCAATCGCGCTCTCCATCGCGCGTTTCGTTTCGTTCTCCCGTCAGGGAGCGCCTAAATTCGCCAAAACGCCGTAGCCCATCTCCTTATCCATCTCAGTATCACGCTTCCGAGTCTGAGGCTGAGGTGGGAAAGGTTCTACACTTGTACAAATCAGCCAACATCTCAGTTAACAAACGTAATCCAGCTTCTTTAATGCTTACCAAAGCCAAAACCTATAATCATAACATCGCCCGCTTCGAAGACGTTGTTCTACTCCTCGATTCAGGCGCCCAAAACAGTTTCATTTCAGCAAATTCAGCTCGACGTTTAGGCCTCAAAATTACCGACAATAAACTTCGTACTTACGTCATCTTCGGTGGTGAAACCACCTCTGAACTTTCAGGCATTGCAGAGATTACTCTTGTCGATTCTCTCGACAAAGAGTTCAGACTAGAACTGACGACCAAAGAAGTCATTACTCTGGCTCAACATCCGCCATGTCTTCCTCAGGAAGACCTCGACTTCATACACGATCACGGATTTACCACACCGCTATGTCGAGACGGTTCTGTCGTTCCCGATATCCTTATCGGGATCGACTATTACTGGGATGTCATCTCCCCAGAGGCACCAATTTGTCTGCCGTCGGGTATGGTCTTAAGCCATACTCGTTTCGGCACCGTTGTTTCAGGCAATTCGGTTTTTGGAAGCACCGGCGGAGCTCGTCGACTCCGCATCAGCGCTCACGTCATCAGAGCGAGACGAAGATGCGATCCAGAGACTCTGGTCGCTTGATGCATTAGGCATCACCGACGACCATGATCCGTCCGTAGATCGTGAACTCGAAAAGCGTATCCTAGACAATTTCAATAGTACTTCTAAACTCGTAAAAGGTCATCTTTATGTTCAGTTTCCGTGGAAGGAGGATCATCCTCCTCTTAAAAACAACAAAAACTTAGCATACTGTAGACTTTTAAACCAATTTCAGCGTTTAAGCCAGACCAAAGCCTGGCAACAGTACATCAAGGTCATCGATGAACACATTTCAGCTGGGTTTGTTGAAGACGTCGATGAATTTACGTATGACGGTCCACGCGTTTATTACATTCCACACCAGGCCGTCCACAAAGAGTCATCAGCCACGACCAAATTACGAGTCGTGTTCGACGCTTCTTCTAAAATGAAGGGCGCAGTCAGTCTTAACGACTGTATTTATCAGGGTCCTACTATGTTACCAGAGCTGATCGGTATCCTTTTGCGTTCACGCCTACATCGCTACCTTCTGATAGCTGATGTAGAGAAAGCTTTCCATCAAATCAGGCTTCAAACATCACAGCGTGACGCAACGCGTTTCCTCTGGCTCAAAGACCCATATTTACCACAATCTCCATCAAACCTGCGCATCCTTCGGTTCACCCGCATACCTTTCGGCATTAACGCATCACCATTCCTTTTGGCGGCTTCCATTCAATACCATCTTCGTAGGGAGTCTTCGCCCCTTGGGGAAGAGATCCTACATAACACGTATGTGGATAATGTCGTCTTGGGTGCGTCCTCGCACGAAGAAGCCATCCAAAAATACGCTACAGCCAAAACCATCTTCAATAAGATGCACATGAACCTTAGAGAGTTCTTGTGTAATTCGTCAACTGTCAACGCTGCCATCGCTGACACAGACCGCGCTGTTGACCCAGCCAATGCCACTCTGCTGGGACTCAAATGGCATCCCGTAAGGGACACGTTGGTTATTCCCATCAAAACCACACAAATCGCGGTTAATAGCAAGCGAACTGCTTTGCGCGCTTTAGCCTCAACATACGATCCTCTAGGGTTCCTAACTCCTTTCTTAGCACCACTTAAAGTCTTCATACAAGACTTGTGGGCTGAAGATTGTGGTTGGGATACGCCCTTAACACAAGCGCAACAGCAGCAATGGTGCTACCTTCTTGCTAATCTTCGCGGTTCAATTCCACCCTTACCACGGTCCATATTGTCAGCACCAACGCCACAGTGCTCACACCAGCTTTGCGTGTTCGGAGACGCCTCCAAACGGTTATACGCGTGCTGCGCATATCTACTCTGTCGCAGCTCAACATCCGCATTTTCTTCACTGCTAGTGGCCAAATCGCGTCTAAACACCATTAAACCGCTCACCGTTCCACGATCGGAACTGCTGGCTACGCTTATTAGCGTTAACTTGGCACAATATCTCGTTGGGCAGCTTGGTCTTCCAATATCCGCGGTTCACATCTTTTCGGACTCGCTTATTGCGTTACACTGGGTACACACCACCAAAACCCTTAAAGTATTCGTCCAAAATCGCGTAACAGCCATTCGTAACGCTGTGACTGCGCTAGCGGCCCAAAACATCCCAGTCCGCTTCCATTATGTTGCTTCCGAGGATAATCCGGCAGACTGCGCCACTCGCGGTCTTGCCACGAAGGAAGCCCACAACCACATGTGGTGGAGTGGTCCGTCCTTTTTAACTGCTCCCCAGGAGCAGTGGCCGCACGCTAACATCGACTTCAAAGTCCTCCCGCAGGACAAGGTCGACGCGCAGTTAGAATATTCCAGCGTTAATTCAATCACCAAAGGCACTTTTCAATTGGCCTTACCATTCTCTAGGACCAACAACTACCTTAAGCTGGTCAGAATCACGGCGTACGTTCTCAAGTTCATCCGCCGTCAGATCCTAGATCGGCTTCTCCATATCTTCAATCACTAATGCAAACAAAACTGCCCTCAGTAGTTTCAGTGTCCCCTTCGGGTACGGTACAGCCGTCGGACGTCAAAGTAGCGGAAAAACAGCTCATCTTAGCGCATTATCGCGAAGGTGAACAAGAGCTATACCGCTTACACAAGAGCTATACCGCTTACAATTTCAACGCCAGACGAGCACCCGACCATCTCATTCGCTGTCCGTATCGGATCGGGCCTCTAGAAACAGCTCCAATTCTAATACTGCCACAACATCGGCTATCGCACCTCTTAGTGCTGCACTACCATCTCAAAAACCACCATTCCGGCGTTTATCACACCATAGCTAACTTGCGTACCCGTTTCTATATTCCATCTATACGGGTTTGTGTCGCTAAGACCCTGCGTACATGCGTTACGTGCCGTAAGAACAATGGCAGACCTTACCGGTACCCACATGTGCCTCCTCTCCCTCCGGAGAGGACCAAACGCTCAAGACCTTTTCAAAACATCGGACTCGATTATATCGGTCCTCAAGCGTGCACTGGTACAATCTCCGGCAAAAGCTGGATCTGCCTCATAACATGTATGTCAACACGCGCAGTTCATCTCGAGGTCGTACTCGATCTCACTACGCAGGAGTTTCTCTTAGCATTTCGCCGCTTCATAGCACGTAGAGGTACACCAAGTATTGTCTACAGCGACAATTTGACCACGTTCCGTAGCGCAGAGACCGCTATCGCATCGCTCATTTACTCTCCCACCTCATGGCACAGCATCTACAGTTTCTGCTCCACGCAGAAGATCAACTGGAAGTTTATAACCCCGCTGTCGCCATGGAAAGGTGGCTTCTATGAGCGTTTGGTCGGTCTGTTCAAGTCCGCCTACAAAAAGTCCATTGGTCGTGCCATTTTATCGCTAAGTCAACTTCAAACAGTTGTCACAGAGGTCGAGGCCACTTTAAATTGCCGTCCCATAACACCCTACAGGGAACGGGAAACCTTTGTCCACATCTTAAGGCCTATAGACTTCCTAAGTCCTCAGGTAGACCTACAGATACCACCTTTACCGTCTCAAATAGACGACATCTATGATGCCTCACACAACCTTTCCCAGTGGTACAAGGAGAGCTTGTCTGTTTTAGATCATTTCTGGGAACTATGGCACTCCGACTATCTTGCAGCCCTGCGAGAACGACATCAAGCTCGCGCGAAACAACCAAGGTCGGCTGCACTCGTTCCACAGCTCGGAGATGTCGTACTAATTGCAGACGAGAAATCGCCACGAGGACAATGGAACTACGGTATGATTGTTTCACTTATTTCAGGCAAGGACGGAGCCATTCGGGCAGCAGAAGTCCGTACGGCAAGCGGCAAGTGCTTAACTCGTTCCATCTCGCACTTGTATCCGCTGGAAATTCGCGCTGTTACTACCTATGCGCCGCCGCAGGACTCACTTAGGACGCTGCCGCAGGACTCTCCTCTATCTCCGTCTCGTCAGGACTCACCAACAACACTATCGCCAGCGCGAACTCAACCTAAGCGCAGCGCTAAGACTAAACACCTGTTCATCAGGACTTAAGACGCTAAACCGTCGCTAAGGAACATTCCTTAGCCATTAATTCACCATAAAGGCGTCACTGACTAAGTTTACCACCTTCAAATAGGCCTTTCAGGTGCCTAAATACCATCATTAGGCTCAACAACATCATTAGGCGCTACTAGCTAAGTAACTCCATCCTAAGACGTGCTTAACACGTCTTAAGGCACCGCTTCAAATGGTTCGCTGCGATTACGCGCACTTGCCTGCTCGCGCTAATAACATCGCGCCTGGTTCGGACCAGCGGCGGCCTCACGCCCATTGCCGCGGTCCGCCAACACTATCTTAGCCCCTAAGCGGCTCGGTCAGCAGGCTAAGATCACTCAATACATGTGTCGTTGACCTTTCACTCGCGTTCGCTCCGCGTCCCGCGCTTATAGTGCGGTTGACGCCCTCTTGGCGAGTCGTCCGATGGCGCATGCCATCGCCAGCTGACCCCTTCGGTCGGTTTCCGGCTCTACGCCGGCTCAGCCGTTGCGCAAGGGCGCTAACACGCGCCGCGCTTAGCGCAAGTAGCCGTAACAGGCTGGTCCTAGCGCGAATTACAGTACAGCGCCGCTTTGGACTGCCTGCGAATCACTTCTGGACTGTTCTTAGCCCAGACTGGGCATCATCAGCTGCTTTTTCTCATCATCCGACTGTTCGGCTTCGTTTTTAACCTATCCTCTTCACTCTGGCACCGTAACCGCTCTATACACCAGCCGCGGGAGACGTCATCGACTCAATACAGGTAAGTCCTCTTCCCTTGATAACTTAAGACGTGTGATTGCGCTAGGTTTCTGTATGTTTTTGCCCTAGGAGCGCCCTTAAGGCGCATGCGACTACTCCGTTTGGATTTTTTTTGTATTTCATTCACTTTTTTACTTAATCCGTTCATTTTTTCCATTCGTCATTTTCCTCCTAGTTTCTTTCATCATCATCCTTATCTCCTTTCTTCTCTGTCTTCACCATACTCTTCTCGCGCGCTCTGTTTTCATGCCCGCTTAGCGAGTCCCATCTTTTTCATCCTCATTTCTCTTAGGGACTCGCGAGGAAAAAATAATCACACGTCGCCAAATTTCGTTCCCCTTTTACACCTTCATCCTATTATATACTTACTATTTACTTTTCAATTAATCTCTTTCTAATTTAATTACATCGCTAGTGGTGCCCTTAAGGCATCACTACCATATATATTTCTTCTTTTAGTATATATATATTTTCTGTAAAACTTTATACCTCTAAAGCCAATTTGCCCTTAAGGCATATTTTTAATTTTTACACTCTCTTTTTTAGTAAATCGCGCCGTGCATTTCGCTTCACACGGCCGGTACAAGCCTCCTCTTCTTCTATAAGCTTATATTTTCTATTCAGTTATACTTTTACGCTTAGCATATTACATTGTACTATTTAGTCTCTTCATATTTTCGTTCTTTCTTAAAACATTCGCTTTCTAAGGCGAAAGTGAGCCACATTGCGAGCTCAGTTTATCTTAGAAAACGACCTTTTAGCCTCCGTCCCTTTATCTCCCCAAACATTATAATCTAAATAAACTTAAAACATACACACTTTTATACTTCCTTTGCCACTTCTCTTTTCTATTTGTCTTCCATCCAATTACCCCTTTATATATTCACTTTATTTTGTACATTTTCCACTTTGTAGCCTTCCTCTCTTATTTCTATATTCTTCATATTCATTTCCATTTCACTTCCTCCCACATTACTTTCGCGATTCCGTTCTCTTCCCGTTTCGCGCGCTACTTCCTTCTCATTTAACCTCCCATCTATTCTATTTCAGAAACATTCTCGCAATGTCTTCCTCATGTCATCACTCGTGCTGCCGCTGTAGCTGCTCTTCCACGGTTGACCAGCATCAGTGTCTTCCGACTCCCCTTAGCGGAGACGATCGACGCTGCGCGCGCTGCCAGCAGACCCTTAGCCAGTCTAGTTGCTGTCATCATCACTGCGCTTCTCATCATCATCAGCGCTCCGCTCAACAGTCTGGCACTCGGGACCCTTGGCGCACACACCGTGCAACATCGCCGCTTCGTAGCGTCTCTCCACCATCTCGACGTCGCCATCTGAGCCCGTGGATTTCACCTCCACGTGAGCACGCGTCGCGGTACGAGGCTCTATTCCGGCCTCGTCAACGCGACCCATGGCACGTCGAGCCTTGCACTTTCGACCCATCTTCTCTCAACTCTCTAACTCCACCTTCTTCCTCTCAGCCTTCATCTTCTACTCTTAACACCTCTCCTCCTCTACAATCTCACCCACTCTATCCTAATCGTACTGGTCCTCCTCTCTATTTTGGTCGCCCTCGCACATTCCCCAAAAAGCTTTCTCATTTCTCTCCTCGCCGCGCTCGCCCTTCTCGTAGACCCACTATTTTTCATTCTCCTCCTCCTTTGGTAGACACACCCACTCACTCTCTATCTCCTTCTCCTACTCCTACACCGCGCGACGCCGCTTAAACGCGTCTGCTTCAACAACATCTTCGCTCGCGCATGCTCATCATCCACCGCCTACTCAGCCGCCCCTTAGCGCGTCCACGTCACAACAGTCGCAGTCGTCCTCAGGCTTAACGCCTGAAGTTGTACGCGCGCTGTTTCGTGCACGTAGTCCGCTCATCAGGCGACCGGTCCCCATGGAGGCCGGGCCTGAACTCTTCAACGCGCTTAGCACCTCGCCGTTTGGACCGCTTGACGGCATGCCACTGGCACAACAGCTCCAATTTCTGGACATACGACTAGACCGTCCAAGGAGCCCACCAACACGCGCTCTGCCATGGTCCTCAAGTTATATCCGGAATCCATCGGCAGCGCTAAACTGGGGCCCGCTGCGCCATCGGCACATGAGCACGCAGACCACACCACCTCCGTCTGCACCTCCGCGCGAGCCGTATCAGCCACACATCAACATGTGTCCGCCGTCACCGCCGCTTCCGACCCTGCCCTTAGAGCAGCCATCCTCTACGGACAATTCGGCTAGCAGGGAAGGATTCTGGTGGAACCCCACCAGCCGGCGTGAGACGCGACGCCAAGCGGCTCATATAGCGCAGGCTCCAGACCAGCAGGCTTTCTTAGAGCCTGCTCATCACCACGCCAGCAGGCCGGCACGCCGTGCAACACCATCGCCCACGCCGTCACCACCAGCGCCAAGGCCAGCAACACCAGTCCCTCAGGCACGCGCACGCAGTCCAGCCGTACCAGCATCCCCCGTTCGCCGGTCTATGTACGACCCAACACCCCCAGTCCAATCCACACCGCCTCCGGCCTTAGAATGTTGGTTCTGTCGCGAGAACCACTTCTCGTCATCTTGCCGGAATGTGCCGCGGATCAGCGACCGCATATATATTCATATGAGAAATGCACGCTACTTCCGCTGTGGAGGACACCACTTAGACCATGAGCGCGAACAACCTCCTAAAAAATGCCTCGGGTGCGGCTTGGACGACCATCATATCGTGTTTTGCGCGCACAACCGCCAGGCAATACGGGACCTTAGCAACGAGCGCTGGCTAAGGCATATGCGTAGGGCACGCCGCAGAGCGTTCATCGCTCGCCGCCTTAACGAGGAAGAAGAAGCCTGGCTGGAGAACCATCTCTATAGACTGGAGCTCGAAGAACACGGCATCTACTGAACATCGGTATGGTATGTTTCCTCTTCTCTCTATACTTTTTTCTTTACTTTTCCATTCTTCTCTTTTATTCTTGTCATGTCATGCTTTATACTTCTTATAATCTTTATACGTTACTCTTATATACACATTCTTTCTCATTTCAATGTCTTTATTATATAATCAATATATCATTTCCATTTTCAATACTCTCAACTTTAACGCAGTTCTCCCCAGCCTTGTATTCAGGTCTGGTGGTGTCTTCGTGCCTCGCGTCCGCTTGCGTGCCGTTGTTGTTCTTAACGCGTCGAGCCGCCGATCCGAGTCCACGCCTGCCGACAACATCGCCATCCTGTACATAGCTGTATATATCGCCAACATCAACATTACCGACAACAACATTAACTCCACTTCAACGTCCATCGTAGTCGCCCATCGTTTCGTCCATAGTAGTTCGTCCATCGTAGCATTCCACGACACTTCACTTCCATCTTCACTTCCTCACTTCATTCACTTAGTACCTCAACTCATCCCACCGGTATACGTAGATCTCCCCATCATGTTACTGAAGCTTTAACCCGGTTTTCTTTTTGTGTGTTTTTGTCATGTTTTTACTTAGCTAGTTAATCTCATTTATCATGTATCTTTAACTCGTAGGAAATCTCATTGGCCCTCAAAGTTCCGTCATGCTAACCTGACCTTAGACCGCACCTGTCACACCCTGCGGCGCACGCAACGTGGCATCGCCCGCCACGCCGCCGCCCAAAGTCAACCAAGTAGTCTTCGATTCTTAACATGTTTGTAGCTTAGTAGGTAAGCGGCAAGCCACAACTACCTAGTGGGTCGTCTTCTTTGTCGCGGCCCCCAGTGTCGTGACTTCCGTACGACAGTACGGTCGTCGCGGGGGTCAACAGGTCAACGCGCGTCGATCAACGCGTCGATACCTGTCTCCACGTGCCTCAACGTGTCTCCCGCGCAGGGAAGCTTCTGGAAGCGGCTAGAGACGCAGGGGGAGCGTGCCCCTGGGCGCTCTAGCCGGTCCACCAGTCAGTCGTCGTCTCCCCGCTCCTGCTGAGCGGTCGTGCCTCGGTCGTCATCGTCGCCAGCCATCCGCCGTCGTCCGCCAGGATGTCCAGCTACTGTCGGGGCCTAGCTTAGCCCATGGATCGTCGAGGATCAGCCAGCTTAGTCCGACGAGGGACCATCTACAACTTGGAGCGTCCGTAGTCCATCGAGAGTTCCGTCTCCAACGCCCGTCGGCTCGTCATCCTCGGAGTCCACCAGGTAACGCCGGCCCGCTGACCGGCCCCGGAGTCCTCGACTTGGCACACGCCACGGGGACCGGGTCGGCCATGGCCGGCGGGTTGTCGGCTTGCTTAACCCTTGGTAGTCGTGGGTGCGGTCTTCCCCCTAACACGTAGGTATTTTGTAATTGTTATGTATTCACAACCATAGTAGCTTAGAGTATCATAAATATATAACATTAATGGTTCAATTGCTTAACCAAACTGGTCTGTCGGTTCCATGTCTGGTTGAAGTATGCAAGAGTGTGAGCCAGTCTAAAGCCAGGAGGACCGCCTGAGGTCGCGGCCACGACCGAGGGGGGTACCCCTGGGGCAAGTGTCAAGTCCAGAGCTCACTGCAGGGTGTTGCATGGAAGTGTGCTGGAATGGGTTCGTGTCTTAACATCTGGCATATTGGATCCGCATAGGGCCTATGGGCAATAATACCGCGTGGTCTAAAGGCGGCAAACCTTAGCGAGCGGCGGATCCTGAAGGGCTCCAAGCCGGGGCGTGGGTGGCGTCCCCCCTCTCCGCCGATGCTTCGACGGGGGGTCGGCCACCCGCGTCACGACAACATCAGTAAATTATTCTCTACAATAATAAGAACTTGGGTGCAAGTTTAGAGCGAGAAGTCGGCCCCCTTTTTTTCTCTCAGCAGAATTTTCTTGAAATCTTCCTAATGAAAACGTTAAGCACGATTACAGAAGTATTATTACTGCACAAATTCAAATTTTGTTAGAGTTGTTGCGCTTAAAAAAAGCTGTCAGTTTAGAAGGAGATACAGGATGGGCTCCTACCCAGACTTGTATCAGAACTTGCACGTCATGTTTTAGAAAGTGTATACGAAATCATTCAACTGCAATAGTGCGTCACTTCTTCAACTTTTCTGAGGAAGCATGTCCAAAAATAGATTGAGCATTATAATACTGTTTAGTTCGGTGTTTCGAACTCAATTTCTGAACCAAAACATGTTTTCCCGCAGCACCTGCAACAGCGGAAAGGGTTATCATCAACTCAAACCTAGCATCTGCATCAGGTAATGAGCGACAACTCCCACGACCGCGGCGGAGCTCGATGCGCACGCGAAAGTCGCCGTCGCGGACGCGACGACCATTCGTACATAAAGACCGCTCCTCGTGTCACACGTATCCGTGATTGCACTCCCTTTGATGCGGGGCTCCGCAGCGGAACGGCGAGAGTGCAGAGAAAGAGACACTCCTGCTGCGCTACGAGCGAGGGAGCTGACCAGCGCCGGAATGAGAGAGCACGCTCGTCGTCTGCGTCTCCAGGGCTCGCCGAGTGTTGCGGAAACTTGCTGTAGATGGATACTGAATTTCAAGAAGGCCATGTTCCAAAAGTGTAGGACTTCCTGCAAGTCAGAATCGAGATGCACCGAAACCGCTACTCTCTACGGGAATAAATATGATGATTCCAAGAAATAAGGGCGTAGAGGCGGTCCATCCTCAGACCATTATCGTCCGTCTCCCTCCAGCAAAACATTAGTGCTTATGGACAGATCAGTACTGTAGGTTTATTAGGGAGACACACTTCAGTGTCTTTATAACCTCTCATTTTCTCTAGCCTTATGTATAGCCTGCCACAGCGGGTTGCGTTGGAGTCCTTGCTCCTTCGACTGATAAAAGGAACTCACTTGACAAGGAGCGGGAGAGGCACGACCACTCACCGTTTCGCAAGGGAAAACAGTTCCTCACCCTCAAGGGTTACAGGGCAAAGGGCAACCATGACTCATGTTTTCGACGGTTCGTCGCGCCGTCGGCGCTCACCGTACTAGAGATTCTCCTCGCATAGCCCCTACGTCTCTTCTTGCCCGTGCTAGAGTGCAGACAGCGGAGCACATGTCCTTTGCCTGTAAGCTCCGGGTATCCCGCCCCCGCGACCGCAGCCTTGGCGCACGACCCCTGTTTTGTTTTGCGTCTGGTGACTCGCCACACCCCGCAGTCCCTTCCCTAGCCCAATCTGTGCTCTCCTCCGCTGTCCCGGAAAAAGGCTGGACTCTTCCGTCCGGAGCCTAACCTACCACGCTCGGAACCAGTCTTGCCTTCGCGAGCCTTGCATTGAATATTTCTGAGCTGGCTACCTCGATATTCTTACCATTTAAGTGATTCCTTGGAAACTCTTGCAGTTGTCCGGGAATACTTCGGTATCTCTCATCACTCACTTTCAGATGGAAGATTGTCTGTGGATAACTTTCTGACATGGAGTCTCCGGACAATGAGGAGAAAATATTCAGTCGACGCTGCAACAATGAGTCACTGGAGGTCTTCTGTGACAACGTATCGGCGATATCACACGAGGTAAGACTAACCTGCCAAACTCCTTCTTATGTGGCTAGAGGCTCGTAACACAATGGGCTTTGACCAACGGCAAGGTAAGAGTGTAACGGAGAGTTATAAGCACGACTGCATAGTCGCTGCTCCCATTTCTGGACCATGCAATAGAAAACAGCTGCATCGCTTGCCAGCTGGACCTTTCATACCCACACTGCGCAGCATTAGGAGCAAGACGGAAAGTAGATAGCGGTGGTTTTCGGAGGACGTCGCATAATATCGCGACGCGGCGGAAATGAAACGCGGTACTGATCTGGGGGTGATCCACCATGCACATCTTCCGTAACTGATGGGTTTAATCTAGCCACAGTACGCCTACCAGGGAAGCGTTACAGAAGTATGTTTCTGGACGGCCAAGACCAGTACCACTGTGAAAGTCCACCGTTCAAATATGAGAAAAGTGTGTTTTTTGCAGTCTTTGCACCATTCGAGTTAGGGCCAGTAAAAGTTTACTATGAAGTAGCACATTCTTACAAGTCACCTTTTAAACACTGCCTTCGCCTTTTAAACAATGATTACGCAGAAATACTGCAAGGCAAAGGAAGCGAACATCCTGGTTAGATGTCCTACAGTTATGTCCCTTGGTGATTCCATTCGAAAGATTTTTGGGCAATCTTTCTGGATGTCATGAATGAGAAGGAGAATGGACGTCTCGCACTAGAACTGCACTTGAAATTCTTGGCTAATTTACTGAACATCGACACCTCATTAGGTAGAGATACGCCTTCCGTCTCTTCGGCAATGACGCCATAAATGAAGGTAGGCCAATATGAAGTGACAGCGGAAACGAGTTTACTGTTCCTCTCAAATTTGAGAGAAATTACTCAAAGTGCTTTGTAGTGCGGGAGATTCTATTCCTTTATGGAATGCTTTGCCTCTAGGTAACGAATACGAGATGGCTCGAGGAGGACATGCATTTGGACTTACTATTGGTTGGAACTAAACCCGCCAAAGGTGCCCATAGTCATGCTATTAATACTCATTTTTGGCGTTGGCCGGCTCTTTATAAGGGATGTTGTTCGTGCTTTACCCCAGCTTTTGATTGAGTTCATTGGATGGTCATTTACACTCTAGCACTAGCCATGCATTTCTGTTGGATTTCAGGATACTAAATGCCTCTGGATGGGGTCACCAACTAAAGTGGGCTAGTATTGCATGTGTTGCGGCGCAATCCAAGTTTCTGCTGGGCTGGCCGTTCTCCCCTTCGCTGGTCTGAGCTGAACCACTTCCTATGTAAAAATGAAAATTTATGTAAAAATATTTCCTTTTTTTGAAGGTGTGCAATCGCTTAATATAGCCGACTCCGCCCCGCTCCATCTCCTGGAGCCACCTAGCGCCGATTCTAGTACAATGATCTCCCCATCAATGGGTAACCCTTATTTTCCAGATTCCTAACTCCTTTGATTTGGGAACAGTGCCCGTGGAGCTCACGTGCATAGCTTCTTCTTCGGCTTACATAATCGTTGGTACTGGTTGTGGAGCATTATTTGTATATAACAGAAGACTCGGAAGACTGGCCAGACCGTGAGTTCTTTTGTGAGCTTGACTCTTTTTGGTTCGTCCTGCAAATCCAACTGCCAGCCTTTTGTTGTACCCGTCATGAACTACACTCTGCTTCGCCTAGCACCCTTTCGAGCTATACTGGTGTTTCATTCCTGACATTTTCCAGCTAGCTGGTGTGTGTTTCTCTTGAAACGCTGCTGGCCCATTCTTAGAGCTGAATGAGGCGTCGAGTTGGTCAGATTGAGGTGAACCTCCGTAGGCTGGAAGAGCAATTCGCCTTCGGCTTCCCTTTCTTTCGTCGTTATTATCGAACCTATAACTTAGTTGCTTCACCTCCGCTCCCAGTATCACCGGAAAGTCGACAGCAGTTCAAAGCTTGTACCTGTCAGTGGTATGTCATTCGTGTCCATTATTGTGAAGCAATAAGAGCCTTGATAACATTAGGAAAGAATCGTTCATTCGATCAAGCATTCCATTCTTCGGTGGCGACGAATTGATATGATTCATTGGGAAATGATGAGTGGCGGTCATTTTGACTGGCACTACGAACCGTTATGCTGGTTGTTACTGCTTTGTCTTGCATCCTCATTGCTCTGTAAAGGCGTTGTTCATGGCGCATTCCGATGAGACTTGTTGCGTTCACGGCGGCATCACCTATTTCGGTAATTTCTTCAGCAACTGGTTCAGGTTCACAACGTATTGATTTTGGCGGAGGGATGGAGTTATTATTAAAAAAAAAACTCCGCTGTGTTTCGGCTGTTCGGTTACCCTTGTTGGATAGGGTATTTTTAACCTACTGTCGCAGCTCTAGCCGGGGCATATAGTTAGACTTTGGATGGTTCTGAGGATTATTCATGTATTTTGGCTTGTTTATTGTATGTGAATGCAGGCTGCGGACTCACAGCTTCGAAGCGGTTACGTGTATTCATCACCTGCATCTTCAAGATGACTATGCTGCGGTCGGTCACAATACGGGTACCTTGATCGTGATCCGTTTGCCAAGTGGACGAGAGGGAGCTAGTACTTCTGTAAGCGGAGTTTTCATATGTGATATGAATGTTCCGCAAAGACATTCCTTCCTTCTAGTTGGCTCAGTGTATTGACACGGATAGCCACCGGCGTTCTGCTATAACATGTGTTGAATGGAATTCTGATGCGTCAAAGGTATGCCCGTTTAGTCTATTTGTCGCTTTACTTCGACACTGAGCACTTCCTTATTCAGGTGGTTTCTGGTGATGCTTCTGGTACGGTGATCATTTCTACTGTGATATTTGATACGGTATGATGCATTTCGTACGTCCCAATCATTAGGTGACTAAGCTCTGCAAACTCATTTTTTCCTGTTTCTGTATTTTTGACTCTGGTTGGTACGTTAGCGTTAGTCTCTGAGAATAATATCTGCTTAGGTGTTTAAGGCACGAAGTAAAGCTGTAGAGTAAATGCTTCCCTTTTACAAAAGCTTTTTCCGAGAAACTTGGCGAATTTTATGCGCAAAGCTCATGCCTCCTCATGATTAAGCATACTAACGAGCGCTGTTGTGGTCCGATACGGCATCTCACTTTTTTCGCTGGGATCTACGCTCTTGCTCTATAGATGTGTTACTGCCGAGCAAGGTCTAGTTGCTCAAACTGTTTGGCGCGCCGAGACTTCCAGTGTGTCAGCATCGCCACAAATTCATATCCTGACGTACAGTTAAACTTTTCATTGAGGAATTTATTATCAAACAGAAGATCACTGATCTCAGTGCACAAGTAATATAAGCAACTGAACTGTATTCTTCTTATTGTTGAAATCTGCTTTACGTCCTGACGTTATCCCTCAAAATGTCCGGACCGACAAAAATCCGGCCAAAGTTGTTTATGTTTAGGGTGAATTCTACCACAGTTTTCTGTTCGAAGGACCAAGTTCTGTGGCGGCATTAAGATTTCTCGATGATTCTGTAATTGTCCATAACGGCTTGCAAATGGCCGTGATTGAGTGCAGCCCACCTTCACGTTGTAAGCTGGTCACTGATCTTGAAGACAGGTAATCTATTATCTCTTCTGGGCCCACAGATGTTCTTTAGTTTTTGATTACGCAGCAACAATGAATGCTCGTTTATCATTTACACGCGGGCCATCTAATGTGGTTCTAATAGTAAATAAAGGACACTAAAGGTGGAGTCTGCCCATCATGGGATTCGCCACGCATGCTAATTCCATGGAATGTCGTGAAATCAAGTTGGCTCCGTATTTGTCCTGTACCGTGGCCTGCGGTGTTAAGTATAGTTGTGCTCTCCCAAAAATTGCGAATAACCGAATAGCGACGACTTTCGATTATTCGAAAATCGCGTTTTTTTCGAGCATTTTAATTCAAATACATTCTGTCATTGCGTTTTCTCGAAATGCAGGATATAGAAGTAAAACGTCAAGCTTATCGCCACTGTTTGGTCATTTTGGGTATCATCAATAGCAGTGCAAGTTGAGCATCACAATTATCCCGGGTTTCTTTCATCCTTTGCGAGAATGGGTAACACATCTCAAGCGGATTGGTTAACGCCGCTCCTATCCTTTATCGGTTATGCATTCCCGGAACTGTTGCAAGTTGCCTCAATCCACTTCATTATTTGATCAGTTAGTCAGAGGCTTGCTGTCGGTGCAATGAAAAAAGCAAAACAAGTAAAGTACTGCAGGCAGTCAACTCAAACCTTGCAAGCACCCCGAAGATGCCAATTTGTGCCTGGCAAGCGCAAGCAATAGGGTTCTTCAATGTAAATGGGATGCTTGACACATTCGAACGTTCATGCATGACTCTGACAGTGCGAGCTTACCCTTTATCGGTTAATTTGAAGTGCAATAGTCCTGCGTTAATACTAACCTTTTCATCAGTGGGGTGTGTATTATTAGTTTCTTACATGTATCCATTTTATGTTTTCCGCCAGCTTTTCTTTGCAATGACTAGTGCTACTTCCAAATGTTTTTTCAGGACAACGGTATTGAGTTTGCGTTGCACAGAAAACGCCGTATATGTCGTTGAGAAGTCGCGTATTTGCATACTCACGTCGTCGTTTTTCCTACTGGATTCAATACCTGCGAGCAAATTTGTGAGTTCTTGTTCTGGTGGTTTCATTCGGTTTTTCTTTTCCATTAACAGCAGTTTTCAAGGGACGCGGCCTACTGCCCTGGAGGTTGTTTTCTTCTTCCCGTGTTGGCTTCTTCTTCGAAGCTTGTTTGACGTGTTTAGTTTCAGGGAGACGACGTAACGTCTTTTCGGTGTGCTGACTGGAGTGAGGATGCTGATAAAATCGTGGTTTTATCGAGTTCAAATGAGTTCATTTTGTTCGAACTTGTAACTTCGCATGTTCTTTGGAGACTACAAATGAACACGGTAGTTGCTTACGTTTTTGCGATTTAAATTCCTTTCGTAAACTTTCTCATGCAGCGCAGTGTATTTAGAGTGGTCCAAACAGTATAATTGGTGGGTTATGCTTGGATTCCGATGACTCCGTTTTCTACTTAACGAAACCTCATGACGTTCTTCGGATTGGTGTGACCCCCATAGAAAAATCTCTCCTGAGGCAAGGTATGTTTTTCGTCACTTTTGTACATAGAACGTCCACTTTCACTCATCCAGAAGCCAGGAACATCGGCTCCTGTTGTTTTTCCTCCCTCACCGTTGTCGGGTAAAGCATCCCAAAAGGGATTGAGTAACGCCGTCCTTTATCCTTTACCCACCATTGTCGGCTAGATTGTTTTTGCCATTCCAACGTGATGACGTTGGCGAAAGCTCGAGTTTTGTTTTCCACACTAGAGTGTCAGCTGGTTCACCGACACTTGATTGGGCTTTTCCACGCGGATGCTTCTTGCCCCTCGAAGGTGCAACGTCCGACTTAGTGTTGAGTTCGCTAGTTGCATTTCAAAAGACATCAACCTAGCATCCACCTCTGTGCGTGGTCCCTAGCGTTTTTCGCGTAGAAGTGTCTTGGCCGCGTAGCAGAACCTTGCTCGTAGATTCGAATCCATCATATGGTCTGTTGCCTCTTTAGGAGATCCAAAAGCGGCTCAGTTGCAGTTCATCCTTCATGTCGTTCTCCTTTTTCGATGAACATCGGAGATCATTGGACGACGTCCCAGGGGATTTAGGGGTTCCCAGCTGAACTTCTTTTCCTTCGCAATGGCGTTCGTCATCTATTAGGTCTTCCCCCTGCTCATTCGTAGTCCTATCGTGTTTCCTGTTTCGTTTAATTCAGCAAGCATCGCTTTCTCTTCAGCAATAGAATTCAAGAGGAGTACGATGTCGCCAGTAAATCAAAGATTGAGAGAAATCTTCTATTCAAACGTATGTCTTTTTTGTTCCAGTCAGACCACTTCACACGCTTCTGGGAACTGCTTGTGGCTCTGTCCCCTCCCCCCCCCCCCCTCCCATTGTGAATAGTAATGAGGCGATTGAACAGACAAACTTGCATACAGCGTAGCAGTCAGTTTGTGTTAGCAGTTTTGAGAAGGTGACAGCTGTGATCGAATAGTGATCCTGGCTAACCTTATCGCCATAGTTGTTTTCTTACTGTAATAAATGCTCACTTGTTCACACTTTGTTTCCCTCGAAGGCTAAATCTCCTCCATGAGATCATCTGAAGATCTGCAAAGTCACTCTGGATGTTTTAAGTGACGGGCTATGTATGCGAAGGACAGTATAAAATCCGCCCCTTCATTTTTCGTTTATTTTCGAAACTCCATGGTTTCTTACTATGAAATTTTTGAGCATTTTCATCAAATTACAAAAGTGCTTCAGATCACGACAGTTCGATATCAGCTTTCCTGTCATCGCCCAAAAAGATGATATCAACAGGAGCTTCTCGAATAACTCAGAGGGGCGTTTCGTTTTTTAACTCTGCCGTTAGCACTGCAAAAGATATTGGGACTAGTTCTGATGGTTAGTTTGCCTACCGTTGCCTCTGTACGTTACTATGCAAGAAATCACATCAATCACTGCAGTGTCGAATATTTTGGAAGACGCCTTGAGCAGAGTAAATCTCAGAGAAGACCTCGGAGTCCTGCTGCAGAACGTGGTCGACGTAGTGGATCCAGTTCAGGACGACTATTCTTTTGTGCGTACTAGCTTTGCCATCACAGTTCGTAACCTCTTTATCTCGAGAATTACAGCAGCGCCGTGGTGACTCTAAGCCCAGCTTGCTAGTTCCTCTACCTGACCCTGGAATAGGTGAGAATCGTACATTACGACGCTGCTAAGAGACCATTACAAAGATTAAGTCGAATACCGTATTGAAATCACGGGAAGATACATTTTCATATTGCTTCTGACCAATAGTTGCACTGTCAATGCTGATATAGAGACATGCATTCTGATTGGTGATTGTTTGTATTCTAGAAGTCACTGAAGATCTTCAGTCCCCTGTCTCTGTGGTGCGAAAAGAGAAGGGAAAGGTAGCACCACGAAGAAGGATTCAATCCTCTTCAGCCGAAGGAGCGATTCAGGCGGATCAAAGTCAGCCAATAGCCATCGATGAAAGCACGCTAATGAGTCTTCGCAGACACGGTGGGCTGTAGGATCTAAAATATGATCTCGCGTTTGACTGGTCTCGTTGCATTAGTGCATAATTTGATGGTCTTCAGTGCTCGGAGACGCCATTGTGAGTGGAAGCCCTTGTGGATCTGGGTTCAGCTTCAGTAGTACGCCAAGTCCAGGAGGAAGCCCAAGAAACGTTGATGTTCATCCAAAATTGAGCGACTGCGACGAGCCAGCGGTGAAGCCGTCTTCGTCTGGAGAGTCATCTGAAGCGTCGAGGCCATCGTCTCCAGACCTTGGTATGTTTCGTTTCAGCCACTTTGATATGCAATTTAGACAAACTTCGCCTGCATGGCGTTGGTCTATGTGCTGCTGGCAAATTGTAACATGTGCAGCAGTGCACTCAATAGCATGTCTCGCGCTTTCGCGCACCGGGGATCTTGCAGTATCGCTAGCCTAAGGTCGCTTCAAGGCGTTTTTCTTCTTTGATACTTTTTATACATAAGCGGCGTAAAATCCATTTTTGTGGAATTGTTAACTAACAGGACAAGAGACTGGAGCGTTGGTCTGAACAGCGAAAGCGAATCATACAGAAATAATCTCTACCCTTTGATTACTAGGAAAGTTGTCGCCAATTACTTACACTAAACGAATGAGCGGTTTTCTGCTTTTCTTGCTCATTGCTTTCCAAGGAATCTCGGCAGCTACCGCTTCACGGGCACGGGTGAGATGACCTGCATGCCGGCGCTTGGATTGTAACGCTGTAGAAGGTAGGCTTGCCTAATGAGATGGAGTATAGCGGTTTCGTGCCCACGCAACGCTTCTTTACTGGTTAATTGAGATTTGAGAGTATCTCGCTTTTACGGATTTTTTAAACGATGTTTTCACATTCCTCCCACTGTAAGCTTTCGAACATAGCGTTGCTGCGCATTGTTTTCATTAGCAACCCGTTTTGAAGTACAAGGCTCTGAAAAGACATTTAACGTAATGATGCGCGACCGTTGTATATCAGTTCTATACAGGCATAAAATGCTCAAGAACAACGCACCCGTCGCAGTGTTGAGGGTTACTTGCCAGGTTCAGTCAGCTGACGTTTGATTCTTTAGTTACATGAAATCGCTCATAAAACGACTCGCTTGCACATCATTTTGCAAGTCACTAGCTTGCTATGCAGAAAAGAGACAACTCTTGAAGGTAGCCTAACAGATGGCTGGGAGTCATTTGCTGCAATAGTCCTGAAAGCCCTATCGCTGGTTTGCCATCGGTTAGACCACCGTTGTGAGGAAAAACTAGTTGCCTATAGCTGGTTCAAAGATGGATATACAGCGTTGAAACTGGCTGCTTTGAATAACACTTTAACTATAGGGGCCTTGACTGAGTGAGAAGTCGGTGTATTATCTTTGTTCTTATTTATTTATTTATTTATTTATTTATGCGAGGCGTGGACATGAGTCTTCGCATTACAAACTAACAACAAAAGAACAGAATAAAAACAACCAAATACGTGAACAAATTAGTTAGATATCAATTCTTGTGCTACGTTTTCACCACATGTCGTATTGCACAACATTGAAAAATTTAGCCAGCATGATACGTTCTAAAGGTACGCGCAGACAGGCTCGCCAGATCATCGTACCTCCCAATCAGCAAATTAAAATCCTTCGGGACCCTATACGTTAAGAAGTCTGACTTAACTCGATTCCTTGCTATCCAGATTCTAAGTTTGAGCTTCCCTCTTACGGATCTCGTTAGCATCCCATCAACGAATTCTAGTGCGTTGATGTTAAGCTTATTGGCAAGGATTTTGTACATCGTCAGAAGGTCAGCGGTTCTCTTTCTATTTCTCAGTGACGAATGTCCAAAAAAACAAGGATCGTTGAGGGCCGTGAGGTATTTGGTTGTTACCCATCGAATAACATCTCATCATAAGTTTCTTAGTGAAGTTGTTTTGAACGTTTTCCAAAAGGTCGGCATCCTTCTCCTTCGCTGGATTGAACACTGTAGTCCCTTATTCCACGATCGGTCGCACATATGTTTTATAGGCACGTATATAGACTTCAGGAAGTTTGGATTTCAAAACCTTGAAGAGAGTGTAAATGCGAGATTTGGCCTTTTTCAGCAAAACTCTGCAATGTTGAGAAAAACATAGAGTTTTTCCGCTGAAAGTGGCAATTCCCATAATTCAGCCCAACGACGGATGAATTCAATCGCTAACTGAAAGGAAGTAAAGTCTTCAGGCCCGTCAATTCGTTTGTTGCTTTTAACGTCGTCAGCAAACATATTGCACTTAACACTGAAATTATTGATGAAACCTGGGAGTTCATAGGTGTACAACAAGAACAAGCGTGGGGGAAAGCACTCCGCCTTGCGGAACACCGCTTAAGGCGGGGAAATTTTAGAGAACTCGCGCTTGATCTTCACTTGATACGTTCTACCGGTCAGGAACTGCCGAGTCCAATTCATTATCATGGGATGGATTCCCACGGTTCTCATTTTTATAAGAAACTTCTCAAGAGGGACTTTGTCAAAGGCTTTGGAGAAGTCAAAGTATACCACATCCGTGCACTTTTTCTCTTCAGTAGCTCTAGACCAGTCATTGAGAGAGGTGAGAAGCGCGGTTTCCACCGACCTGCCTTTGAGGAAGCCATATTGGTTATCAGAAACTATTTTGTGGTTTCCTAGATGTGCTAGAACGTGCTTCTTGAGAATCTTTTCAAACGTTCTTGCGAATATTGAAGTGATGCTAACTGTCCTGTAATTTTTGCATCATTGCGAGATCCCTTTTTATAAACGGGTGTTACAAAAGCGTGTTTCCACCTGCCGGGGACCTCGGCTCTCATGAAACTCAAATTAAATATGTGTTCCAGAGGAAAGGCTATATAGTGGACAACATTTTTTATAAAGCAGAAAGGAACCAAATCTGGGGTTAATGACAAGGATTTGGGCCACTTGCGCAACACATCAATAATCTCTTCCTTCAGGAACCATACTGTGTCATTCATCTGAGGAAAATGGGACAGCCCCTCACCTATCTTTCTCAACGAATCGCTTTCTCATACGTGATCCCTCTTGTATGCCTTGAGAAATACCTCGCCCAACAAGTCAGCTTCCTCGCTTTCCGTAGAGGTCAGCGCACCATCATCCTTTATCAAGCTAAAGACTTCATTGTCCTTTCGAGAGCTTATGTATCTGTAGAATGCTGTCTTATCTTTAGACATAGCTATCTTACATTCTTGTTCTTATGGCGGAATAGTGGGTATTTTGATGGGAAGTGGTTTAGATAGATGTTAAGCGTACAAATAAAAGGGTGATTGGACGGCTGCTTAGATTAATAGGCTATTTAGTAGGATTGAAGACACACTTTCAGTCAATCTGGTCCTATGGGTGCTAATACACGAATTAATTTCCAAATTCCTCACTGGTCATACCATTCTTGCTCTATAAATACCAAGGGTGCTGGTAGCACAGTTGAAAGTGCCGGCTGTCGGATTACTCCGATTCAAGGACCTTGGAAAGGATAAATACAGACTGTGTAGGAAGGATAAAATCCACGAGTGCCAATCGGCTCGCCACCGCAAATCATTGCATAGGTCAAATGCGCACTCAAATTGCCTCCTTGGCATCCCGTTGAAGTGAAATGAAGCGCATCCAGCAAAGCAAGTGACTAACACTGACAAGTTTAGTTTTTCTCATTTGGCATTAGATGTTCCGCAGAAGAATCTGCTTCGACAATCCCTATTCAGATGTGTCCAAAGAAGGAGAGCCTGACCACCTTCCCACTGAGCAAGCTCTATCATTCGCTCGGCATGACCGCTGGGAGGAAGCTTTTGGCTCAAAAGAAGAATCGGTTCAAGGCGCAGAGTCGGTAGACGGTGCCTATGAGTACCTGCTACGTCAGAATAGAGCACCAACACCGTCGAACAGATTTGCCGTAAAGGTACGATGTGCTTTCTGGTCGATATATTCCCTTGTCTATCCGATTCTATTTTTTAGTTCTGTTAGTTTTCTTCATTCAGATCACTCAACCGACTCTTCTTGAGAACACTAGTAGGACCGTAAATTTTGAAAGGTCTCGACGTCATGTGGTGCTCAACGACCGCGTTGATATTTGGTTCAGGGTAATTTTTATCTCTAAAGCTTCATTATCTTCACACGTTCATCAATTCATGACTGTCAAGCATTGTTTGGATTTGACTGGGAGCCTCCTCTCCAAACGTGGAGAACTTCAAAACAACAGGCTACATATTCGTAGCAGTTCTTTTGAAATGCTTCGGAATTGAGTACAGTTTCTTGCTCTCAACATTGCTCTGCAGACTTTGTGTTAAGTCGGGTTGTTAACGGCAGTTTTCGTTACAGGTTTCCATGCCGTACACTGTGAAATCTTTTGCGGTTGGTGGCAGCCATCTAGTAGTGTGTCATCGGAAGAAATCCCCGCGTTTGATAAGTTTGGAGGATCTGGATGCAAAGAACCCTGTCTGGCAGACGGCGAAGTGGTCGGCCGACTGTGTATCTATGAGCGGTATGGCCTTATACATTCTGCTATCCTTAGCTAGTATACGCTCCGATTATGCAGACGATGAGTCGATTATATGGACGGTTCGACGCAACGTGGGTTTCTCCTCCATTGACCCGTTGTCAGCTACGATGCGGTTTACTGAGTGTGCGACCGACGGAGGTGGGATATTGGACGTGGCTGTTGGAGCTAGTGTGGCTTGGTATACAACCATGGAAGGGGTACGCCTTTGAAGTCTTTCATTAAAGAACTGTTGTACACTGTGTGCTTTCAAGAATATGCCTTACAGTTCCTTTAGTTTTTTCTAGGTTTCGCTGCAAATGGAGCTTCCTGATAAGGCCATATTTTCGAAGGTGGACCGAGACTGGCCGCTCATCTCCATCTCCGTGTCCGTCGAAGCCGTCTGGGCCATTCGTGCAGATACTGGCAACCTCGTCGTGCGTGTTGGACTGGCGCGTTGTAAAATGGGCTTGGACTGGGTTGAGATAGTGTGAGTGTGCAGTTTGTGCCTTCGTATTATGCTCTCGTCATGGAGTTTTCAAGGGTGCTAGCTCTCGACTTTATCTGCTGCTATTCACTTCTGAAGAGTGTTTTAGACCAGAAGGCCCGTCGAGACTTGTGTCTGTCTGCGTGGTACGATCGTACGGCTTCGCATTGGATGACGCGGGTCAGCTGTGGATGACCACAGGAGTCGATCAGCAACATCCATATGGGAGTAGCGATGCGTTTTTTAAGGTGTGTTGCAGCTATTTCTATTATTTGGAAGCGATTTATCACCCCATTTTACTATGAATAAGTTTAAAAATCTACCGAAAAATTGCAGCCGAGAGGCCTCGAAGATATCGTGGGTGTTATCCTGCAATCAAACTGCGCCGGTGGTGTAAGCAGCTAGCATCGCTGCCCGGAAAGTGGAAGATGCTGGTTCTAGTCCCGCGTGGCGCAAGATTTTAGATCCCAAGAAAACATCTTGTTACAAAATGTAGCCTTTTTTCCAGCCGCTCCAGGTTTAAACGAATGAGTTAAGGTATTGAAAAATTCTTGCAGACGAATTGTTTACAGCTTCATTTTCTGCTTCACACAGCAATAGTGGCTCTTCTTGAATTACCTTTACTTTACTTGGTCTTAACGTTGTTGCAAGTCGATGGCCCCAGTGCAGCGGCTGTGCCGTTAACACATGGAACCTCAACCCGCCCCATGGGGCACCCGAAGCTGCCAAGGTCTAGTACCCCGGGGAGGTGTATTGGTGCCATGCCCTTAAGTGCCACTTCTGAAGTGAGGATTCCCCGGGTCCGTCCCTTCACCTCCCATTCAATTGAGTCCTTCCAGCCCTGGGCTGCGTCCAGCATGGTACCATAGGGGGGAACACTACCCGACGATGAGTGGGTTGCCAGGCACTGGACACCACTGCCCACGCGGTGTCCATATGGAGGGCCACGCGCAGGCTTCTGCCATGAGCGCCCTGCCCCTCCACGCGGACCTCGCGTGGGGCTTACACAGGCAAAACCAAGCACACAATAATAATACCACCCGCAAACACACAATAATAATACCAGCAATATCAGACAACTACAACATGAGAGCGGGCTCACCGCACTATTTCGACTCGCACACGAAGGGCCAGCATAGATTTATTGCACACCACTAAGCCGACATTGTAGAATATACAGGGTAGTCGATTACGCAATATAGTATAGGAAGTATAACCGGACACGGGAGCGAGACGCAGACAGGCCGGGCGCTTCACCGTATTGATTACTCGGCGCCCTCAGCCCTGACGACCCTTCTTGGAAGGGTCGTAATCCATCCGGTCGACAGTCGATGCAGTGATCGGAGAAGACGTGACCAGGCCTCGCAAGCTGACTCAGGCCGAACTTAGTTGGGAGCTGGCAGTAGGACGACGCCGGATCGGCGCGCCGGCGCTTGCGGTCGGCGCAGGCGTAGACTAAGATTCCGACTCTGCGCGGGGAGCGAGTTATGCCTGCTCAAGTGCGCGCGCTCCGCCCGCGGATCGATGCCAACGGAGGCGGGGGATCGAGACGCTGCGAAGGTCGCGAGATGCGACAACGTACTTTCATAGATCTATGAATGCGTTATGTGTTACCTCACAGGATGCGTGTTAGTGCAGATGCGGGAGGCGCCAGCTGTCGCATCCACCCAAATCGAGTTTGGTGGTTTGGGTCCCAGCAGGCCAAGTAGATCTTCCACCCCACAGTGATCGGTAGATTGGTACCGGACAGGTTCATAAAAGATGAGCCGCCGATTTGTCTATGGACTATTCACCGCATGTCATCGTCAAACATGCTGTCATTTTCTTCCGCGATATCATGTTGAAGTAGAATATTTGGCACATCCCACAAAGAGATTGTTTTGTTCGAACACATGCTAAAATGGATCAGTTCGCTCTACTCCACGCTCTTGGAGTGGCAGAATTCTCTATCATGCGTGGTACAAACTACCTAACCTTAGCCGATTGCTGTGCTCCTATAGCCTCTCACTCTTTTTGCCTTTCCAGCGCAAATCAATATGCTACCCTACTGTTTGTCGTGATTAGTTCTGCCGGATACTGTTAATACTATTTGAAGCGTACTTTGCCTATAAAATGACCTCAGTGACTAACCAATAGATAGATAGGCATTGTCAGCGTCTAATCCTTTCTAGACAAATTTGCTAGGTCGACCTCCAAGCAATGGAAGGCTTGTTTGCCTTGGACATGAAATAAAACTGAAGTCGGCCTGCGATACTTGCGAGGATTTCGAAAGGCGGTTATATCAAATGCGATTACTTGATCGATGCCTTTGATATTCTTTCAATCCCATCGTCGTACTATTCTCAAATTTCAGGTCTGTCTTCCTTCATTCGATGGGAAAGTAGGACCTGTGGACTCGTGGACGGTTCGGTGAGTTCTCTTCTCTTTCTTCTGACCAAGGAATGCCTCGACCTTCCCATAGAATTTCGCAAGCAGATCTGTGTCATGCGAACGAAATTGAAACGTTGATTGTAAGATTGTGTGTAGACCAAATTTGCTAAATTTGTCTGTTAACTGAGTTGTTTGGTGGTCTTTTGGCTGTTCGCGTGCTTAGCCAGGCTAACAACTGCGGCGATGGTGCTGGGTCATAGATTCGGTTCCCGTCGATGCGGTGAATTTCCTTCCTATCTTCGAAAAGCTCGAAAGATGTAAATGAGAATTGCTACCAGGTGTTTGGTCAAGCATCTGATGCAAATGAGAATAAAGAATCTCACTGGCTATAAAACACGAAACGCTAAAACCCGAACATCACATGGATATTGAACTGTGACTCTATTCCTGCGAAGAGCTGGAAGCCTACCACTGCTGTTACACCTGCTAGCGCGCGTGATATGAACTCGGCCTCGCGAACTTTGATCGTCCAAAAACGCTTATCCGACCTATCTACCAAAATTGGTCTACATATTTGTAATCAGCTTTCCATGCTCTTTCATATGGCATAGGTCTCTGCGAAGTTTCATGAAAATCTGAGGCTATTCCCTGGTGTTATGGAGATGAAGATGCCGCTTTGAAGTGCAGAGGCGTCACTCGAATTCACCGTGTCCGTAACGATGACATATGGCAACGTTTTGGCGTCGCTCCCGTTCAATTAAGATGTGTAGGAACCATCTAAGATGGTTGGGTTGCGAGAGGACACCGAAGTCCATTTCCCTTCCCCCGCACGCCATTCTATGCGCGCTTTATCCTCTTTTCTCGCGACCCTTTCCCTACTTCACTAACCGCTTATCCTACTGCTTCAAGGATATGTAACGTTGATTGCCATATCGGGCGATGCTAGCGATTGCACCCATTGACGTTTATTAACACCGACCCTCGCACTTTATGACTTAATTCTCAAAGTGCATTATACTTCGTGTGATTCAAACTGTTTAAACTTGAGGGGATCAGCTGTCCAATTTACTTCCACTTGGTGTCGGAATGGACGTCCGGACTCTGGACTAAGCAGCGCTTGGGGATGCCAGCCCATTGAAAACTTGGTGTTTTGCTTCCCCTCGATGTCGTTAGTGCTTAAGTAATCACATGAGGCTCTCCCCAAGCCTTGTCTCATGCAATGTTAGAGATGGTTTGATAGGTGTGAGTGGAAAGATAGGTGCACAATTATTTTTTGGGCTTACCTTCAATGCATATATTACTATTTTTAGAATCATGGGAATGTCAAAAGTTTTTGGCCATATTCATTTGTTTTGACCTGCTTTGCACCTGTTGGTGTACTGGCTTTCGTTTTACTGAAAATAAAGTCCATCAAATTTGAATACTTCAGAGTTTCCTCCGCTGGCTTATTCCTGTGCGTGGGAAAGCTGATGTACATCTCGAGAAGCGCCATATCCGGTCATAAGTAGGTGACACTTTACACCTTCCTTTGCGAATGTTCTCTTAGTTTTTGTAAGTTTCAGGTTTCCACGAGAGATACTTGGGAAGTATGAAATGTTGGACAACTTCTCTGTTATTTCAGCGGGTTCATTTGATGGATCAGTGGGTCTGTTTTTGTGATTGTTTTGTGTTTTAGTGTGATACTGCTCTTCAGTTGCTTCCACAGTTTCAGGGTCGGTATACCTTTGTCGGCAGAATTCGGAAGTGTTCGTCTATCGCCCATCGAAACGCAACTTCATTACCTTGAGCATGCCGACAAGTTCATGTGCGGTTAGTCTTTCGATCAAAACCGCTGCGATATTGCTTAATTGGATTTTTAGATTGTTTCGCTGTGTGGAACTCCTGAAAGGCTTTCCTTAATAGATAGCACTGGACGAGTTTTTCACTGCGACGGAGAAACGTCGAGTTGGGAAGCCGACAGAACACTCCCTGGTGGGTGTATGGTTTCGTTATAGTTTCTAAAATAGACTTAGTGGGATTGGAGTTCTCTCAACCGGTTTTTAACGATGTTGAGTTGTAGTTCACCTTTTTTTTGCATGACTTGTCGATAATCGCTGTTAGCGCACTCGATTTCGATAGATTGGTGCAATATGTACCAGGATTGGCTGCTGCTTATTGGCAATCAGTTACAGCGCCTGTATGCTCGTTAGCCCGTAGCAAGCTGGCCAGCTGGGTTGTCACCTGCGATGGCGCCATTCTGGTGAAAACGACTGGTACAGACGAATGGGTTACCGTCTTTCCGCCTTCAGACATCACAACGAATGTGATTCCCTCTCAGGTGACATTTTGGATTACTCGCTGTAAGCAATTTGTAGATGTGTACAGTGCTTATTTTGCTACACTTAGAAGGGAAGGATTTGACAACGGAAGGGTCTGAAGCATATGTCTGAACGGGGGGGGGGGGGGGAGCGAGTGATATAGGAAGAATCCCCACCCCTCAGTTAGTATAAAAATGTTTTTTTTTTGCCAAGTCATTAAACCCAAGGAGTAGGGTCCTTGAAGTCAAAATCGGTGCCTCACGAATTTGGGGGTCTTGAGCGCCCGCGGTGCATCTGCCGGCAAGCGGCTCGAAGCGCAGTGGAAGTGACGTTGCTTCGTGCGAGTAAGGTCGGGGGGGGGGTCGGTTCTTCTGCTGCTGCATTTTTGCATTTTAACTGACTAGTTGAGATTTCTTCTTGGTTTGACGGGATTCTGACGTCTATACCATTTTCAGACGTTTTTATGCCTAGTTTTCCAGCTGCATGCTTTGGTATCCAACGTGATGAGGTATAAATGTTCAAATCAGTGATACACATGTACAAGGTGCATGAAGCAGCATTCAAATGAGAAACGAGGTCTGTGGATCCTGCAAATTAACTTAAACGGCATCGATACACTCTTTCCCCACATCTACCCCTGTCATGTGGAAATCAGAAGTCTGCTGGGGGTTTTCTAAAACCGAACCTTCGAGGGAAGAAATCAAGCTGGCCGAACGGATGGCCAGCATACTAAAGGACCTCGAGGCACCTCAACTTGAAGTTGACGATGTCGTTGTGGTTAAAAATCCGGTCAGTAATAACCAAGTCGCAAGAAAGATGCTCTCCACAGCATACAGCTAGAAAATGCGCAGATAACGTCTGAAAATGGTATAGACATCAGAATCCCCCAATCTCAACCAGTCAGTTGAAATGCAGCGCAGAAGAACCAAACCCTCACCTTTCTCGCAACGTAACTCCCACTGCATGAGGCTGGTCGATCTGAAAACCCACGAGGATCGCTCTCCCCGATGTCAGTGGCCCAAGGGAGAATAGGAATTGGGAGTGTGTGGCGTCTAGCTGATCACCACGTTGAAGGCTCTTTTCGAAGTGTTGAGAGTAAACAGGGGTCAGTAATAAATAATCTACATGAACACGCCTATATAGCATAGTAAACGCCTGGAAAGTAAGCAAAGGCCAGATACTCTCAAATGTCAACCAAACAATAGAGACACAAGACCAGAATATTCTGTGAGAAGCGAGCCTCTGACACACCTATCACGACGCGACATCTCTGTCCTAATAAGCTTCCTTTTTTCTTCTTGTTCATAAGTCTTCCTTGTTTTTCATGCTATTCAGTTTTTCTTTTCTCTTCTCCCTGATGACTTGCTATTTGCAAGTGCGTAGCACAGCGAATTTCACGAGACTGCTGCAACTAGACAGAAATAGAAGCGAAAATTTGAATTAGCCTAGGTTGAGCATTATGATCTACAAGTGCTTCGACACTTCTAACGGTATGTCTTGCATCTGCGGGATTCGAACAGTGGTTACGTGCTGCATAGGTTGTCTTTTATTAGGTTGTAACGAATTAAATGGCACTGGCTCGCGCCATTTTTGGCGCGTCTTTACGCGTTTGATCAAGAACAAACCATAACATGTGGCATATCATTTAGAAGCGCAAACTTTGCTCTACCGGTGAGTACCAAATTTTCTATGTAAAAGTGGGAAAATTTTAGAGTTTTAGTGACTTTTTGCAGATGGACAAAAGGGTAATCCGGGGCATTTACTTGTATGAATTCAAGCTGGGCACTACAGCTAAGGAGGCGGACGAGAAGATCAACGCCGCATTCGGTCAAGGATGTTCCACAATTCGGACGGCGTATCGTTGGTATCAGAAGTTCCGGAATGGAGATGAGAGTTTGGAAGAACATGAAGGTCGTGGTAGGCATAGTGATGTTGATGAGGAGAAGCTGAGAGATGTGGTAGAGGAGGATCCACACAAAGGTACCTTGAGATAGCGAAGGTTCTTGACGTCAGTCACAACACAGCTGCCCGGCATCTGAAGGAAATTGGAAAGACCAAAAAGCTGGAAAGATGGGTGCCTCACGAGCTGTCTGAGGAGCAAAGAAGCCGACGATATGAGATCTCGTCCGCACTGCTTCTACGGAACGAAACGGACCCAGTCCTTGATCGCATCGTAACCTGTGACGAGAAATGGATAATGTACGACAACAGGCGACGATCGGCACAGTGGGTGGACAGCGATGAGAGCCCCAGGGTTTTTGCGAAGCCGGAATTGCACCAAAAGAAAGTAATGGTGACAGTACGGTGGTGTTCGCTGGGAATTATCCACCACAGCTTCCTCCCTCCCGGTGAATCCCTAGCGGCAGAGAAGTACTGCATTGAAATTGAAGAAATGATGAAAAAGTTGAAGGATATCAGGCCGGCCTTGGTAAACCGAAGGCGAGTTCTCGTTCTGCACGACAATGCTCGCCCCCATGTAGCACGGATGACGTTGCAGAAATTGAATGAGCTGAGCATTGAAACTCTACCACATCCTCCGTTTTCTCCCGACCTCTCCCCAACAGAGTACCATTTCTTCAAGCATCTTGGCCACTTCTTGATAGGAAAAATATTCAAATACCAACAGGACGCCGAAAGTGCCTTCGAAGATTTCGTCAATTCCAGAACTTCTGATTTTTATGCTGCTGGGATAAAAAAGCTTGTGTCACGTTGGCAAAGATGTGTAGAATCAGAAGGTTTTTATTTCGATTAATAAACTTGCCTACAAGCCGAGATATTAGCTGTTTAAATTTACAGTGGTCCAGTGCCATTTATTTCGCTACAACCTAATACATGCGAGACAAATGCAACCCTTCAAACTTAATACGTATTGTGTCTTCTTTGCCAAAGAGGTTGTTAGGTGAATATTTATTTTGGCCTGACGTTTCGACCCTGTCGTCGTCTTCGGAGGCCCAGAATTCCACCGCTGGCGAGTAGCGATTGTGCTACCACCCAAAGTTAGTCGATGACCAGTAGCGACGAACTTAATCCGTGGAAAGACTAAAGAATACGCTCCATAGTCTTAACGGGGCTCAATTTAAAAATAACTTCTACCGAACGCCATTTACAGTTGTATTTGAAAATATTAGATCTGTCCCAGCTCCCTCAAACAGCTCGGTCACCGGATGTTTAGCTGTATTTAGTGAGCCAGGTGTCGCTTTCCCTTTCAGCGCCCCCGTGGTCTTCAGTGGTCCTGAGCTATTCGGAGGTGTTCCTTTGAAAAGTGTGTCGCAACCCCCTATCTAGGTACTTCAACTTGGCCACGCAGAATCACTCTTCAGAGCCGGGAGATCGATTAAACAGCGCCGGTGATGTAATGGCGTAGAACATTCCCGCCCGGTCAGCAAGAGGTGCGGATTCGACTCCAGCCTGGCGCAAGAGTTTTGATCATAACAAGACATCGCTGACGCTCTTTAGAGCGTTTCGATTAGAAACTCGTCCTATCCTTCTCACTGTGTTTTTGAATGCCGATTGAGGGTTGTTAGCGCGGTTGTGAACCTGTCAGTATTTTTCAACTTTAGGTGATGGCTCATCAATTCAGTGGTAACCGTCAAGAGAACTATCGGCTGGCATACGCCGCAGCTTCTAAATAATACCTAATCGTCAGTGCCGGGCAAACTCAATGATAAAGTGGTAAATAGATAGATAGATGGGCCATAACTTCGCTTTGGTTTGTTTCATAGAACGGGTTTCCACGACCAGTGTCATCTAGCTATGCAAGACTTAACGTTCATATGGGGATCAATAATGAGTACTAAAGCCTCTTCTTTGTTTTGAAAGTGCACACTGAAACTGAAGAAGAATGGCGGAAAAGGGGCAGAGATGTCCACCCTACTAGTCAGGTCCCTAGCCTCTATTAGATAAGGTGACAAGCGACTTCTTTTGTTTCTTGAGCGCTCTCCTCATAGCGCTCCAATGTTTCTTCGAGCTCTATTTCGGCAATACTCCAGCGCAATTGCCGTGCTAACGCTGAAGCTGCTATTTAGAACCCGGAAATTGATAATAATCGACAGTCAGTAATTTTTTGTCTGACGACTGACGTGAATGAGTCCTGCTCCATTAAGATTAACGGTACTGAACTTGCCCGCACTTCGGTGTTTAAATACCTGGGATCAGCAATAGCGTCTGACGGCGGTCTGATGGTTGAAGTGAACTCACGCGTGAGTGCAGCTTGGTCCGATTGGCGTTCGCTGACTGGCGTGCTCTGCGATAGGAAGATACCAGAGCACCTGTAGTCGAAGATTTACAGAGCCGTCGTGCGGCCGGTGGCGATGTACGGCGCTGAGTGTTGGCCTGCGACTAAGGAAGTTGAAACACCCCTCAGCGTCATGGAGACGAAGATGCTGCGCTGGATGGCTGGAGTCACGCGCATGGACCGCATCCGAAATGATGCTATTCGGCAAAAATTCGGTGTCGCGCCGATAGCGGACAAGATGCGCGAAGCTCGCTTGCGATGGTACGGCCACGTTCTGCGTGGGAAAGAAGACAGCGTCCACAAGAGAGGCCTTGAGTTGGAAGTATCTGGAAAGCGGCCTAGAGGACGCCCGAAGCAGCGTTGGTCCGATACGTTACACACGGACATGAAAGTAGCTGGTGTCCACCCTGATCAAGCGCAGGAGCGGGAAAGGTGGCGTCGTAACACCAGAAGAGCGGACCCCGCGACGATGCGGGACAAACGCTGAAGAATAAAAAGAAGTCAGTAATTTTTTGTGAAAGCTTGTAGCTTCGCTGCGCAGTCATTCAATGTCACACTGTCACTCGTGAAAAGCGGTCATTGTTGTCAAATATTGTTCGGTTGATAAATAGTTGACTGTTACCTTTTGTTTGCCACTGTAACGCACTTTATCTGCCTCTGCAGTTATTCTGTTCTCTTCTCAAGCGGTCTTATGCCTATGGTTAGGTTATGTTGGAGTAAGCTGCTAAAGTTCAGGTGTTCTCTTCGCCAAACGGAATCTACGTCTGGATATCCGCAGGTGGCCGAGCGTGGGCGCGTGTGAATGTCAACGAACGAAATCCTAGCGGTGTCAAATGGACCGAGGTATGCATTTATCAATTGTGGTTGCTAAAGGAAAAGCATGAAGGTCGGGGTTGAGCGCTCCCTTGGCGGGATGCGCCGCAACATTCTGCATCTAAAGGATTTCTTAGAATGAATGTGTAGGTATTTGGCTTATACGACGGCCGCAGTGCCCAGCGGACGAGCAAGTCAGCGTTGTTCTTCCCCAGAGGAGTCTGGTACTAGTTGGTTGACCCCGGAGGGATGAAAGGCGTGGTTGGCTATGGTTGAACCGCCGAGCCATGATTCGACACGAAACGCTCACGAAAGCGGTCTTCTTCTTCAAGTGGCATCGGGCCTTTACATGATCAGCGCGATGAGTGTCTTCTTTGTCCAAATTGTCTGCCAATCGATTTCAGAGGTTCGGAAGCCGCGTTTCCTAGAATAACTGAAAATCGCAACAGTTTCCCGGATTCGCATGGCGTGCCTGTCGAGTAGATTCTTCGTTAATTTTTCTACTCGTAGCGATGAAGGACATACTTGGTCTATGCTCCGGGTACAGTACTGTCAATGTCATGGGAGCACTGCTTCTTGCAGATGTACTTCCAACTTTCAGACCATTCACACTTCCGATCTCTGTGCTCTGTCGGTTGGCGACAACGTGGTATGGGCGCTGGATGCGTCCGGACGACTCCTCCGGCTCCGAGGTCTGGCAGCTGGAAATCCGTCGGGGAACTATTGGCGCCCGGTTTCAGCTGCAACGTTTAGGTATGTGTGAGACCTTTTCGTTACTGGCGCTTTCTGTGCAAGCAGAAACTGAGCATTCGGGTGCCAGGTTTTTATCACCCCTAAAACTCACCTTTAGAGCCTATAAAAGAACCATAAAGGTGCAATATTTCTCTATTTTCAATGCTCTTCAATTGCAAGCAAATAGTCTTTCATGATGGAAATCCTGTGAGTGACGGTTACCGCGCTCAAATCGGATCACAATAAATATGAGTTGTGATCATTTGAATGGGACGACGGAAGCTTGAAAAGAGCGAAGACAGATCCAGAAAACGCATGCGATCAATCGTGAAAAACTTAAAAGGCAGTGGCCGGCGACTACAACCAAGAAATCTGTTGCTTCTTTAAAGACTCCCCTTGAAGGTCAAGAGCAGTGAGTGGTTAAATGAATGCATTGGACATCGTAGGTCTTCGGTGCCTAAACCCTGGAAGATCTTTCTGTATAAACCTGTGTAACAGTATTAACGTTGGGTAGAAAAGGTATGGTAGGAATCACAGACGCACTGACAGGCTAATCAACTGACGAAGAGTTACATAGAATGGGATTGCTCATGATCATTTGTTAAGTAAAAGCCTCGTAGCCCTCAGTTCGTAGCCTTTGCAGCTTGTAAATTTCCATCAGTAGATTTAAATCGGTCAAAAAAGTCGAAATTGCATTTGTATTGGAAGTGTCACTCATGTCAATCTGAGTCTTAAGTGCCTTTGTAGGCCATGCTAGGCAGATCGCAAAGTCTGTTTACATGGTAAAGTAGAGGTAATATTAGGGTGTCCAGAAAGTATCTGCAGAAATACGACAATTCTTTTAAAAGAACGCAATTTTTTATCAGCATTTTATTAATCAGCCAAATAATTTCCAACAACATCGACTATTCTCCGCCAAGGTTCCACATGACTTCGAATTCCTCTGGCCGGCGACTTGGAGGCGAAAAAAGCTCGGGGGTCATTTTCGAGATGTTCACGATCTTCATAACGCTTTCCCTTCCAAATGATGCTGAAGTGATCGAAACAGGTGGTAGCCACTTGGGGCCAGATCTGGGCTGTACGGTGGATGCGGCAGAACACCCCATCCTAGTACCAGAATTTTCCGAAAAGTCGTCTTCGCGATGTGTGGGCGCGCGTTATCGTGCAGCAAGCGAACTTTGTCCAGTCTGGGCTGTTCTTGCGCATCTTGTCGGCCAGTCTCTCCAGTTGTGTAGCGTAGACCTCGGCAGTGACAGTCGTGCTGTCAGGCAGCAGCTCGAAGTGGTAGATCCCATAAACTCCCCACCAGACGTTCGTCATGACTTTCCTTGCATGAATTTCACTCTGTACGAAAGATTTCGGCACTTCATCGCTATGGTACCACGCACGCTTACGAGCGTGGTTGACGTAGAGGACCCATTTTTCGTCTTCTGTGACGATGGTGTCCAGCCAATTGAAGGTGCTACTTCGGGAGAGCAGCTTAGTGCGCATGTCCAGACGTCTTCGCCGGTTGTCGTCAGTCAGTTCGTGTGGGAGCCACCGACCGAGCATTTTAACCATTCCAAGAAATCGCAGTCCTTGTCCACGGTGGATCGGGAACAGCCAGGAGCAGTAGCAAAAAAGCGCACACCTTCACATGGATGCTGCTCCGCCAGTTCCCTCAGTTCGTCCAAAGATATTGTTGTCGGTCGACCAGAGCGAGGCTCATCTTCGACACTCCTTTTGCCGCTTCTGAAGCGTTCGAGCCAGCTATACACAGACCGTACAGAAGGAGCTTCAGAGCCGAATACACGACACGAGTTTCGATAGGCTTCTGCAGCGGAGTGCCCAGATTCAAACTCCTAAAGGAGTACGTGTCCAATATGGGTAGACAGTTCGGCCATCGTAAAGTGATATAGGCAAGGCAAACGGAGCTGGATATGTTATGCAGGTACAGCAGGATAGTGTCTTTATATAGCACTTATGCTAAAATCTTCAGAACATTCTAGAAAAAATCTGGAGCATTGCGAAGTTTTCTGCTGATACTTTCTGGACACCCTAATACATCATGTTGCTAGATGCTTTTGAAGTGTGATCCGGTAAAAGTTGTTTTTGGAAGAAGTAAGCGTTGCGATCCTTTGCGTTCATTTCTGTGAATATGATAGAGAAGTTCCGGAACTGAGGTTTATTTAAAATCCCACTTTTCCTGCAAAAACGCCCTTAAGAACTGATTTCAGAGCGATATCCACAGACTCCCGAAGCGACCTGTGGGTAATCGATATGGAGAATCATCTTGTGCGACACTTGGTTCGTTTTGCCTTCCTTTTGCTCTTGCTGAATTGCTCGCATATGTTTACCAGCTGAGTTGTTGTTCTGTTGTGCATCCGATGGTGATAACAAAGCTTGTACTGGCTATCTGCAGCAAACAATCGTACCTGAAGAACTCCGACCGTGTTCTTTGTTTGAACAACGGCACAGTCGCGAGAGAAATAATTGAACGCCTTGGTTTATTGACAAATGGCTCTCAAACAAGGTGTAATGTGTGAGTGACCTGGTATCTATTGACTGCAGAAGTTTTCTAGTGTATCGTTAGAAGATGGCTGTTATATGGAATGAAAGAAATTAAGAGGAATTTTGGCTTCATCCTTTGCATGGAACTGCATGGTGTCGTGGTAACCGGGAGTGTTTCCCAGAAGTTGTCTGTATAGCATCACGATGAGAGTGCCGCTGTAGGGGGCACCGGCTGTCAAGTGCCCCCCGAATTGAGGTGTTTGTTCCAGCTCTCAGCCAGGTAATCAAGCCCTCCCCATCCCCTCGGGTCAGAGAATTGGCATAGTTGGAGAACTCTGTTAGCTTCCACTTTGTCTTGCCCGTCCCAGACTTGTCTGGGAAGGATAGAACACTGAATTGTTAATCGGCTGTTCAAATCGTCCCACGACATCTTGTATACGTAGAATGTGTGGGGTCTCCAACAGGGTTTTGATTGACGGTGTCCGTTATACTTTGCCCTCTAACTTGAGGGTCATGCCTAATATTTTCAGTACTTGGCGGAAGTGCCTATTGAGTCCTAACCATTCTTCTGATTTAGAGCGAAGTGTTCGTGCCGGAGCAGTTCCACAGCTGCGACGTTCGAGAGTCGTACGAGTTCGTCTGAAAGGACGTATCAGCGTGTCGCCTTATCCAGAATAAGTTTATTGCTCTAGTCGATGATAGTTGTGATAACCAAATATAACTCGCTGCGATGTTGTTACGTTTCCTCTAATCCATTGTGCATCTTCTCATTTCTGTTTGCTTCTACTTCGCCGTACTTGTTCCATGTTGCCAAGCTGTCTTTCAAACTCTCGTATGTGATCGTATGCCATTGTTCACTTATCATTAGAGGTTCTATCCCATTTCTGTATATAGAATGTGTGTGCCGCTAGTGGTCAACTAGTCGAAATAAAACCACTGGAGAGGGCCTGATCCCGTATTATTGTCTGCCACCCTCGCCGCATTTGCATAATAGGGTGCTGAGCACGGTTCCAGATGTCACGGTGTGAATGGCTGTTTGAAAAGCGAATAAATTGGTCTTAGCTGATGGTGTTTGAACAAGCCTTTGAACTTTGGTGTGAATTTCAAAGCGTTTAATATGCAGGTGTCACAGTCTGGTAACATCTATGAACGTTCCTGTGTTCCGACTATAGTACTTAGCGCGCGAAGTCAACTTGGCCAAAGACCGCCGAAGATGGCAGTGGCATGAAGAGCTCTCAAGAGTAAAGAAGAAGAGGATGAACGTCCAGCTCCGTACCAATGTGCTCTATTCCGCTGTTCTTTCTGTTGTAAATTCGCCTTACTGAATGGGACCATTTCAAGGCAGGGTGAAGATACTGTTGGACATACCCCCGACAAGGAATCGAGAGCTCATGGAAGTGAAAGATGGTCTCCAGAATACCGAACATAACATCAGCTGACATAGACCACAAGGGATGCTGTCGCCTTTAGCACAATGTCAGGATGTTCACGTAGTATGCTCCTCTGACACAGCCTCATTCTGAATATGCCCATCATTGTCAAGTATTTCCTTCCTCGATATCTGTTTTTGAATGGTAAAGGAGCAATTCTAAGAAGGTCGCGAAGATGGCAGAGCTCAGAGGGTTAAGAACGTGAAGAATATTAATTCGCCAGTGAAGGGGTCCGTTCCAATGGGCAGCTCTCTGCTGTTGTAACACATTTGAAGAGACCGGAGAAATTCTGCGTTGAAACGGAAGTCGCGTACCAACCTTAGCTGGCCCTTCCCACTTCCTTTTATCTCACTCAGACATCTAGGATCTCGTGTATTTGTTTATTCATTTATTCAAGGCGTCTTGAATTATTTAATTATTTGAAGGACAAATGATGGCGCTACTCCATCCCTTTTTGGGATGCGCCACGCATTCTACTTCTGTGGGATGTTGTTGAATGCGTATTTGGCCTACACAATGGCTTGCGGTGGCCAGCCGATAAGCAAGCCGGCGCTTTATCCTTCCCAGACAAGTCCGGTACCAGTTCACCGATCCCGGAAGGATGGAAAGCTTGATTGGCTTGGCAAATCCGAACCAGGTACTTTGTATCGGATGCAAACGAGAACCGTCATCTCCGACTGCACTACACGCGCCCATCTATTTATGTATGATTGCCGAATAGTAATGAAGTGTGTGCCGACGAGGACAGTTTGGGGACACAGAATAACATCAGATTATTAGTGCTGCTCAGCTGTCTTCAGAGACGCTCTCAGTGAGAAGCATGCTAGAAATAGGTGAGATGTAACGAGAATCAGCTAAATTAGAGGAGATCTTCCGAAGACCTGAGCAAACCTGAGTTCGAGCAGGCTTCAATTATTGCTCCTGATGGAGAAAATCTTTTAATTCACAGCAGCTCAGTGAGCTTCTGGTCTCATGCATCATTTATTCTTATTTTGTCTTATAGATGCACAATAAGTACGCTAAAACGGAACATGAACAATCAGATTTCGCACAACTCTACAAAATCAACACATAAACTCAGCACTGGTGTAACAAATAAAGACATGAAATCAATATGCACTGCAATTGTTGAAGTGTTGTGCTGCGCAGCTATTCAGAAGCCTAAATACGAGGGAGCTGCAGTAACGAGACAAACATCTAAAGAGATTGAAAATAAAGTGTCGGAATAAATAGGAATTAGAACTCAGATAATTCAACTATGATAATGTTGAAGAGGTCGGCTTGGCGCTCAGTATAGCTATGGCGTGATTCCGATGGAATGGAGAATCACTTTCGAGCAGCTCAGTCGAACGGAAGCATCTAGGAGCACGGTCTTAGTCCGGTCATACCTAGGCCTTCATTGCGCATCCATTCGATGCTGCTTCCATAGGAACTGAGGTAGTATGCCGGACATATTGCCGCAGCTTGTTGGAACTATTTGACAAGAAATTGGATCGGAATGCGGAATATCTTCCTCACTGCTTCAATTTCCATACAGCTAGTATATTGGTCTTCCCAAATGTTCTTTTGTGGAGCCGGAATTGAGTGCTGGTGTCGTTATATGAGGAGTCCTTCTGAATGTAAAGTTCCTCTTCAAATCGCACAATAACGAGAACAACGCTATTTTCAAGTCGTCTTAGCTGGACTGTTGTTTTGTATCGGGACAAGTACGAAGAAGTCTTAGCCGGACTGTTGTTTTGTATCGACGAAATTTTACAAGCTCCTTGCCTATAGGTCCAGAGGAACTAACTATAAAAGTAGGTACTCGAAACCGAAATCTGGAGGGCTCACTTTTTTACTGTTAGGGGCGGATTAGCATAACTGGTATAACATTAAAAAGTGATTTGCATCCCTCTCCGAAACAGTTTGAACCATTCAGACAAGTTGTTAAGAAGGCTCTCCTGTAGTGCTAACTGTATGTTTATTGTCCAACTACTTTGGCTACCAGCTCAATAAGACAACATCGATCTGTATGTTTATTGTTTCTGTTGTTTTGAAGTGCTATTTGTTGTTGAGTAGTGATGTTCCATCAGTTGTCACACGACTATCCTAAATAGTCGTATCAAATAAACATCAACATAAACATGGTTGACTGGTTCAAGAACAGAGCTACATTAAATCGGGAGTCGGATCTCATCCGGTTTATTTTCAGAGACTTGATGATATTGTTTTGCTATCAGGGTATTTGAGGTCTCTAACAACCAAGATTGCTGTAGGAGGAGCATGCCTTCTAATCGCTGCTATATGGATGTTTTTGTTTGGTGACGCATAAAACTTGGGCCAGGCGGTTCTGGAACTCACAGATTCTGCCTTCCTGCTAGGAAGCTGTGCCCTTCAGTCCGCTGCTGTTGATAGCCGCTACAAGCTTCAACAGTCACGTAAAACATTGCTTCTAGTAAGCATCAGCCTACGCGGGCCCATGCTGATATAAGCGACCGGCTCATCCCAATATCACGGGTGAGCTGATAGTTGACGAAGCTATTGCTGCTGTTACGTGCGATCAAACAGCGCCTGTGGAAGGACACGTAGAGCATCCTGCCCGGAAAGCGGAGTATGCTAGTTCGACTCCTGTCTGGCGTAGCAGCTCTGATCGCAATTAAACATCTACATAGCAATTGATTAACCCCTATAACAGCCAGTCTACGCGCCAGCAAGCATGTGAGACAGTTTCTATTTGCATTTGCTAATGGTGATGTGCTAAAAACCATCTTTGTTATCACCTTCGCGACAATGTCAGCCAATGCTGCGCAGTGCTTATTTCCTGCATCGGATAACATCGAGCGATCTAGACAAAAATACGACTATTTTTTAATGAAGCAACTTTCCAAGTTCTCCATCAACATGAGAATAAACGATAAAGGACCGCCTTACCCAATCCTTTTTTGGGATGCACCACGCATTCTACTTTTGCGGGATATAGTGGAGGCGATTTGAATGCGTATTCGATCATAGAGTGACTTGTGCTGGCCAGCCGATGGGCAAATCAGCGCTTTATCCTTTCCAGACAAGTCTGATATGATTCTCTCACCCCGGAGAAATGGAAGGCTTGGTTGGCCTAGGCGGGAAATCCGAACCAGGAACATGGCATCGGGTGCACACGATAGCTGGAACCTCCTCCAACTGCGCTACGCGCGTCAGAATCAACATACACTGACTAATCAGTAGGTGATTTCATCTCTTGATCTGTGATATTCACAAAGATATTGACCTACAGCAGTTCGAGTGCAAAAGGTGTGAAGGGGTTAGAATGCAGAACTCTTACGGAGGTTTTATCCAGAAAGTGAGACGCAGCTGGGGCCTTCCAACCAGCACAACAGCACATCTTGAACTCGGGTCCTCATTTTGGAATCGTCGCTGGCGTTCAGGAGGCCGTGAAAGCAAATCCGCAGTGACAGATCCAAAATTAATCAAAAACGCGTCCGTTGCTGCATCAATTTTCACTGAGCGCCAACTCAATTAACTGAAGCAAAAGAATGGAGCTCCCTTGGCTGGTGCCGTTTGTCAGACATCACGTGCATGTGTGTCACGTACAGGGCATTTGAACACATGCTTCGATCCTGTGCTAAAAGTCGGTGACGGACTACAGTGCAGTGCTTTCACTGTCGCACCCTTCTTTGGAAGTTGCTCAAGCTAAAGTCGGTGTGCTCTGTGGGTCCAACTGCTTCATGTCCCGCTGAACTGTAGAGAAAGTTGATAAGTCTTATTTCGGCGAACACAACTTTCTTGATTATCCTTCAATTCCGGAACACCTAAACGAGCATAGCTCCTGGCGTATCCCGACCTAGAAATCTGGACCCATGTTGTGCAGACAGCATTTGGCATTATATATCACTGTTTGAGTGCCTTGAGCTGGTCTGTTCCAAGTAAAAACCATACTTTTTGTTTACATAAAGTTTCTGTGCCGCGATGAACTTCTAATCGCAAAGGGAGGGGGGGGGGAGGGTGACACGAAGAATACCGTCGCGTGCCAGTGTAGCATAGTCGATCCTGCTTGCTTAAGAGACGTGAGTATCTTCGTAACTATTCGCTCGTGGTTTTTAAGAAGAATTTCAGCCAAAGCATTGGCGGTAACCATAGTATTCTTTGACAACACGTGGAGCTCCTTTCCTCCCTTATGTGTCAAATCGCATTATGTGGCCGGACCACCTAACCAAGCACGACTTAGCTCATATGTCATCGTCTCCGATTCCAAACCGTTTGTGGATCTCAAACCATTGGCTCTCTTCTCTGATCAAGTTTGTCGCGTAGATACGCGGGCATTCCTTGTTGTGTGGCAGTGATCCCACATTCACCCGCTTACAGAAAAGGGGTAGCAGGCTATGCAAGTTATGTATGCCAATACTGGAAGAAAATCGGAAATCGAATAGGTGGGTACCATACATTGGATCTGAGCGGAAATCTTCGGATAATTGCATGGTTCGCATAACACTAATTTCGTGGACACTGGATTTTGGGATGATTCAGAAAACGTCAATTTTGCAGGCCTCGGTTTTTTTGGAGGAATCGGATCGGAATTTCCGAAACGGATGTCCGAAAATATTTCATTGGGATCCAATATATGGTGGGTACGGAACCGAGAAACCTTCTCTTTTCTTGCTATCCTTGTTGAGGCTTCATAATCAACTGTTTCACGTTTCCCATCTGTACAGTTCCGAAAACAATTTGCTGGGTATGAAATCGAAAGCTGGATTCTCTTAGCCAAAGTAGAGAGACAGATTTAGTTAGCATAACTGTGAACTACTCGTGAGCCTTGACCGTCGGCATATAGCTGCTGCAGGTTCTTTCTATAGAGATAGGTATAACGTTCCTCTGATATCTTGAAAAGCCAAGGTTTGCTTTACTTTGAACATTTGAACGCTACGCTCATGAATGGATTATCTCAAAGTACTGTTGTATCCAAACCTTATGCAAAAGTAATTCATTTATAGGTGCGGAGCTGGAAAATAAAGCTATTTGGATACCTGGGTTATATCTTAATTACTCATTTGTTACAGAGGCTTCCAGTTACATTTACGCCGCCTAATGGTGAGTGTTGGCAACTCCAGACCACACGAGACGTTCATTTAGCCATCAAGATACACAGTTTTCTTCCTCGTAGAGTTTGCTATTATTTGCGTCCAGAATAAAGGTGGCCAGAATACAGGTTTTCGAAATCCCCACGGACTTGGACCTGTTAGTCGAGCCCTTGGCTCTTTTGTGTTATTTCGCCTGCAGCTTACTATTATTTAGTACTACTCTGATGTGGTCAGTGGTGTTCAGCAGGAAACTGATACTCCAGCAACACACACAGAAAACCAAAGCGCCTGCTGAGCGCTGTAATAGTACGCTGAATGCATGGAGTAGCCCTTCTTTTTTCTGGCGTTGGCCACTGTTAAAGTCTTTGAGAGCATTAGTTTGATTAAAGGCCTTCGCTTGAATGGAAGTAATGATACACAACACGTCTGAATTGGGGTCGATATCACTGGTTCTACCGACGACTATAGTACTTATCCAAGGGATTTTGATATTATTAATTGACATTATTAAGCAAAATTTTGTTGAATTAAAACTGGTTTTGATCGCTGAAAATGTGTATTTCACGCAAGTGCAAAGGAAAAGGTATAGGGGTAAATTGCCTTGCCCAACAATATAGGCTTAATCACATTTACATATAACCTAAAACATTCGATTACTATCATGCAGTCAGAATCGTGCCCCACGATTCCTTCACCTTCATTAGTGAAACCATAGCGAATACTATGGAGGTGGTGTATTCTTTACACTTTAAACTAATCGTTTTTACATTGCATTACAGAGATCGAATTAATGTGAGATATGCTAAAATCTTTGTTGCTATAGCCACTATTAACCTTCAGCAGTCCCTCGTTGACGGCTTGAGTGACAAAGAAAGTAGATGCCGAGGGTTTGTTGTGCGATGACTAACAGATGTGCTATCATTGCCTTGTTTTTCAGTAACCCTGAGAATGCACCCTTGTACTGAAAAAGTTGCCTTATCCTCTTTGTGTAGATATGAAAATATATCTGACTGCATACAACCATACAGAAGGCAACTGAATCATTTGTATGTAGCCACTTTCGTGGGTATTTCCAGTTTGGATCCAAGGTGCAATATGAGCAACCTTGCAGTGCGAGTTGGATACAAAAAAAAACAACTGCTGGTATGCTGGTTAAAATAATATAAAGCACATCTGTTTAGATCAAATTCGAAACTCCTTTAGCGACAGAAAAACAGATAGAGATCCGAATATTTAGCGCGCTTTTCTATTTCCAATAATGGACAATGATGAAGGCCGGCGCTAGGCAACAAATTTACCACGGATCACCACATGCACAACAGACTCTACCTATAGCGGATGCCCTGGAGAAGTTTTGAATGTGCGTTCAGCCTATAGAAAGACATAAAAGATGAGCAATTATTTGACAATACAGTATTTAAAGATTTACGGTGGTCATTTGGTGGACAGTTCAGTGCTCTATTAATCCTGGACACGTCTGGTACCAATGCACCCCCTTCCGAGGGGCGGAAGGCGTGCCGGGTTGGCACGCACACCTCGGTTCATTCATGGTCTGGGCAGAACCCAAGTAGATTCGGAAAGTGAGCTACAAGGCCGCCACGATGCCTCCAGTCTTCATTTTGCGTTTGGTGCTGATGTGATGGTTCCTCGTTAGACTTCTTTCATTTACTCTAAACACAAGTGACTTCTCTAGCGCAGGTTCGCTCTGATGATGAACTGAAAAGCACTCAGTTCTTGAAATTCCTTATCTATGAATAAGAGCACTGTTGAGGGGAGGGCGGGGGGGGGGGGTTCCTGATTGAGAAATAGTTCCATTAGACAGTTACGACTACTACATACCGGCCGCACCTAGTATTTGTGTGGAAGAAGCTCAAAAAACTCATTTTTGCCGCTTTTTGATAGCGCTCTTCAAATTGTGCGAGCCGAAAAATAAATCCGATATCCGTGTGACCTACCCGATGAAGAAAAAGGAAAAGCCCAGTAAATGCTAATAATGTTGATTTAATGACCTATATTCTGGTGAGCGCGGCAGATCCTCTCTCATTGGAGTTAATTACACCCAAATTCACGTTCTGATTACAGCTCATCGAATCAACGTTTTAAACATTTACTGGGTGTTTTTTACTCTATCGGTTAGTGTAATCGATGCTTATCCAAGTTATCGGACATATTTTTAAATTATTTTGTGAAATTTGAAGAGAGCTAACAAAAAGCGGCGGAAAAGGCGTTTTTGCACTTTTTCCGTCTAAAGACCAAACGATACAGGCGGTATTGTACTGTTGCTGCATTAGCAATTCTTTTTAGAGCTTAATCACCCCTGTGACATTGTTTGAATTCTTCGGCGCATTGGGATGGACCAATTGTTCAGGCCCGAATAGGTTATTCAAGCCATTTATCTCTCCCAGGTCGGTGAGGTGGTGCTGCATTTATCTGGGAACAAAGAAAATAGGCTTGATCATCAACCAGCAGCCACCACTACTCATTGTACAGGTCAAATACGCTTTCAGGGTTTTGGTCGCGTTATTAACCAAAACTACATATCCCAAAAGAATTCGATTGGAGCCGAGCGATACACTTTACTCTTTTATGAATTTCAGGAACACCGAACTTGTTACTCTAGAACGTCAAGGAATGACTCCGCTTTCGTGTGAATCGCCGTTCATTCTTCCATGCTTTCTAATTTCCTGCACATCTCCGTCTTCTTCAGAGCGGAAGTACGTGAGCGGCTGTGTTTGAAGTGTTTTGTCTAACGCGCTGAGCATATTCTTCATACAAAGAGCGCAGGAACGATTTTCGGGTATGCATCGTTTTTCACGTCCATCGATATGCGCTTAGCTGGGGATAATACAATTTCCACCGCATTTCTGTGCACCGCTTGGCGCATGAAATTTGCTGCAGAAGCAAAATGTGCCAAGATTAGAATTCGCGGCGCGTTCAAAAACGCGTCGTTGACGAGAATTTCATCGCCAAACACTGAACTACGAGGCAATGTGTAGTAGTCAAGTTTTTGATGACTATTTTTCTGGTTTAGGATGAAGATAAAGAGAAGTGCGGCGTTGATCAGAACCTGTTAAGACGCACGCATTCTACGTCTAGAAGTGATGAAAGTATTGGTTGTCCTGGGGAAGATCCGGACCAACCACCGCGACTCGAATGTACGCTACAGCAAGCCACTCGCTCGATAGCGCCAGCTCGAATTCTCGCAAATGAGCCAGAATTTTCAATTACAGTATCACCTCCAAATTCTAGTGTTTGTTTTTGAATGCGTCTTGGGTCAGATTATTGCACTCAACAATATGTTTAACTTACCTGGGCTAATGTTTCATTGTGCAACCTTCTTGAGGTTGAGAAGCCTGACATGCAGTAGAAGCAGTATGGCGAATTTGCAAGAAAGAGACCCATCTGAGAGACACTGGCAGTCAGCAAAGCTAGACGATGTGCTTCGCATGGATCCAAGCAGGGTCGTAAAAGATGTGGTCTCCAGCGCTGTTCTTGTCTGCTATCGTTGCAATAATTCCAGCAACGTGTATCGGCCAGTGGTGAACAACAGAATTTTAGTGACAACTGCAGGCGACTGGCAAACTTCTTGATTGTGAGTGATTTCACAAAAGGGGTGCCGTGTCGTTATTTATTTACCTGCTAAAATTAGGGGCCAGCCAACTAAAATTCGTGTACCGAGAGGATGAAAACAATGTGTTGAAAAGGAAGTTTGGGGTTTAAATAACCTCCTTCAGAAGGCAGATTGCCTTCACCTTTAACCACGTATCCATGTGCCGTATCCTGGACGTCCATCTCAAGAAACTGGAAACGAACCTTCCTCTGTAGTTGTCCCACCAGGACAACGCAATTACTAGCACTGCCTGTTTTTAATCCGATTATGTTCTTGAGTGAGAAAGCCAATGCTTTGACTTCTTACTTCACCATGTGAAGAAACCTGGAGCCAGATTCTTCAACGAATTACAGCAATTTAAGGGAGAAAATACCGTCGAAATCCCTGCCCTGATAGAGCAGCTTATCAAGCGTTATGGTGAAACATTTCGCCAGCGATAGGCACTATCGGGGATTTCGGCTGCATTTTCTACGTTGAATTGCTGTAACTCGTTGATGAATCTGGCCCCAGGTTTGTGCTGCGGTGGTAATTTCTTCAGGTAGGATTCTTAAGCACCTCCAAATATTGCTTTTCCTTGTAGTTAGGAATGTTTATTGTTTGTTTATACAACGAATCGCACGAACAGTGTTTGAACAGATAAAAAACAAGGAAATAAATGCACGTTCGAAGGAAACGTGGGTGTTCATACGCAGAATGCGCAGTAACCGCCAACAGCGCAAGTCGTTAAGCTCGTTATTTCGAACCAGCATAGTGGGCCCATCACCCACGCCTTGCCCATTTTGATGCTCTCAGTGCGACTGGGGTGAAGGAAAGTAAGTGAAAGGTTGATAACTGAAGTAAGCATTCATGCTGCGATAGGTAGCTAAAGAGTACAGCGCGTACCTGTAGAATGTATCTCACTTAATAAATATTTTAATGTTGTGCTAAACGAGATGTGTTGAAAACGCAGCACAAGAATTGATAACTAACAAGTTGCTTAACTGTTTTAGTTGTTCAGTTTTTTTGTTAGCTTGTAACGCGAAGACTCATGTCTACTCGTAGAACAGATAAATAGTAAACAAATAAAGAGCAGTGGAATAGCACAAGCGCATACTTGAGGAATACGGTATTAAAGATGGCGTTAGTCGCTCTATTTCGGGATGCGTCACGTATTCTACTTCTACGAGATGCCTGGAGGCAGTGTGAATGCATATTTAGCCGCCTACAGAACAACGAGGGGTGGCAAGCCGACAAATAAGCCATGTTAGCCCAGAAAAATTTGTTACCAATTTACGGACTCGAAAGGGATCTAATGCCTAGTTGGCCTGAACGGGAAATTCGAGCAAAGAATTGGTATGTACGCGACAGCCGGCACAACCTCCGACTGCGCTACCATGCGTCCCCAGCATGTAGATAATCACAATTCTGTGAATTATGTATGAGTCATTTTTACGTAGCACCTATATTATAATACACAGATTTTTCTTCAGGGTGAAGAAAAAACATTAAAACGGGAAGCATTTAAGTAAGAATAGTGTCAATAGTAAGTGTGCTGTGAAGCTCTAGTTCCATCCTTCTGCAATCATTATTTCTCCATCCCTCCAGTTTCTTACACTCTCGTACAATTTTTAGCCATACTAGCTGCTGGTTCGAATTGGAATCCAAGCGGATTTGCTTCCCGTCGAAGGCGAAAATGACGGCCTGTGGCAGCTGTGCGATAATGGATATTCCAATGTCGTGTTTTCTCGTCCCTTGAGTGTCCGATGACGTCCGCTTGTCTTCAGCAGGTGACAAATCCCAATCTTACCCCACTTTAACCTATTCCAGGTCCATCTGATGAGAAACGTCCGTCGTCACTGTCGCCTGCCCTCTGACGGCGGCGCAACCACATCGACTAGTGACCACTACCGCTCTCGTCTTGCCTGCCCGTCGGTGCACGGTAGCGGGCGGGGCCTCAGAGGTTCAGTTCACTCTCCGCGTCAATGGCGAGTCCCTACGCTGTGGTAAGCCCTTGAGCAATGGTTAGCGTGTATCGGTCAATTCTGCTGTTTGATGCCCACTAGACTCCGTGATTGGGAAAACTAGTGGGAACATTTGCTGGCACATTCAAGCTCTGCTGTTTCGGAACAGGGGGTTATCTTCGCTTTGTTCTGTGTTATATGCAGGAATATTCTCTGTTTTTGTTACAATTACAGAAACCGTTTTCACATTAATGAAATCGTCATTCAGTTCTGCACCGTTTAGTTTGTACTGATCTACAGTAACGGTGAAACTACTGCGGCTCAGTGATGTAGGGTATAGTCAGACTAGCAAAGGGGGAGCGTTATGGAGGAAAATCTGTTCATCAAAGTGCGATTCTTTAGGGTTAAGTGATAGCTACGCGGCCTTCCTCCGTTCAGTGTGCTGCGATTTCCTAGAGCGATTCCAATGAATGGTCTCCCAACATTTGACTTCTTTTTTTACTGTTTTATTCCCCCGCTTTAGCTCTCAAATATTGATTCAAATGTCTCATAATTTTTGCATTTTTATGATTTGTTTGCATTCCGCTGCATTTTATATGCATTCATTATGCATAAGTGCAAAAGTTAATCAATTAGCCAGAATCCCCTCTTATTCTTCGGAAAACAATTCGAACATTTTCGAATAGCATAATATTCTTGAATATCTCCTTTACCTGAGTTGTAAAAAATGAAGACTGCGATCGATAAAAAAGTGCTGCAAAACCTTCTATCCTTGGAAATGCATTTTTGCAAAATGTGGTATGTTCGCGTTTCTCTCCTCAGTATTCCGTGGTTGTTAAGGACGAAGCTTCATTTGCTGAAAATTTTTACTTTTTGCCAAATTCCTGGTCTCTTTTGGGTGTTTTTATAGCAGCTAGATTTGACGTATCCGTTCAAAAAGACCTCTTTAGTCATAATCTCATTGGATGGCTTAACAGCAACACTTTGAAGTAGCTCATCCATTGTCTTTTTTCCAATTCATAATGGGTTGCTGCGCACTGCGCATACCCTATCAAGGTGTAAGTATCTCTCACCATGCTTCTCTGCATAAAATGTATCTTTATATTGAAGGTCTCTTGTGTATTTATGCTGGATGGGCAGTGTTTTTTTAATTTGCCGAAATTAACTCATCTTCTAGGCCAAAATTTTTTAGAATAACGACATGCACTTCCTAAAATATTTATCTGTTCTTTGGTCTAGAGCTCCATTGATTAAACTCTATCAAGGACCGTTTTGTTTCCCGATTTATGCATTTCCCCCACGAAAATTCACGCCCTTAGAAAGTTTATTTCGAAGGCTAAAATTTGTGATTTTTGGTGTGAGGTTCGATGCTCCTAGGACATTATTTCTTGTCTTTATCCAACGTAACCTTAACCTATTTATTTGTTACCATTCTATATGTATGTATGTATCTATGTTTGTACCTCTCTGATAATGTGACCTCAACTGACTGAAAGAGGCTGCGCCTTAGTGAAGGTATTCTGCAGCCAGCCTCGTGAAATGCGGTTTTATCATAAAGGAATTGCGTATTGAAAATTCCTATAAAATCAAGTGATACATAGATGCGTATCACCTGTTTTTATAGGTTGCGTACCTACCCACCACATCCCCGTTCCTCAAATGCTTGCCTTTGAATCTTATTATAGATTTCCACGATTTTCTTCCAAGACTTCTGAAAACGGCCCGCTAGTTATTGTGTGGTACACATTCACTTATTTGCTCATTCGTGCATTCACGAACATACAAGGAAGCTCATTCGTGAATAGATGCTTTACTGGGCGCATTATTTTTGGCGTTCTTTGGTGCAGTATAGGAAATAAGTGGAGAATTCTGTGCTCCACGAATGCGCTTCTTTGCCATTTTATGAGAATTTCGCGACGTTTCCATCTCGGAATAATTGAAGTATGACGTCAGTTTGCAGGGCAGACCTCTTTTCTCGTATGTAAGCATCTGAGTACACCATTTTCAGCTCGAATTAGTTTCGAAGACAAAATGTCGAAGCCCTGTTATCAAAGTAGATGTGACGCCTCATCGTTAAAATTATAGAAGTCCAATTGGTCCCAGTACTGAACTAAATGTTGGTTGACACTGCTCACTTCTCATGTGCCTTTGATGATAAGCAAGTTTTCTGGGATAGCGCGGCTAGCACAATCGGTGGAAGTGCCCGCTGACGCGCGCATCCCCAATCAAGGTTCATGGTTGGGTCCCGCGCAATCCATGGAAGCTTTCCATCATTCCACTCCAGTGTTGGTAAATTGACACCAGACCTGTCTGGGGTGCATCGAACTTACTTTTCCATTGACTGGCCACCAGGACTCATTGGATAGGTGAAACTCGCATTCCAAATGTTAATTGATATCCCGTAGAAGCAGAATGCGCGGCTTATTCCGGAGAGTGATTTGCCAATTTAATGCATACAAGTACAGTTTGTGAGAGACTATAAGCTCATTTTCTCTTGGGTACTCTCATGCAGATCTATTCTACCGTTAGACTTTATAACGCCTACACAACCAAAATACCCAAAGAAATATAAAATATAAATACCCAATAAGAGTATAATAATAGTATAAATACCCAAATTATGTATGTCATCGTCGTTTGAGATGGAGTGAAACGAGAAAGCCTACAATAGGTTGGTATCCCTTTTGTCGGAACTGAAACAAGATCGCTCGGACTAATGTGAGTAGTGGCTTTGTTGCCATACAACGCTGAGGAATAAATTGCCTTGGTGCGCCAGAAGGCTCAGACTGATCGATTGGGAGGGATTCTTTTCCAGACCAACTCATCCCTTCATCCTTCTCCCTGGTGAGTTGCTACGAGTGATGAAAAACAGGAACTTCAGGTAAACAACTACTGCCTAATGTAGATTCGAAGCTCCTTCGGACCTCCAATAGGACGTGTATTGTGAAGAGCTGGTGGTTAGCGTTTCGCTTCTCAAAGAATGACCGCATTTCTTGGTGTCAAAAAGCTGACAATAATTTCTCAATTTTTTTAATCACCACTTGCGTGTAGGGAAGTAAGTTTTGGGAAGCTGCATTCTAGTATATATATATATATATATATATATATATATATATAACATTTTTACGTCAAATTGGACATTTAATTAGACATTTTTCATCCACGCTTTTGAAATCGAACTGAACAATTTCCAAGTCAAAAAGAGCTCCTTTCACGGGAAACTAGAAACTCTCCAAAAAAGTTAGAATTTTTTGTTTAAGGAAAACTTGGTACAATTTTCTTGGAAATTTTAATTCACCCGCCCTAATATGTAAGTGAAGATCATTCAGTGAATTAAAGAAAAAGATCGGGCCATGCACTCCATTCGCGATTTTTATTCGATTGGTAGTACAAATGCCGCTTACATGAAGGGAAGGATATGCGTGTTCTTTACATTTGTTTTTGTCGTTTACAGGTGTAAAACTCTACAGAAACTGAAGCAGAAATTTAGCTCAGACAAAAATCGTGGCGTCTTGGACAAGGACGCACCTCAATTTCTTTTTGACACTAAAAATGGCCTCCTTTCTTCTTTGTGGAGGAGGCTTCATCCGTTATCCATTTGTGCCTAAAAAATGAGAATTTTATAAAAATTCAAACAATGTGCTCCCTTACTGTGTAGGTGAACTGAAACTTCAAAGCAAGTCATATCTAAATTTTCCTTGAGCAAAAAATATTCTAACTTCTTTGAAAAGTCTCTAGTTTAATGCGAAAGGAGGGTGTTTTAATTTGGCACATGCTCAGTTTGATTCTAAAAGCTTTGGGCATGTTTAGAAAAGTGTTTAGTTCTATATGAATAGTGTTCAGCTTGATGAGAAAATGGCGTATATGTATATAAGGTCATGTATTTTAGTCAGTCGTAATACTAAAAGACGTTGAATATTTCATTCACATAAGCTTTTTGAGTTTTGGAGCCTTGGAGCTTGGCGTTCGTTGGTTACAAGCAGATGAGACACATCCGCTTAAGTCGGTTTCACAGAATTTTACTCTATCTAAGAGAAAGATCACTCCGCTGGCACAGGCAGGAGCGTACTCCTAGTAGTGGTCTGGGTTCGGAGCAGGTCTTGGACAATAAAGCCTGGCATCCCTGGTTCCATAAACCGGTAGTCAATTTTTGAGAAGGATAAAAAAGAGACACTTCTATTGGCCACTGCAAGCCATTGAAGTTAACAACTATACAAATTCATTAAAGGATATCTCGTAGAAGATTAATGTGTGGCGCATCCCAAACAACAAATAACGCTGTTCTTTATCTTTCATCCATAAAAATTGAGTATATTAGCGATGACTCCCAGGCTTCAGGACACCACGCCTACGCATGTCATCATTCTGCAGCCCCAGAAACCGTACCAGACCGCTATCCGATACAGTGTCAAGACACTGCCTAACTTCTTTCTCCTTTCAACAAAAAATCTGCGAGTAGTTCAGCACTAGGCCAGGGCGAGACCTGTGTATGCCGTTTTTGGTTTTCTGACCCGCACTAGGTAAGCGAATTGTACATAAGTAGTGGTTTTCATGAATCATGTGGCATCACACAAAAAACTAAGGCTATCCTTTTTAATAAGAGGTTTGAATGCATAATTGAAGCACTCGCTGTGTACTCTCTCAGATGTCTGCATGCCTTATTGTCCAGGAAATCTCCCACGTGTTCTGCCACAAAAAATGACGATGACACCTACTTATTATTACAATTCCTTCTCTCTATTACCATACGTGCTTCCCCGCTGTTATCGAGGCGGCTTACACCTGGGTGGTACCACGCTCCAACAACCAAAGACTCTCGCCCTATAGTTTTCCGCTGTTAAGATTCCATTCCGAGCCGCTTTTCCTTCTGTCCGGTGAATGGTGAATTCGATATCTCCGTAAAGCTACCAGGTGAACCTTTTACTGACATGGAGAAAAGGCACTTGTTAGTTGTAAGGCTCACAAATAATCTAAATTGCCCGTTATTTCCAATTTTTTGTTAGTTTACATTTTCTGGTCTTTGGATGATAGCAGAAGATGAGAGATTCTAAGACACTGAGGTGTTTTAAATATGAGTCTTTATGGAATTACGTGGAGAGCACAAAGCAAAATTTATTGCTCTCGACGGATAGCTTTTCATTTTCTCTTTGTCTTCTTTTCCTTTCTTCCTTTCTTTTTTTTTTTGAGGTTTACTACTGGTAGGGGAAGAAGTAGTTTTGATTTCAATTTCTTATTGTTTTCCTGAATCTCTTCAAACTTTTGTAAGCTATTTGCTTTTAAAATATAGTGTTAATTTCTCGAACTCTTGTTTGTTCGGAATATAACCTTTTTACAACGCTAGAGCTTTGCGTGAGTTTATCCTAGGGTCAATTCTACTCTTGCTTGTTACCTATTTTGGACTATTTTTATGTGCCGTGATTTCGCATTATATGTATACAGCTAGTGATTGATTCCCAATGTAGGTTCACTTCATGCGATTAGGTTATATGGAACTGCGGTGAATATTCGTAACAAAAAACGATGAACATCTTTTTAAAACACTGGACAGCAGTGTTCGCACGATTTTGTTGAACTGATAGTTACAACAAGATTTGCAGCTAAGGTACCTCGTTTGAAAATGCACCACGATTGCATAAAGTCATCGGACCACAAAGATAGCTTAAACCAGTTCTTTCTATTAATTTTATTTGTGTGTAGGGCATTATTTTCTGTGCACTTTGTCATCAACGTATGCAGCTACACAGGCACCTAACCGAGTTTGCCTGATGACAGCACTCTAAAAGCAGAATCTGAATAGTGTAAGTGGAATTCTAGATAACAGGAGTTACGAGAACAAGCAGAGGGTTTAATCAACATTCACTACAGATTATCGAAGTATCGCGAGAGCACAAGCTCTTTACGTTGCTTCTTACGTTCATCGACCTGAACAAGGCTTTTG
>OX377204.1:29414847-29515847 GCA_947396885.1 Heligmosomoides polygyrus polygyrus | reverse complement strand
TGGAAATTTTAATTCACCCGCCCTAATATGTAAGTGAAGATCATTCAGTGAATTAAAGAAAGAGATCGGGCCATGCACTCCATTCGCGATTTTTATTCGATTGGTAGTACAAATGCCGCTTACATGAAGGGAAGGATATGCGTGTTCTTTACATTTGTTTTTGTCGTTTACAGGTGTAAAACTCTACAGAAACTGAAGCAGAAATTTAGCTCAGACAAAAATCGTGGCGTTTGGACAAGGACGCACCTCAATCTCTTTTTGACACTAAAAATGACCTCCTTTCTTCTTTGTGGAGGAGGCTTCATCCGTTATCCATTCGTACCTAAAAAATGAGAATTTTATAAAAATTCAATCAATGTGCTCCCTTACTGTGTAGGTGAACTGAAACTTCAAAGCAAGTCATATTTAAATTTTCCTTGAGCAAAGAAATATTCTAACTTCTTTGAAAAATCTCTAGTTTAATGCGAAAGGAGGGTGTTTTAATTTGGAACATGCTCAGTTTGATTCTAAAAGCTTTGGACATGTTTAGAATAGTGTTTAGTTCTATGTGAATAGTGTTCAAATTGATGAGAAAATGGCGTATATGTATATAAGGTCAGGTATTTTAGTCAGCCATAATACTAAAAGACGTTGAATATTTCATTCACATAAGCTTTTTGAGTGTTGGAGCTTGGAGCTCGGCGTTCGTTGGTTACAAGCAGATGAGACACATTCGCTGATGTCACTTTCACAGAATTTTACACTATCTAAGAGAAAGATCACTCCGCTGGCACAGGCAGGGGTGTACTCCTAGTAGTGGTCTGGGTTCGGAGCAGGTCTTGGACAATAAAGCCTAGCATCCCTGGTTCCATAAACCGGTAGTCAATTTTTGAGAAGGATAAAAAAGAGACATTTCTATTGGCCACTGCAAGTCATTGAAGTTAACAACTATACAAATTCACTAAAGGATATCTCGTAGAGGATTAATGTGTGGCGCATCCCAAACATGAACAAATAACGCTGTTCTTTATCTTTCATCCATAAAAATTGAGTATATTAGCGATGACTCCCAGGCTTCAGGACACCACGTCTACGCAAGTCATCATTCTGCAGCCCCAGAAACCGTACCAGACCGCTATCCGATACAGTGTCAAGACACTGCCTAACTTCTTTCTCCCTTCAACAAAAAATCTGCGAGTAGTTCAGCAGTAGGCCAGGGCGAGACCTGTATATGCCTTTTTTGGTTTTCATCTGTCTCACACCTATCCCTTGACCCGCACTAGGTAAGCGAATTGTACATAAGTAGTGGTTTTCATGAGTCATGTGGCATCACACAAAAAACTAAGGCTATCCTTTTTAATAAGAGGTTTGAATGCATAATTGAAGCACTCGCTGTGTACTCTCTCAGATTTCTGCATGCCTTATTGTCCAGGAAATCTCCCACGTGTTCTGCCACAAAAAATGACGATGACACCTACTTATCATTACAATTCCTTCTCTCTATTACCATACGTGCTTCCCCGCTGTTATCGAGGCTGCTTACACCTGGGTGGTACCACGCTCCAACAACCAAAGACTCTCGCCCTATAGTTTTCCGCTGTTAAGATTCCATTCCGAGCCGCTTTTCCTTCTGTCCGGTGAATGGTTCGATATCTCCGTAAAGCTACCAGGTGAACCTTTTACTGACATGGAGGAAAGGCACTTGTTAGTTGTAAGGCTCACAAATAATCTAAATTGCCCGTTATTTCCAATTTTTTGTTAGTTTACATTTTCTGGTCTTTGGATGATAGCAGAAGATGAGAGATTCTAAGACACTGAGGTGCTTCTAAATATGAGTCTTTATGGAATTACGTGGAGAGCACAAAGCAAAATTTATTGCTCTCGACGGATAGCTTTTCATTTTTTCTTTGTCTTCTTTTCCTTTCTTCCTTTCTTTTTTTGAGGTGTACTACTGTTAGGGGAAGAAGTAGTTTTGATATCAATTTCTTATTGTTTTCCTGAATATCTTCAAACTTTTGTAAGTTATTTGCTTTTGAAATATAGTGTTAATTTGTCGAACTCTTGTTTGTTCGGAATATAACCTTTTTTCAACGCTAGAGCTTTGTGTGAGCTTATCCTAGGATCAATTCTACTCTTGCTTGTTACCTATTTTGGACTATTTTTATGTGCCGTGATTTCGCATTATATGTATACAGCTAGTGATTGATTCCCAATGTAGGTTCACTTCATGCGATTAGGTTATATGGAACTGCGGTGAATATTCGTAACAAAAAAAAACGATGAACATCTTTTTAAAACAATGGACAGCAGTGTTCGCACGATTTTGTTGAACTGATAGTTACTACAAGATTTGCAGCTAAGGTACCTCGCTTGAAAATGCACCACGATTGCATAAAGTCATCGGACCACAAAGATAGCTTAAACCAGTTCTTTCTATTAATTTTATTTGTGTGTAGGGCATTATTTTCTGTGCACTTTGTCATCAACGTATGCAGCTACACAGGCACCTAACGCCTGATGACAGCACTCTAAAAGCAGAATCTGAATAGTGTAAGTGAAATTCTAGATAACAGGAGTTACGAGAACAAGCAGAGGGTTTAATCAACATTCACTACAGCTTATCGAAGTATCGCGAGAGCACAAGCTCTTTACGTTGCTTCTTACGTTCATCGACCTGAACAAGGCTTTTGATTTTGTAGAGACTGAAGAGATCGTCGAAGGTCCGGCAGGGTGTCTCTACGGAGCACATGAAGGTCCTGCGAGAGCTGTACAGTGAGTTCGCAACCAAGATTTTTTCAACCGTTCTTCAACAAGTTCGTTGTCCGCGTAGGGAGAACAGTTCGAAAAGGGACTTCATATCCCCGAAGCCCTTTAACGGCACCCTCGAAAACGTCATGCGCGATTCAGAGTGGGAAGACATGGGTGTGAAGATCGACGGCCGGAAACTGCACCATTTTCACTCCGCGAGCGATAACAATAACAGAACGCAAGCCAAGGGAAGCGAATCTTTGCTGAATCCAATAGTGTATCTGGAGTTGTTGGATTGGTGCTGAATTCTATGAACTCGACGTTTATGAGGAACGGACGAGTTTCTGACGCACCGTCCTTGCTCAGTGAAGCGAACATCTCCGCACGTTCCAGCTACTTGCCTGTAGGACGCGAAACAACCTAATGACCTGGTGCCGGAAGTCCCGGAGAAGGCGAAGAACCGCCAACGCCATGTCCAGCGTTCTTCTCGCATACATGTAGGCCTCTACTCTGCAAAAATTGAATGAATATGTGCTTGTGATCGTGCAACGAAGAATCCATAGAACGATGCTAACAGTCATACGATTCTCACAAGTGAGGGAAGTCTTCCGAAGTTTCGACTTTGATGGAACAGAGATGTTGTCACATGGGCCAAATGGTCAGCAATTAGCATGTAACCTAGTGGATCAGAGCCGTCACCAGCTTCATTCTGCGGCTCAAAATAACACCAGGGCAGGATTCATCAACGATACCGCTGGTATGACCTCACGGCGGATTCACCATATCGGCCTACGTAATAAGTGATACAAAAAGATACAGAGATACAAATACGGTAACCGATATACCATTACGGGCAGGTAAGCAGTTGATAAATCTGGCCCCTGGATGCCCACGAAAACGTTTTTAGCACTCGTTCTTCAAAAGATGAAGATCTTCGGTTTCCTCGATCTAAAAGGCCGCATTGGACCGCTTTGGTATGCGCTAGAACGAAAGAAGACGTTGCTGAAGTTCGCTTGGGTACATACACCATGCCTGGGACGACAGGTAAAACAGGGGGTGCACTGCGGCTGATGGTGTTTGGAAGCTTTTCCTTATTTCCCGTGTTTTTGACGTGTGGCAATTCATCACGTCGTGTGAAGGGCCTCCGACATGCATGCCTCGTAGCTGCGTCTGATCTGAACCACATGTGAAAATTAGCATAAATCAGAGCGATATTTATGCATGGTGTAGTCTGGCAGGCACAGTCAACCAACCTCCCACAATACGAGGCATTCACTCAGTAAAATGTCCTTTTTTATAGAGAGACTGTTTTTCAGAAAGCATCGTAGTGTAATGAAGGATTAAAAAGGATATTTGAACGCACGTCTGATCGTTGAGTACTATGCGTAGGTCTGAGAACCTCTTCCTCAAATGGCTTCCAATTAATGTTAAACTTGTAAACATATTTAGAATCTGTCCTAGTGGGGCGAGACACTTCACACTGACTCTTTAACAATGTCAGCAGGACTAAAAACATATTAGTTTACATGGACAACATCGTGAGCTGGCCTACGAGAGAATCCTCCTTTGTAATTTTTTTACTCGAACGAGGACACACTGTTTATATTTGTTTCGTTTTCCAGACGATGCCCCTCCGATTGGGATAAATCCCATATTTATTATGTCTACTTAGCCACTCTAAACGAGCGGAACGTGTGACTGAAACATGAATAGCAAAAATGCTGATTACAACGAGAATTTTAGCAACGAAAAGAAGATGAACTGAATTGGTGTCTTTATGGAAGAGTTCAATCAATCTGGTTAGTATGTATACCCAAACAGGCGTAGCCTCAACATGAGTAGGGGTAAAAAATTCTCCACGTCAGCAGTCTGACGCTGTAAGGTCTCCGCAGTTGATGTGTACAATGAATAGCCAGTGAACAAATGAGCTAGCAAAAATAAAACAAGGATGAGGAAATAAAAGTAGAATCCTGGTTTAAACTGACTTTTCATATTTGAATATAACAAGTTTCTCATTTTACTGAACGCTGTGAGCAGCGCAGTTCATTTTGGTATTCTTAAACTTAGTAAAAATTATATTTATGACTATTATTATTTTTTGTTTATTAAAAGTAAATGGGATAATTTGGACTTTGCGTTGGTTCTTACGTTGATTGCGCTGTCGATGAATTGTGGGTTTGATCCTGAGATACTTCATAAGGCAGGCAGGCGTTATGCCTAGTTTTGAAAGAAATGTGTAGATGATGAAGTATTATATTAGGTTGTAACGAAATAAATGACATTGAACCACTGTAAATTTAAACAGTTAATATCTCGGCTTGTAGGCAAGTTTATTAATCGAAGTAAAAACCTTCTGATTCTACACATCTTTGCCAACGTGACACATGCTTTTTTATCCCAGTAGCATAAAAATCAGAAGTTCTGGAATTGACGAAATCTTCGAAGGCACTTTCGGCATCCTGTTGGTATCTGAATATTTTCCCTACCAAGAGGTCGCCAAGATGCTTGAGGAAATGATAGTCTGTTGGGGAGAGGTCGGGAGCAAACGGAGGATGTGGTAGAGTTTCAATGCTCAGCTCATTCAATTTCTGCAACGTCATTCGTGTTACATGGGGGCGAGCATTGTCGTGCAGAAGGAGAACTCGCCTTCGGTTAACCAAACCGGCCGGATATCCTTCAACTTTTTCATCATTTCTTCAATTTCAATGCAGTACTTCTCTGCCGTGATGGATTCACCGCGAGGGAGGAAGCTGTGGTGGATAATTCCCAGCGAACACCACCATACTGTCACCATTACTTTCTTTTGGTGCAATTCCGGCTTCGCAAAAACCTTGGGGCTCTCATCGCTGTCCACCCACTGTGCCGATCGTCGCCTGTTGTCGTACATTATCCACTTCTCGTCACAGGTTACGATGCGATCAAGGAATGGGTCCTTTTCGTTCCGTAGAAGCAGTGCGGACGAGATCTCATATCGTCGGTTTCTTTGCTCCTCAGACAGCTCGTGAGGCACCCGTCTTTCCAGCTTTTTGGTCTTTCCAAATTCCTTCAGATGCCGGGCAGCTGCGTTGTGACTGACGCCAAGAACCTTCGCTATCTCCCTGGTACTTTATGTGGATCCTCCTCTACCACATCTCTCAGCTTGTCCTCATCAACATCACTATGCCTCCCACGACCTTCATGCTCTTCCAAGCTCTCATCTCCATTCCGGAACTTCTGATACCAACGATACGCCGTCCGAATTGTGGAACATCCCTGACCGAATGCGGCGTTGATCTTCTCGTCCGCCTCCTTAGCTGTAGTGCCCAGCTTGAATTCATACAAGTAAATGCCTCGGATTACCCTTTTGTCCATCTGCAAAAAAATCAATAAAACTCTAAAGTTTTCCCACTTTTACATAGAAAATTTGGTACTTACCGGTTGAGCAAAGTTTGCACTTCTAAATGATATGCCACATGTTACGGTTTGTTCTTGATCAAACGCGTAAAGACGCGCCAAAAATGGCGCGAGCCAGTGCCATTTAATTCGTTACAACCTAATAGTTCACGTTTGGAGAAGAAGGTAGAGGTTACCCTTATTGAGCAACCAAGTCAAATAATTCGTTGACGCACTTTCAATAGAGCAATCCTTAGGGGTATGCAATGCCACTTTCTTCTGGAAAACCTGGCGGTGTTCCAGCAGTTGGTTATGCATCAACCAGAAAAACTAGATTTCTCTACATAGTCTGAGTCCGCTTATTTGAGGGGTCCGTATGTTTTTCTCAAGTCTCCAGCAGCTCTTTTAGAATCAGCAGATGTACTGTCGTGACCATACAGTGTAGTTCAGAATTCATAACTAAAACTTTAAGAAATTCTTTATATATTCCAGAAATTAATGTAACATTTATTGTCTGTTTTCGAAACTTCGTTTTCTACGGTACACTAGGACGCTTTCAGAATGCTAGCGACCTAATCCACGATGTTATTGGAGAGGCATTTCGAGCTGCGAAGCTCGCTAACTACACTCGCGCATTGGATGAAATGGAAAAGCCTGAGCGATGGCAAAGTACGTTCGGTTCATACTTGTATAATTAAAAATTGCCAAACAATAACTCATCTGGCAGGCAAAATTTATTTTTCCCTTATTGTCTAGTGTCCTTTAATTTCAGTTGTTTCTAATTCGAGCAATGTTGATATTACTTGCAACGTTCTAACCTACTTTCCACTTCGCGCGAGTGTCTCTGATGGCGTTAGCTTGCTGTCACAGTCTGACATCCTTGTAGTGCAAGGAGTGCCTTCAAAAGCTAGCAAGATCCACAGAATGGATGTTCCTCTCTGACTGAAAATAGCCATTCCGACAAAAGTGAAGAAAGCACACCAAATCTTTACCATTGCTTCGCCTTAGCTAGGATGAAGTATGTAGTGGTCCCTGTAGCGCTTGTGCATCACGAAAGGTGGTTCGGTATCAGTGTGAGCTGCTTATTTTAGAATTTAACATTGCTTGTAAATGCCTGCTAGAGTGGAGACACTTCCTATTCACCGAAGGTTCTAGCATTCTTCCATTGAAAACACCGTTCATGCTGCGATTAAGGTGAATCATTCAGTTGAAAAAACTCTCCATAAAAGGAAAACTAAAAAACTTTCTGTAATGCAAAAAAAACTGACAGAAAAGTTTCTTTGAAGATTCCTGATTTAACATCACCATTTAACATGATGACATGTTATTACACGATTTTGGAAGTCGAAGCTCTGTTATCCTGCTGAGCGGTTGGCTGTGTTCTTCAACCAGGTAGTGAAGGAGAAGAAAGTACCGGAGTGTTGGCACAACAGTACGACGATTCCGATCTGGAAAAAGAAGGGCACTCTTGCAGACTGCTCGAATTACCGTTCGATTCGCTTGCTTTCGCACAGCGTGAAGATCTTCGAGCAAATTCGTGAAATCGTCAAGCTCTCCGACAACTAGTGCGGCGTTGTGTCTGGTTGTGGGGCCATTGATGCTATACACGCCGCCACCTCCTGGTGGAGAAGCATTGCGAGAAACAGAAACCGGTGCATATAGCCTTCCTCGGCTTGGAGAAGGCCTTCGACCGCGTACCGCGTGAGGTTATATGGTACGCCTTGCGACAACACAACGTACCTGAGGAACTAATAGAGTTGGTGCGGATGCTCTATTCTTGCCCAAAGAATAGAGTGCAAACTGCAGCTGGAACCTCAATGGAGTTTCCCATCTCTGTTGGGGTGCACCAGGGTTCTGCGCTTTCTCCACTCCTCTTTGTTGTCGTCATGGATGCCATTACACGAGATCTTCAGCAGCCTGTTCCACGGACGCTGCTTTATGCTGATGACGTGATGCTCGCTTGCGAAGAGAAAGTCGATCTCGAGCGGCAGGTGTAAGCTTGGTGCGACCGTATGGCGAGGTTCGGACTCAAATTGAACGTCAAGAAGACCGAGTACCTAACCACGGCGCATGGCCTTCTACCCCCGTCCTTTAAAGAGAAGCATGGCAAATGCGCAGGAAGGCCCTACCTCGTAAGGCAGCCACTGGACCCTCGAGCAAGCCTAGTGGGTTGGGATTGGGCGTGCCAAGGACGCGAGGGGGAAAAACGCACGTAAAGGAGTTCGGTTCCATTAAGATTAACATGCACTCACTTCGGTGTTCAAATACCTGGGATCAGCAACAGCGTCTGGCGGGGTCTGATGGTTGGTGTGAACTCACGTGTGAGTGCAGCTTGGTCGAAGTGGCCTTTCGCTGGCTGGCGTGCTCTGGGACAAGAAGATCCTGCATAGCTCTATCGGAAGCTGTGATTAAGATTGAAGAACAGCTACGTATTATACAAATTGCACCGTGCAGATATTTTCAGAGAAAAGTATCCCTAAATGGAAGCAATTTTTACGATGTAAAATGAAAGGTACGTATAATATTTGTTCATAGCGGGTGAGCTACCTTCGTACGTATTGCGAATCGTTCTCACTTCGGTTCAAGACCAGTCTAGGCAGAGAGCATGAGAATATTGTAACTCCGCGTTTTTGCTTCTGCACGAGGGCGTAACCAAGTATTCTCATTAAGGTGAAAACAAACGTGCCCATTGAACTATTTCAGTACACTCAGTTCTTTTTTGCCACCATATCATATGTTTTTCACTTTATAAACCGTTTTACCTGATGTGGTTTGTAGAACCTATTTATAGCAAGAACAGTGGTCGTTGGTAGAGTTTCGAACGCGCGTTCTACCCTTTGCTGAGTAGTTTTTCCATCTTTTTTGGCCACGACACATTTGCGATCCTTTTGAGGGCTGTGTATAAACATCTGGCTAAAGCTTAAAGCTAGCTATAGGGATGCTCGGGTGGCTCAAATCATGGGAAAGGAGAGGATGTTCGAGACCACTTTTAGCCAACGCCAAACGTTGTACAGAGGTCTTAACAGGAAGTTAGTTGCGTATTCCAGCGTAGCCCATCTCACATGGACGTAGGAGGAACGACTAAATGCCCGTTTCGAGGCGACGTCTTAGGGCAGTGCAGCGGTCGCCCGATGTTATAACACTGCGCATGGATGGGAGTGGTTAGCTTGGTTGGCCATTGAAGTGCAAAGGGAGCCAGGTTCGGAGAGTGGGGTCATTTGGTCCACTCGGCCTTCCGTTAAAACAGCGTTCAAGAAATCAATCAGAGTTGGATATAGTCCTCACAGAAAAACCTCACCTTAGATGGAGAACGGTCAGGATTTCAAATCAGCATTCTGCAAAGTATTCTGCTCGCTTGTTTTGCACGGAAAATTTGAAAGGTTGCTTAAATTTGCTTTACTATGTGAATTTTACAACGCAGGTCATGCCACATGCGCAACAACTCATAAAATAGATAAACAAATCGAAATATAAATATAAATTAAAATAATATGCTCTGATATGAGGAATATTTTTTTATTTATTTTCACCAAAAGTGTACGCTAACGCAGTTAATGAAACACACAGGGCACGATGTATCAATAAACGAGAACCACTGAATAGAGTAAACTCAAACTTCAACAGATAAACCTACTGTATCCATCTTATCTATGCAATGAGCACAATCTTCAGTCAAAAGAACAAAAGTAGTCGCACACATCAAATAAAATCAGCTTCCAAATACACGTCTCTAGGGGATATCGCGCCAGTAATTCTTTCGCGAAGCGGCCCTGAGTCAAGAACCCTTATAGGAAAGCTGTGTACGAACTATAGGGCTGAAGATTATAGTTGACGGCCCACTGTTTGGAATGGATCTTGTAGTCTTCTTCTATTAGGTATAATCAGGCAGCTGAATGCGTGGTTAGCCTATACAACGATTTGCAATGGTCAGCCGAAGGAGCAGTCAGTGTTCTACCCTTGCCCCGTGTCCGTGACTAATAAGGAGAGCCTCCGGAGTCGCGGTGAACTTTTGCGATGCAATTTTTACAGGATGTGGGGTCCCGTGTGGGGAGTCCAAAACCACAGTTACTTTTTGCAGAATGCCCTTCTGTGGTAAAAAAAAAACGTGTGGACGCGTGAGCGCGAACTTCATGGCGCCCTGCCGTCATCCAGCCGGATGTGGTCGGTTCGCGTAGTAGTAGCCGAGTCGCCTCTCGCACGCACCGAGCAGGCTTGATGGTTCGGTCCCCGGCGTCCTGAATGTTTTTGCACACATCGGATCACTATTATTATAGGCTTGCCTGATCACAGGAGTCAATTTGTACACGATTATTGCTTTTAGTATTTAAACCTAGCCTTTTTGGGCTTTCATTTGGGTTACCTCTCAATGGATCCATATGTTGATGATCACCCGGGGCCCTGCTCTACTCCTACCGATTATGCCTTCAACGAAGAAGTAGTGATGCCTTGATGTTTTAAATGTTTCATAGTTCTATATCAAAATTGTTGTTATCATTATAAGCAGTAAAAGCAGTTACTTTATGTGAGCAAGAAATTTTTATGTTAGCGACCCAATAGAATGATATAGTGCAAATACGATCCATTGAGAGGTAACTCAAACGAAAGCCCAAAAAGGCTAGGTTTAAATACTAAAAGCATTAATCGCGTACAAATTGACTCCTGTGACCAGGCAAGCCCATAATAATAACGATCCGATGTGTGCAAAAACACTGGCGACATCAATTCAAAACCGCTCTGGTCACCCGAGAGGCGACTCTGTTACCACTACGCCAACGGGCCACATTGGTCCGGGTGGCAGCAGGGCGTTATGAGCTGCGCGCTCAGGCCTCCACATGCCTTTTCTCGACCACGGAAGAGCACTCCGAAAAAGTAGCTATGGTTTTGGACTCCTCACAGTGGGCGCTACATCCTGTGAAAGTTGCATCGGTAGAGCTCACCGCCACTCCGGAGGCTCTCCTTGAAAGTTCTCCGTTATCGCTTATCGTGGAGATTCAAAACAAAACACTTTTTCGTTGGCAAAAGGCAAACAAGTGGAGGAGACAACACATTTTTTGGTTGGCCTTGGCGCGAAGCGAATATCGATTACACAGAGCGCGAGAGGCAGCGTAATCGATGCTTGCTTTTGACTGCACTAGACGAGATGATATGGGCTTAATTAACAGGTAAAGCTTCATAATCATAGAACGTCGCGGGTCTGGGGAGGGGATGTACTGATGGGGGGGGGGATGTAGTGATCTGCATCTCTATTCCCTTGCTTGAGTTTCTACGAAGCCTTAAGCTGCTCTCCCGTCGTGCGAAGGCTTTTGCTTAAAATCAGGACATATGGTGTTGTGTGCTACAGGATGAGGCACACGTCTGACACTCTACAGTTGCCCCCACCCTACTAGGATAGATCCACCTTCGCTTCATATACTAATCTCCACCAGCTGCTGAACGTTTATGTCTTAAGGTTTCCAACTAACGGATGATGAGCGGCAAGTTTGTCCACTTAGAACCGATTGATCATTGTGCGGCAAAGGGGATTGCCTCCATGACTCGCGCTTCTTTTTGTTGTCGCAATTTATCGTCTGCTTCGCTGATGTTAATCTTCAAAGTGAGCGTGCGCACACAGTCCGCCATCGTGATGATTTCTATCTATCGATCTTAAGACAACTGTTGTTTTATGTTTCGAACACTTAGGCGCACCCGGGACGGGGTTGACCAAGGTGAGGCACACGGTCTAACATCCTTCGACTTGTGGTCAGTAGTCGGTTTCTTTAGAACGAGAAGTGGGCTATGGTCGCTTTTCTTGCTCACCGAACCTCGCCCACGTTTACGTCAAAAGAAGAACAAGAATGGAAAAGAAAACGTAGGAATTGAGAATAAAATGAAAAATGGTAAGAAGAGCTTTTTTGGAAAGCCCTTGAGATTTGAAGTTAACTCTACTGGGTCATACTGGGTAGCGCAGCAGGAGGAGGCGCCTATGCTAGCGCACACCGAATTAATTCAAAGGTCGGACCCTATGGCCACCAAGCGTCTTATTCTGATGTCGATGAAGTGAACGTCGGTGAATCCTTAACCAACCTCATCCAACAAGAGATTGATTAACGGCCACCGTTATCCATAACTGTTTATCGTTCGCTTGTTGTAGCATAGTCATAGGAGATGCCAGCTGGCATGGGCACCCGATTCCAAGTTCCTGGTTCGGATTCCTCGCACAGAACAGGGAAGCCTTCCATTCCTGCAGCGTCGGCTAATTGGTACCAAGGTTGTCTGGGAATGATAAAACACTGACTTTTTCATCGCAAGTCATTGTATAGGCCATATGAGCATTCAATTTGCCTCTACGGCGTCCCGCAGAAGTATGATGCCTGGCACATCCCTAAAAAGATGACTAACGTCATTCTTTATCTTTTATTCTTTTCTCTCTAGCGTGTTCAATGGGTGAAGCGAAAGACCAAAAGTGCGAGCTCACTGACATGGTCTATCATCACTTATGCAGATATTCAGATTGAGAGTGAACAGATAGCAGCTCATCTGTGCCTCACCCTCATTTAGAAGGACATACATTTATTTATGGACTTTATACCACTAATGGTCACTCAAGATGTTCTTCAGCACTCCAATTTGAAGTGTTTCCACTTGCTTATAGGCTGAAGATCACTAAAAACGAACCGACCTGAAAAAATGATTGACCATTCAGGAGCTGGCCACTGTCCCTGATCAATCGCACAGGGTGGGTTCTGACGTCTGCGACTAGCGAAACACTGTATTAGATATCCACTTCCAGTGCAACAAGTCATTTTCTTTCGCCTCAAGCGGCTGTTACCGAGGTTGTAAGCTATCATACCGATGTTTTTTTGCGATCAAAGCTCTAGCGCTAAGAGCCAGGTTGCGTTCAACCAAAGCCGCCGCGAGTGTAATGGCGTAGAGCATTCCTGCAAGGTTAGCAGGGGAGGGAGGAAGGGGGGGGGGGTAATTTCCAAAAGAAGGAATTGCAGTAAATCAAATTACAGCCAGGTGCTACAGGTTCAAGTCCCGCCTGGCGCTAGAGTTTTGATCGCAACAATACAGTTGTATAACAACTTCTAGCGTGTATCATAACTAGCCCCTTTTTCATGTCAGTCCACGCAAAGGCTTAGTTTCGATGCATTACGTCAGCTCATCTAAACGTCATACTTTTCGTTGATTTCATTAGACTAGTCCATTGAGGAAATGGGGAACACTAAAAAGCCAAAAGCCAGAAGAGCCAGTCAATTTCCCTGAGTCTGCATATGAAAAAATAAAATAATGAAAGAGTGTGCAGCAACTCAGATGCGTGGGACTCGGTAGCAATTTGCAAAATGAAGAAGCGTGTAGATATATGCTTTAAAAATTTTTGTAGCCTGAACCAAAAATAGTTTTTAGAAGTAACACTACAATTAAATTACTTTTACTTTACTTACTTTTACTTTTTACTTTTTTTAATTTTAATTTTCAAACCTACCAATTTTTCATATTCTCAATTTTTCAATTCTAAGCCCACGCGTTATCTTAGAAGTTTGTCACTGAACAAATTCGATTGTGGAACTTCTTGATTTACTGTTTGTTTAAAGCTCAGCGTTACACTATAAGAGACGCTTACCCACCATAAAGGTCCTGCATCACAAGAGAAATAACAAACAAATTTCAAAGAATAGGAAGAAATGGTCTGTGCACTCTCAACTATGCTTACGAAGGGGTGGTAGTGTTTACTATCATCTCAACTTCCAGAAAATGGCAAATGCGAATCTCATGTGAAAAATTAGAATTGGAAGAATTCTCTGGATTTTGTCTGTGAAATATCTCGAGGAGGCATCTGTAGCCGTTTTGGAGGGCTCGTAAATCAATTGAGGACACTACAAGAGAAGCTGCAGCACTACTAAGCCAGAAGAAAGCACAATTGGCGCCTCCGCAAATAGCTGGATTGGTCGGGAAAAAATACGTCGTTTGGTGTCTACTTGATTTTGTAGAAATGAATTTGCACGAAGTTATGGATGTGTGACAATTTGCGATGGAAAAAGCGCTGACAGTGCACGAATTAGGGGTGGTATTGTAGAGAGCCAAAGAAATCTACATACAAGTTGTCTGTTTCATGCTTCGAGCAAAAAACCTCAAAGAAGGACTTGAACTCCAAGGCATCTCAGTCATGTTACGAGCTGCCTTCTGCTTTTTTTTTGGAAAATTTGCGGGCATCGCGATGAAAATTCTTTTTTCCAGCGTGGACCCTCGGCATGCTCATCATTTCGGCGTGCTCGTTCTCGGCGCCGTTGGGAATGCTGTTCCTACCGTGTCTGAACAAGACGCTGTACGAGCGGATTATGATCTTCCTCATCGCCCTCGGAATAGGGGCGCTCAGTGGCTCGTCGATGTTCATCATGATACCACAGGTGAGTTGCCTGAATGATCTGCAACCAGCCACAGAATCTCTTGGGAGACTTCCAACTGACAAGAAAAGCAAAGCAGAGCAGATTGAGGGGCATTGAATGCTGTACCTAACTGCAACGGTGTTCGCGTTTCTTAGCGGGATTTGTTGTCCTCCGCTTTCTCGCTTTTAATGCATCTTTTGAATGGCTCTTGCTATGTGCTTCCCGGGAGTGATTTATATGACATTTTTAGATGCCGCGACCATTCTCTCATTCCTATGGTATCGAATGCGTTTGTTGTTTGTTTTGCCAGATTGCTGAAAGAAACAATGCAGTTTTGATGCCATTATATCATGTGGTTGTTGTTATTTGTGAGTGCTGCTTGGCTGAAAGAAACGTGCCGTACACGTAGTTGTACGAAGGTCCGTAGAGCTAGTCGTAGAGCTGACACGCGAGGCAAGCAATAAATCCGGTTGAAAACAGTGGGGATGGGGAGATCTGCCTACTATTGTTCCGTCTAGTGATCGTAGTTTCCATAATCTCCACATACTTGTCTAATCCTAAAGTTCCATGGTTTTATATTCGAATCTATAGACCCGAAGAGGTTTTGTAGGTTTGGTTAACATGGACGGGAAACAAGGCTATGTACAGCGAACTCGTGCTCGGCAAAATTCGGCATCTTGCCGATTGCACCACTCTAGCACTCTAGCCCATAAATATTGCAACAGAATTTAGCTACCTTGTTAACTGGCAGCTGTCAATCGTCTTGAATTATTATGTAGCGGGCGCGTGTAGCGCAGTCGGAGGAGGCGCGACTGTCGCGTGCACCCGATACCAGGTTCCTGGTTCAGATTTCCCGCCCAGGCCAACCAAGCCCTCCATCCCTCTGGGGTCGCTGAATTGGTACCAGACTTGTCTGGGAAGGATAAAGCGCTGACTTGTTCATCGGCTGGCCACCGCAAGTCATTGTATGGCCAAATACGCATTCATGTCGCCTCCACGACATCCCGTAAAAGTAGAATGCGCTGGCGCATCCCAAAAGGGATTGAGTAACGCCGTCCTTTATCCTTATCCTTATTATGTAGCACTTCCCTGGTGCTACGCTCCTCACAATTACCACCGCTTCAGCTTCTTATATTAAGCCGTAATTGGCTTTCATTTGACACGATCGTCTTCTCCTGCTTCGCGTTAACCACTCTCCAAAGAGGCTAGCTTTCCGAAGATTAGTTGGTGAATAGTTAATTAAAAAAACATTCAGTATGACATGGGCATGTAGCATGTGGCATGTAGGGCACTTCAGGGAGTGTTTTCTTCGTTTTAATGTCGAAGATTAGACAAAAGGATCATAGCTACTACTGAAGAACGCTGTTGGTTGGCTGGCGCACAGTTCCTTTGGAGACTGCCAGGAAAGCTCCACAAAACAGAGGGCAAGACGAGGACTCAGAGTAGATGAGAACAGAAAAGCAAAATGTGCTAGGGTATCCGGACCGCTTCGTGTGAGCTGGATATCCACCCACCGCCCCTTTTGATGGAAAATTTCTCATGGCTGGGCCAATCTGGAAAGATCAAAATGATGGAGTGCTTAAAGCTACTTCTGCCTAACCTAATGGTGTATAAATATTTGACTGCGAATAGAATCTGCTCTCTCTCTAAACATCTCTCCCACACCCTAAGATTTCGTGCTAAAAGTGTGAAAACCAGTAAAACTGTTGGTCCGATAGACACTACAATATGACACATTTTCATAGACCTATCTCTGCTGATTAAGAGCATCATTCAGGCAAGGCGACAATACTAACAGCAAGAAGAAGAGAATAGGTAGCAGATTCTCGTCCTGGTTCCCAATTTTGACACACCTGCACGCCTTGGCATTGCTTCAGCTCCAAGACTAGCCATAAATTTGCCTCATCTCCCATTCTTGATTCTAATTTATCTGCCGCCCTAGAGAGAAATTCCTGCTTCACACAGAAGGAAAAAATGTAGGTTCTAATTCTGTCTTTAAAACAATTACGGAACAAAGCTTCGTAAGAATTGCTGCTATACGGCTTGCAGAGTTGCGTGCGCGATCTCAAGGATTCCATTATGCAGGGACAGGGCCCTTATGAGCAACATTGTTCCTTCGTGATCTGTAGTACATGTGCAGATAGTTTCTTACATACTTTTAAACTTGTTTTATGCTAACCATATTGTGAAAGTGTTCCTGTTGCAGTATTTATTGGTCATCCAGTACGCATATGATACGCTCAGAAACCCCTTCATGTGTCGTAGAAGTATAGTGAAGCGCGCACTCTTCATCAGCTAATGACCTTCAAAGCTGGTACTTCATCCATCACACTTATTCCTCCAGCTGCTGCCGGTCACTTTTTGTAAATGGGAAATAAAAATGAGAAAGGCGTTGGGCGCTATGCATTTGGAATGCGCTGCACATTCATCATTTTGATATTCTCATCGCACATTGGTGGCGATTTGTTCGGCGCACATTCGAGACCACCCAATGGATAAACCATATACTCCTTAGACGGTTCTTCGAAAAGAAGAAGGCCTAATTAGCTTGCAGACAAAATAAATTTACTGGATTCGTGATGCGCGCGACAGAAGCATTTCATCCCGTCTGCGCCACCATTCACCTACGTTAAATAAACTCCACCTTGGTTTGTAAATTGAACACAATATCACGATAAGAGGATTTGTTGTTTCAGAACGACTTTTTCTTCTTTCAGTATCTTTATTTTATGTACCCTCTTCTTATTTTTCCACCATTAGGCTTTTCATCTCACCGAGCTCGACGACTTCAGCTACCACTCAAAGTCAGCCATAGTTGTCGGAGCGCTGTACGTTTTCTTCACCGTTGACAGAGTGTTGCAGTACGTACTCGAGCTACGCAGGGTAAGTATGTGGATTTAAAGTAGGATCGCACATCACAGTAGGGACGTTTATAGTTCCAATAGCATTCCAAGTTGTGCGCATGTATCTAAATGATTGTCATTATAGCGCCGACAAGTGAAGCGGAAGGTCCACACTTCAACTATTGCCTCAATTATGAGCGACACTCCGAAACGGAAGGTACGCCAGTCATCGTTAGATGTGCACGTTAAGTTAAGGAAGATGGTAATCTTCTACAGAAACATCTGCCTTCAACTATAAGCTGTTGTCTTCTGGGCTCTTGATTTATTGTTGATTTTCAATAGAAGGGCCAAAAAAATTCAGAAAATGCTGTAGTTGCTAAGGAAGAGGAAACACAAGTTAGAATGGCATAGAGTTCGTTCTGATGTTTGAAAAATTCTGTCCTGCGTTCTTGCGTTAAGCTCAATTATGTAGGTGAGGTGACAACATAGCATGAATAGTGTAGGCACGTGTATAAGTTACTAGAATTGCAGAGCCATTTAAACAACCGACGTCTTAAGACGAAGGAAAAGGGACTTACCGGGGAAATCGGTATTTGAAGAATTCTGCCTACCAGTGTAAGATGATATGTCTTTTTTGTTTATTCGGCTTTATTTCGCTGTTTCTATTGAAGAAACAATCAAGGAAAACGCCCAGCTTCTTCAGTTTTAATAACAAAAATGCAAAGGCCAGAGATAGGGGGGAGGGGTTCTTCAACACCCCTTCTGCATTTGATGCAAATGCAACTAAGTTTCCTTTCCTTGAAGTAAATTTAGTTAAACTTTATTTATTTATTAGGTTGTAACGAATTAAATGGCACTGGCTCGCGCCATTTTTGGCGCGTCTTTACGCATTCGGTCAAGAACAAACCGTAACATGTGGCATATCATTTAGAAGCGCAAACATTGCTCTACCGGTGAGTACCAAATTTTCTATGTAAAAGTGGGAAACTTTAGAGTTTTATTGACTTTTTTGCAGATGGACAAAAGGGTAATCCGAGGCATTTACTTGTATGAATTCAAGCTGGGCACTACAGCTAAGGAGGCGGACGAGAAGATCAACGCCGCATTCGGTCAAGGATGTTCCACAATTCGGACGGCGTATCGTTGGTATCAGAAGTTCCGGAATGGAGATGAGAGCTTGGAAGAGCATGAAGGTCGTGGGAGGCATAGTGATGTTGATGAGGACAAGCTGAGAGATGTGGTAGAGGAGGATCCACATAAAGTACCAGGGAGATCGCGAAGGTTCTTGGCGTCAGTCACAACACAGCTGCCCGGCATCTGAAGGAAATTGGAAAGACCAAAAAGCTGGAAAGATGGGTGCCTCACGAGCTGTCTGAGGAGCAAAGAAACCGACGATATGAGATCTCGTCCGCACTGCTTCTACGGAACGAAACGGACCCATTCCTTGATCGCATCGTAACCTGTGACGAGAAATGGATAATGTACGACAACAGGCGACGATCGACACAGTGGATGGATAGCAATGAGAGCCCCAAGGTTTTTGCGAAGCGGGAATTGCACCAAAAGAAAGTAATGGTGACTGTATGGTGGTGTTCGCTGGGAATTATTCACCACAGCTTCCTCCCTCCCGGTGAATCCATCACGGCAGAGAAGTACTGCATTGAAATTGAAGAAATGATGAAAAAGCTGAAGGATATCCGGCCGGCCTTGGTAAACCGAAGGCGAGTTCTCCTTCTGCACGACAATGCTCGCCCCCCCCCCCCATGTAGCACGAATGACGTTGCAGAAATTGAATGAGCTGAGCATTGAAACTCCACCACATCCTCCGTTTTCTCCCGACCTCTCCCCAACAGACTACCATTTCTTCAAGCATCTTGGCCACTTCTTGGTAGGGAAAATATTCAAATACCAACAGGATGCCGAAAGTGCCTTCGAAGATTTCGTCAATTCCAGAACTTCTAATTTTTATGCTACTGGGATAAAAAAGCTTGTGTCACGTTGGCAAAGATGTGTAGAATCAGAGGGTTTTCATTTCGATTAATAAACTTACCTACAAGCCGAGATATTAACTGTTCAAATTTACAGTGGTTCAGTGCCGTTTATTTCGTTACAACCTAATATTTTTTACTATTAATATAAGGATGCGCCTACATTGATCGCAATAAAGCCGAGAAAACATTGCCCAGAAGAACAGGAACAGAAAAAAAAACGCAGAGCTCAATTACATTTAGCGAAAAACATGAAAAAGAAGGTTTTCAAAAGCATCAAGAGGAGAAGGCCTACCATCTATGAACCTGCGCTATAAAGGGAGAAAATAACCAGAGGAGGAAGGGTAGGACAGCCAACCTATAAGTAACATGCTCACTACAGAAAATCAGATCAGCTTGCCCATGGTAAGCTATGGTGTCACAATGCACCGCAATATAGGTAAAACAACTGAGTAATAAGTGCTATATAGTGCCTACGAAGATGACTAGGCCAGTTGTATGAGTATGAGACAGCACTTTTGCCTCATGCTTGAAACAAGTTGTCAGAAACTGGCAGTATTATTATGACTGTGATCCTGAGGCACTTGAAGATCTAGCAGCAAATAAACCTTGTCAAAATGATGGTGCTCCAGACCTCCATTGCATTAGAACCACGGCAAGAGGTGCCTGCAAAATTGTAAAAGAAATTGTAGAAATTGTAAAACTTGTGGAAATTGTAATTTAATTGTAATTGTAGAAATTAGAAATTGTATGAAATGCAGAAGAACAAGAATTTACTTCCGATTTATTCTGGTCATTTGCAAGAAAAATGACTAAATTTTAGGATCTTCTTCAAACAGATATGTACTAGTCCATCTTCCAGGCTCACAACGGGACAATGGAGACATTGGCTCCTAATGGATCAGTGGCAAATGGTGTGCTAATGGAACCAAAAGCAAAGGAAAAAACTGAAGCTCAAAGAAGGAATGATGATGTAGAGGAAAAGGAGAAGGCTGAATTAGCGGTAAGATTTTACAGTTGGTTTCAGCATTGCACCAAACAAGTAGCCCGAAATACGGCAGCTCTGCCCAAAACTTGCCACCAGAGGCTTTAAACACGTAAGTGGTAAAATTATAAAGGTCGGCGTTAATTAATCGCTTTTGGAATGCGCCATGCATTCTACTCTACAGCATGTCGTGAAGGCAGTTTGAATGCGTATGTGGCACACAGCTAACTGCGGTGCCTGGCGATGGAAAAGTCAGCGCCTTATTCTTCCCAGACAACTCTGGCTCCGATTTGGCGACTCTTTGGGGATGGAAGCATATTCGGTGCTTGCAAGGCGTGGATTTGCGCGACTGTAAGTTTCCGTGAAGGACTTTTGGAGTCCCTAGCTATGCAGTATCATCGACTTCGCAGAAATGGGACATACATACCTTGCTATTACTTGAAGGATGGGGATTTTCACTGTGGTTATCATTCTATCAGATCATTTTTATTTTATTTTACCAAGCTGAGACCCTTCTCTGGTTCGATTTTTTGAAGAAAATCTGCTTCTAGCGATATCCAGCAATAAGCAATAATTAAATGAACTATAGTACGAGAGAGACTTCTTGAACACTAAAACGATTATGTAACACGGAGCCTCTAGGTTTTCTTAGAGATCCGAAAAATATTATTATATACAAAGCAAATGAACGTTCAGCAGAACAATGGTGGTTTTTTTATTTTCTAAATGTTATCAGTCTTCAAAATTAAGTTTTGTCTTTTAGGAGGAAGTGGAAATCGCGATGCTGAACAACGCCTTTGCTCGAACGGTGAATCTCATTTTTTAGTATTAGATTTATGTCGTCCCATGTAAACGGCTGCTGCTCTCTACAAGTTCTTCTCGAAGTTATTTTCCCTCTAACGTCAGCGATAACGTTATGTAGTGTCGCGTGAATTATAATCGAAATCAACTTCTTCGCTGCAGTTCTCAACTCGACGTCGTGTTGCTGTGATGAGCGCTGTCGATGGTATCGAGCTTAGAGATCCAAATCACAGAGAAGGCGAAACCAGTGTGAGTTCTTTGCACGCCTTTCTTCTTCGTTGTTAATTGGGATGGGAATCAGCTGTGCCTATTATTCATAGTGCAAGGCTGTGACGTGTGACGACGAACAGATTCTCGGTCAAAAGGGGTTAAGGGTTTCCATACGATTCTTGACTCCAGTAAGGACGGGATATCACTTCAGCTAGTGAAAACTACCGTTTGGCACCTCTGTAACATTCAGCGCAGGTATTTCAGAAACGGAACAGCTTTCTGGATGTCGTGAACAGCGACTTCTCGAGGGTGAGTGTCTAAAACCAACAAGTCATTACGTTTGAAAGCAAGAGAGTAGGGATGTTCCTGCCTATTTTTAGACACAAGACCACTTTTTCGAAGTGGCTCATAACGATATGTCTCGGGTAAGTCTGGGAAAAAAACTCAAGTTTCCCTTGATTAAATTGATTTGGACTAGTTTTTGTATTTGTGGTAGTGACAGAGGGAGCAATGTTCCGTTGTATTTTAGACAATTTCGGCTACAAGACCACACACTGTGGAAGATCCACCGCCATCGACCCGAAAAACAACGGTAAGAACGTTCTATCAGCTCGAGTCTGCAATGTGAGAAGCCAATACGTTTCCACTTCAGAAGAGCGACGGCGAAGTGTCTGTGTCGGTGAAAATCGTGGAGAAGCACGTAATAGACCCGTCAACCATTGAAGTTGCGAGCGTCGCCTACATGATCATCTTCGGCTCAAGTGCGAATAATTTCGTTGACGGGATGAGCATGGGTGAGAACGTTGCCTATTCGTATTCGTCTCCTATCTGTTGTTACAGCGGCGCACATTTTTCTACTCACTCTTTTAGGTGCTGCGTTCTCCGACAGCCTTCTTCGCGGCCTCAGTATTGGAGTTGCCGTTGTTTCGCAGCAGTTTCCGCAAGAACTTGGTACCCTAATTCAAAGTCTGCTGGCTTTCTCCAAACCTTCCTTCCATCTTCGCGTCGCGTTTCCTATGTCAATCTGAGCAAGTTGTAGAGAGTAGACCAAAAAAGTCCACAACCCTACTTTATTGCAAACGACAGGTGTGCTACTAACTCTCGCTGTTGTTGCCAAATTGAAAGTACGAAGTGCTTTGTATCACAGCAACTACGCACCTTGTTGTCTCTTTTGTTCGCCGAGGCTTGGCATGTGAAAGTAAATTAAAGATTCCGTTCAGGTACCCTTGCCATCCTGATCAATTCCGGCCTTGGATTCAAGCGGGCCATGCTATACAACCTTATTCCCATCGTCCTCAGCTACATTGGCTTCATGTGCGGTGTACTACTCGATAACGTCGACGAGGGTTATGACGACTACATCTTCTCCATTTCGTCAGGAATGTATCTGTACATATTCCTTGGCACATTGGTAGGAATTTTCTTTCCTACTTAAGTAGTGTATAAACGAAGTACAAGCGTAAGTGAGCGAGAAGATAGTGTTTTCCATTAGAAGAACAGCCTCATCGGGGAGATGCTAATAGGAGAAACGGTTTCTTCCTTTTTATGTTTAGTGCTAGAAATTACACAGGATGATATTTCGAGATTAGAAACCCATAACATGGTCACGGCAGCAACGTCAATAGAGACTGTGCTTGGCGAACCGTTATTTTTTCGCTGTAGACAAAAAGATCCATCATGTTCGACCTGTTCCGTGGCGCTTCTTTAGATCTTATCGCGTTTCTGCACGTCATTCTGTCTTTGTTCGCTTTGCTTTGGGGATTTCTCGATAATGAGTGGTCTCATGAAGTTCTGGTCACTGGAATAGGCATAGTGGCGCAGGGCGTGTGAGATCTACGTGTACTAGTTGAGAAGCTAATATTTGCATCAACTATTCGAATTATAGATCACTTCGAGAAACAGCTCACGAGAAATCGTCTTAAAAAGGCTGTAATAACTGGGGCTGGAACTGTAATGACGATGTTTCGTTGTGACCAAAACTCTAGTGCCAGGTGGAACTAGAATCCGCACCTACTGCTGACGGGCTCTGCTTGCGAAGACAATGCTTCGCTTTTCAGATACCGGAGATACGAGAAGGATGCAACGAGCTGATGAAGGTCGATATGCGGGAAAGCCTAGTGGTCACAGCGCTGCAGTACCTTGGCATAGGGAGCGGCATCTGCTTCATGTTTTATATGAGCAGGGTGGGCGACGTGGAGCTTTGAGAGCTTCCTGGTGGTCGTCTCCTCTTCTGCAGCTACATGTGTACGCTAGTTCTTGCTGTCTCTAGCGCGATATGGCTGTACAGTATCGCGTGAGATGAACACTCATTGTGTTGAGGTGCCTACGATCCTTTATTAGGAAAGTTTATTAGGTTTCTCCTTGGCCATCGCAAGAACGTTCTCAAGGTTTTATGGCCCAACGGATCCAGAGGCTGTGGTGAACTCACTTGTACATGCAATCTGGGCTACATTTTCTAATCTCAGGGTAGGTACGCCCTATGATCCTAGGATCAATAGATGTTACTGCATCGTGAAAATCATATTCACTCCGTGGTACGAAATATTTCTGAGTCCTTAGCAGGATTTTGTTGTGTTTCTTCCAAGCGATGCAACTTCCCACAGGAGTGATCCCATCTACGACAGCTCCTTGCGCGCTATACCAGTATACTTTCCATTAGATCGTTAACCAGTCACCTTTTGAGGATCGTTATCAACGCGGCCGCTGTGTTTGACTGACGGATTACTAAATTATATGTTTCTCAAGACTAGATGACAAATTTTTCTGGCTCAGCCAAGTGTTTTAATGATCGAATGGTGTACAAGATTTCGAGTTTTTGAGAGACTAACAAGTGAAGGGTCAGAAGCGTATGTCTGAACGGGGGAGCGAGTCATATAGGAAGAATTCCCATCCCTCAGTATAAAAATGTGTTTCTTTTTGCCAATTCGTTAAACCCAAGGCGTAGTGGGTCCTTGAAGTCACAATGAAATACGGCGCATCACGAGTTTGGGGGCCTTGTACGCCCACGATGGCTCTGCCGGCAAGCGGCTCAGAGCGCAGTGGAAGTGACGTTGCAAGGAAGGTCGGGGGTTTGGTTCTTCTGCGCTGCTGCATTTTTGCATTTTAACTGACTGGATGAGATTTGGGGATTCTGAAGTCTATACCTTTTTCAGACGTTTTCTGCGCATTTTTCCAGCTGTACGCTGTGGTATTCAACATGACGATGTATTAGTGATACACGGCAGAAAGTGCATGAAGCAGCACTCAAATGAGGAACGAGGTCCGTGGATCGCGCAAATTAACCTAAGCGGCATCGATACACTCTTTCCCTCATCCTTCCCTGCCACCTGGAAATCAGACGTCTGCTGGAGGTTTTCTACAACCTAACACCAACAATGTCTGTCGATGCTCGAGTGGTGGATCATATACTCACGCTGAAGTGTGGTCCACCCTTAAACAAGGAACCTTCGAGGGAAGAAATCAAGCTGGCCGAAAGGATGGCCAGCATACTAAAGGAGTTCGAAGCACGTCAACTTGAAGTTGACGAAAACGCTGTGGTTAAAAATCAAGTCAGTAATAAAGAAGTCGCAAGAAAGGTACTCTCCACTGCATGCAGCTGGAAAATGCGCAGAAAACGTCTGAAAATGGTATAGACGTCAGAATCCCCCAAATCTCGACCAGTCAGTCGAAATGCAAAAATGCAGCAGCGCAGAAGAACCAAACCCCCGACCTTCCTCGCAACGTCACTTCCACACCGCTCTGAGTCGCATGCCAGCAGAGGCATCGCGGGCTTACAAGACCCCCAAACTCGTGATGCGCCGTATTCCACTGTGACTTCAATGACCCCCCCCCCTCCTCCTTAACGACTTGGCAAAAAATAAACACATTCTTATACTAACTGAGGGGTGAGGATTCTCCCTATATGACTCGCTCCCACACGCAGACATACGCTTCAGACCCTTCCCTTGTAAGCTGCAGCACCAAATTAACCTGATGTCACCCGCCTATGTAGGGTGACGATGTTGTACTTCAAATAGGAAGCTGGCTTCCGGTCTGAAGCGAGAGTTAGTAAGCGCTTCAGCACATTTTAGCACGAGTCACCGTTATAAGGTTCAAAAAGCTTCCCTGCTTCTGGCTCTAAGAAAAGGTCACTATGCCAAAACAAGAATGGTTTTGCGCGCTTTTTTTAAACTGCGTGCAAGTCCTTGGAGCTGGTTTGAGACTGTGTTTGCTTGAACTGTCCAAAACTTGTGAGGTGAGCAGCACTACCGACGATCATGGCAGTGCATTTCTTGCATTCGAGTCTATGAAGTAGATTGCCTCGAGCGGTGTCAACTGTGACGGCCAACGCAACATGTCTTCTGTGCTCCATTCATCCGTTAGACTACAGATTCGTTGAAATCCCTGCTGTCCATTCCTCTGCAATACAAACGTTTGTCGCTCAAACTGCTGGAGTAGAACTTATAAGGAGCGATGACTAGGTGGAGTGGTGACGTAGACGACGTCGCGACCATTTTGTTAGGCTGCCTTCAAAGTTTAGTCGATTTAGAAAAGCATTCACTTTACCCATTCCGCTGTATGTATGTATATGCTATCCATCGATGCTGATCGTCCTATGTCATCATATCACCCAACTCCAAAGGGACTTACTGGAACCTATCAAGCTAACCGTTGCGAGTCTAGGCTCCACTCTTTACCATAGACTTATCTCTATGACTACTTTACGTTTAGCACTCACTAAACACGGGTGTCAATTTGCTACGGTATTTATTGCGTGTAGATGTTCACGATCGAGTGCCTCTTATTTTGTGTAGTTCTAATTCTGTTGTGAGTGTTGTACTATTAGAATAATGTAATAAATTATTAGGTCACTAATGTCGTAAAAAGGTCTTGGTGTTTCTTTGTAACGTCTGGTCGCAACGTGTTGGACCGATGTTCCCAATCGGTCTCGAATTAATAACAGTTAATGGAGGTGAACGAAGGAACAAGATATGGATGTCGGAGGAGAGGCCGACTCTTACATGCACCCAAACCGAATAAAAGCTGATGTCTGTATTTCAGTCTTCACCTGATAAATATCTGTTTACGAACCATTTGTCATAAATATTCTGACAACACACTGACCGCCGGCCGACCTGTTATAACCAGGATCCGTCATAGTGGGAGGAGCAAACAGCTTTGTCTCTTTACAACCGAGGGAAATGGAACGTAATTTTTGTGAATTTTGTCAGTTTAGGTCCTATTTTGTCATCTAAAAGTCTTAGGTGAACTTGTTTCGTAATCCCTAGTTATGTGCCCTCCCCTCCCCCCTTCCCCGACTAGGATAGACCCTAATAGGTCTGGTCACAAGCGCAGTCAGCATCTCGCTCGCCTTTATTTTCTGTGTGGGACCAGAGCTGAGCCCTGGTCACGTTATAACGGGTCATTCTGAATGCAGACTTCCCCTCAGAACCGCGCTATAACGGGAGAAGCGTTATGTCCGACGCGTCTTAATCGGGCTTTGTTTGTACTGGTGTAAAGGAATGCTGGCCGGTTCTCGAGAGAATCTGCGTTATATCGAGCTATATCGAGACCTCTGTGCCTTATTCGGAGGAGTTATAACGACAGGAGACTCCACTTCTCTCTAGAAACAGTTCCTTTCTAAGAACAGAGTAATGTGTTAGTCAATCTCCGTTCGGGGTACAACATGCACACTACGCATCTCCACGCATTGTCGAGGAGGCAATCTTAATACGAATTTGCTTCCTACAAAGAGCTGATATGGCCAGACGATGTTCACGTCTATGCTTTAATCTTAGCAAACAAGTCTGGTACTAGATTACAGGCCCCAGAGATGGGGCAGGCTTGGTTGGGCCGGTCTCGAACCGAGCCAAGTACTTAATTTCTGGTGCATGCGGGAGCGGGCGCCTCTCCCAATTGCGCATGCCAGCTAGTGGCAAGAAGTGAATAGTGTCCATTGAGCCGTGAATTGCCAGCTTTTCCGCATTTCTTCCATATTCCTTTCTTAAAAAGCGAAACTCGAATCGGAAGGCGGTGGAAACCGGAACTGGTAACGCGGAATGCATGCAGATATTCCATCTGAAGAGTAGCAAGCCCGTACTCCAAAGCAAGAACTTCTGAGCCCGCTGTGCAGTAAGTGCAAAATCCTCGAGTGCCTTCCTCGGATTGGAAATCCGTATAGCGCATTGACGGCCAAATTTATTAAATTGAGATGTTTTGTTTTACAATATTATTCCCAGGCAAACCTGCAAGTAATCTGCCGACTTCAGAGGAATAGGCGGCTTGGTTAGTGGGGACCAATTCCAGTAGCAATTGGGGTATTCAGTGGTCACGTGAGTGGCTGATGGTCAGATGGCCTTTAAGGAAACTTGCGATGCCGCTGGCAGCCTACAGAGAAGCTCGAAATAGAAGTTTGAGTTTGATTTTGAGTTGATGACTCTCACAGTAATGGGAGGTCATAACAAGTGACTTTCAACCACTTTTTGCTAATTAATCGTTCTGACACTCCTCAGGGCACCACTGATCAATACTAATATTTTTTTGCGCGTGAAGATTTATACTAATTATTTTTTTGTGCGATAAAAATGCGGTTACACAGCACTTCATCAGTTGTAGAAAAATAGCAATATTACAACAATATCGACATTCAATGGTTACTTCAAATGTTTGCAGTGTGAAAACCAGTCAAAATATCGAGGTAAGAGATACAGTCAGCTAAGGGCACACACTAAAGGAAGAAACATGAGATTTAAAGGAGTGGACAAAGGTAGGTTGAAGCAAGCCTCTAAGAGCCGCCGGTGGACACTTCGTTCGCTGAACACTTTTTGCTCTTCACTCCTCCTCAACTCCCGCAGTGACAGCACAAGCGGTACTGCTTTCTGTGATCACCAGGTCACCCGAAGACTGTGGGGTGTTGTGCAGTGCACTTGTAGCTGACCTCAGAGCATACCGCCTCGCTTGCGGAGTTTCCGACTTTCCGACTGGCGGAGTGCAGTACAGCAGCTCCGGAGAAGCACTGCCGTCAGAACGTGGAGGACTCGCCTCGGCGACGCTTTTCGGGGAACCCGATGCATCGACGGTTCCTTCTGTCGACTGCCTCTTTGAACGCTGCTCGGGAAGGCCTTTTCCATTTCCGGAAGAAGCATCGAAGGATAACCGCTGGCGGGCAAACACCACATCTCGTCGACGAGGAGTAAAATCGTAAACGAGAGGTTGAGATTTAGGGGCCTTTTCCAATCCATTACCGGACTCGTGAGCACACTCTTTTGAGCAGCAAGAGACAGTATCCTTCTTTTCTGGGTGGCTGCGGCTCTTGACGAGAGGTTCGCAAGACTTGGGCGGTGGGAGATCCGATCTGGATGCGCGTGTGTTCTCAGACCGTGAGAGACGACGTTGACCGCCGCTCTCGGATAGTTCGCGGTGAGACGAACGCTTTCTGGCCTTCGGAGAAGTCTGATCAGGAAGCTTCCGACTTCTTCGACCCCTCAAGATGTCCTTGAAAGGAATCTTTGGCCCACCGTGGGAACTCCTTGCTCGTTTCGACTGCTGCTCTTGATTCGCCTGTCTTCCCTTCTTCCGAGCAAAACCACGAGATACTTGTAATGGTGGTATCGTGTCTTCAGCGGTCCATTCTCCACAGCTGGGCCTAGACGTTGCTTTTCGGTGCCGACGAAGATTGTGAGACGGAATTGGTCTGACAGCATCAGGACTGCGAACACTGAGATTACCAACTGCCTCAGCAACACCGCTTTCGTCGACGGGCTCCGCTCTCTGAAACGATAAACTCATTGGCACTATCGTGGACGACTGCATGGATGGCTAATGATTTCATTAATGGCATCTAAAGAATACTTAAACCTCTTGATGGTAAGCTGGCGTAGCATGACGACGAAGGAAAAAGGGATGTCTCATCTCCATCCATCTCGCCACTCCCCTCCCCTCATAATGTCCAAAAGGGGCGGCTAAATAGGTTGAGATAAGACTTTCCCGTTCCTCTCAAGGTGCCTCAGAAATGTATCCCCTGCTCAAATAATCATGAAACTTTCAGCTTTTTGGACACACGAGGTCACGGAATGATTGCTTTAGATCTAGAAATTTTATCCTGCGCATTGCACGAAGGAGTGCACCATAACATGGCTCCATGACTATGACCGCGAACACTTTTTGAGTCGTGGGAAAGCATAACCATGGCAGAAGAGTCTGTTTCACAGCACACAGGAAAATCGACGGTCACATCGCTGCGAGATCGAAAAGAGTTCTTGATCTCGAACTTTCTGAAGAAAATCGCGACACTATAAGGTCATGAACTATATGCACCGTTTTCACGACAAATTGGACACCTCTATGCAGTCTTGACGCGTTCGGAATCAAATTGAACATCCTCCAAATCAAAACACGATTTTTCCGCAACAAAACTTTCCTTTCCGAGACGGTTAGAATACGGTTTTGTTCAAGGAAAATTTGGGATGGCTTTCTTTGAATTTTTTCTAAATCACCTGCTACAATCAGTAAATACACTGTTTGAAAAATTGTTAATTTTTTATCTATCAAGGAAAAATAGTGTAGTAAATTTTGTTTTAAAGCGCAGGAGAACGGAAACCTTTTACTTTTAAAAGAACAGATATCGCCACGCACCTATCCAGGATGTCGCAATTTTTCATTTGATTTATAGCAAAAATTCTGCTTGCGTGGAACAGAGATGTTAACAGAGATGTTAACGATACAAAAATATCGGCAAAAATGCGCACATATCCTCACATTCAAGTAATCAGCGTTTACACTATCAACCAAATAAAAATCGAAGTTATCTAATCGAGTGCATGGCGTGATCTCTTCGTTTAATGGATTGATTGATGCTTACTGAAATTTTAGAAAGTGTATTCCTTATTAGGGCAGGTGAGTTTAGACACTCTAAAGAGTCATACCAATTTTATCTTGAAAAAAATTGTGCTAACCGTCCCGAAGAACGTCTGTTTTGATATGGAGGAGCTCGTCTTAATTGGAAAAATGTTAAGTATGATATAAAATACGTCAGCCTCGCTTTGAAAAGTATCCAATTTGGCGTGAAAATGGTACAGTCCCTAGGATTTAACAAGTCGAATAAGTATTTGTTCTTTCCGTCCACGAAAAGACAGAAGATGATGACCGCCCCCATCCTCCGGACTAGTATTACGTCCCTATCCCATATCCAAGAACAATGTCCACTCTTAAAATTATGCTTATTTTGTGCAAAAATTAATTCGGTTTTATTGCGAAAACTTTTTGCCTGGAACTAGTGCACTTCAGGGATCTTAGAAACCGAAACGTTCGCCTAATCTTTACCTAATCACAGAATGTCGTTTGAAGGTATTAATTACTAATTCATGTTATTTCGACTGATACAGCAGATATGGGTACCTAGCGGCGTATGGTAGGGAGAGCGATTTTCGCTTAGCCTGGGAGTGGAATATACTTGGACTGCTGAGAACGCATTTGAGATCCGTCCTGGGTGTTACAAGGATATCCAGCACCTGTGGGTGATTTAAAGAACGTGCGTCAGTAGTATTGCCTCCACCACATATGTAGTCACTTATTCTCAGAACTCCTACTCCTATTTTGAGATGAACTAGAGCATAAGGAATTGATATTAGGGTGTAACAATAAGTTCTGTCCGCTTTTGATTTTTTGGAACTTCTTAATTCTCTAACCAGGGAATGACGTCAGCTTCCCATGGAACTTCGGCATGAGACCTATATCACGTGAAAGAGCTCGAGACGCTGATCACAGATATGCAGACCAAATTTGCTAAATGGATCTTCTAAGCGAGTTATGGCCGGCCGAAGCCACGATGTCTTCCATGTGTTAAGCACGCTCAATCAGCGTTGGGCGCAGTAATGCGCGGTAATCAGCGGCTCTGCTATCAGCGCCGTCAGCAGCGGCGGGGGCGCAGTGGTAGAGTGCTCGCTCCAAAGGATTGCGTTCATTGGTTCGGTTCCCGCCGCTGACGGCTTTTTTCATTTTGTGACCTATCTTCGACGAGGACCTATAATCTCATTTTTAGCACATTTTTGAGCGCACGGCTTATGGCGACTTGCATTTACGTTTTCTTTACGTGTTTGCATTTCCGACTCCACCGACACGACTTCGGCCGAACCGTTGTTGCAACGGTATGGGTGGTCTCCGACCGGATCGTGAAAAACGAATGTCAGATTCGTGATCAGCACCCCAAATAACCTCACTAGACGAAGTTTCTGCGAAATCGATGACCCTGCCTGGACCACCCTTGTTAAAAGGTATGGCTGGTCTCCGACCGAATCGTGAAAAACGGAGGTCAGATTCGTGATCAGCACCCCAAATAACCCCCTAGACGAAGTTTCAGCAAAAATTTTTTCGACCGAAGTCGTGTCGGTGGAGTCGGAAATGCAAACACGTAAAGAAAACGTAAATGCAAGTCGCCATAAGCCGTGCGCTCAAAAATGTGCTAAAATGAGATTATAGGTCCTCGTCGAAGATAGGTCACAAAATGAAAAAAAGCCGTTAGCGGCGGGAACCGAACCAATGAACGCAATCCTTTGGAGCGAGCACTCTACCACTGCGCCCCCGCCGCTGCTGACGGCGCTGATAGCAGAGTCGCTGATTACCGCGCATTACTGCGCCCAACGCTGATTGAGCGCGCCTAACACATGGAAGACATCGCGGCTTCCGCCGGCCATAACTCGCTTAGAAGATCCATTTAGCGAATTTGGTCTAAACATCTGTGATCAGCGTCTCGAGCTCTTTCACGAGATATAGGTCTCAACCCGAAGTTCCATGGGAAGCTGACGGCATTCCCTGGTAAGAAACCCACAATCAGTCAACGTAATCACCACTACCATTGATCACTTGCTGCCATCTTCTTGGCAGCTGTTCAATGCCGCGTCCGTAGAACTCTGGAGGTTTTGACGAGCAAAATGCATTCATGACGTGTTCCAGGTTACTTCTGTTATCGAATATAGGGGGTTTTCCCATCCAAGAAGTGCTGCAGAGAGCGGAAAAATTGAAGTCGAACGGTGTTTGATTAGGTGAATAAGGGAATGGAGTAGGACTCCCCATCCCAATTCCACCAATTTCCAGCGCGTCTGGAAAGCAAAATACGGGCCAGCGCTGTCGTGCAGAAAGCAAATCTCCTTGGTTGCTCGGGTTTCCGATCCAGTGCAGCCTTGATACGTACCAGCTGGAAAGCGTAGATGTCGGCGGTCACTGTGACATCATCTTGCAGAAGTTCCCAGCACACAACTCCAGAGACCGACCACCAAACCGACAACATCACATTCTTCTCCTGAACCTTTCTTTTGACGACCGGTTCCGGATCCTTTCCTGAGCACCTATTTCTTAGTCTACTATGGTTAGCCTTTTCATCGTCCGTGATTATGCTTCTGAGCCATTCGAAATGGCGCTTTCTGAAGATCAAGGAAGTACAGGCATCTACTTGCGGGGTCAACCGTCAGTTTGTGAGGTATCCATTTGCCATACCTTGCAACTTTCCCGAGCTCTTGAAGATGGCGCTCCACCGTCATGTGGCTGCAATCCGACCTTCTTTCCACATCCCTGGTACTTGCTGTACTTCGGTAAGGTCTCTGAGAGTCTTATTATTAGCCTCCTCTTGACGTCTTGACCTCGTGTCATCTTCCAAACTGCGGTCGCCTGACTTAAAGTGGGAAAATCATTCTCGCATGTTTTTCTAGAAGCCACCCTTCGCCGTATCATCTGCATATATTTCGGCGGGCTTCTGCTGCGGAGTGACTTCCATCGAACTCATCCAATAAGCAGTGTCGATGGTGGTTGAGGTCACAAGCCATAATTAGCCACCAATGTTGCCTGGTGCAAATCTCAGTCTTATGAAGTAAACCAAGGACACTCCAGAACATTCTCACAATCCAGCTTGCTACGTGGCTCAGGAGAAGTTGAGAAAGGAACAGGACCTTACACTCAAATATTTTACAAAACGAATGCCAGTATACAAATTGCGCTTGGACTTTGTTTAGAATCGGACCTCATAGCTTTTATACCTGCAATAGTTTTAGACATGACACGACGTCTATGGCACGTCTTCTGCATCCCGACACAGGTTAAGGCCTCCGCACACTTTTGCGGCGGGCGACGGACGGTGAAAACGATGAATCAGGGAGCGGCATGACTCATCGAAGGGCTAGAGCTCAGACAGTCTCTGCCCGCGCCGCTGGAGCGGCGTTGCTTCCGCCGCACGCCGCCGAAGGCGAGCTCTGCGTCCCTGCCCTATGGTTAAGGATGGGGCAGCGGCGTTGCCGCAGAAGAGTGTGGGCCTTTAGACAACGCTGAGAGAAACACTGGTACCCCTTTACTCGTTACTCTATAACACTTCGCCGGCCTCTCCTTACTCTTCCGAATACTGACGTAGGACGTCTTCGGGACGTCGTGTGAATCTGAAATTGGTCTCCATCCGTATCCGCTGCCCGCTCAAAATCTCGTAAATTTGAGTGATCCACCGCCAGAGTTACAGGTTCGCCATCAATCGCCCATGACTAAGCTTTAAGAAAGGTTTGATTTGGCTGTGGTCCCCATCCTCATGACTGACAACGTGACTCACGGATTAACTGAAATATGTATAGTAAGTTTTTACAGAATTTTGAAACACGCGTATTCGGTGAGTTGCGCCATAAAATGGGCGTGGTACAACTCGGTGACCAGCCGCTGAGCTAGCGTCGAAGAGCAGCGCCGCAATCGCGCAGTGCTTGAAAACTGACATCAGCCGCGGCGGTAACCCTCTTACTTACATTTATCTACCGTTAAGAACCACTAGAAACCCCAAAGATCGAATCTATGTCAGATTTGTGACGATCGCCTCAAACACGCCTTCCCTAAGTGAAGTTTGAGGTGATTTTTTTTACTTCTGAAGTCGTGAGAGACAGTAGTGTCCTAGACATGCTTAAAGAATCTCAAAATAGAGTTACGATCACGAAAATTTTCCTAGCATTTCCCTTCGAAGCTTTCTGATCACTTCTACAGGTCTAAAAATAGGTACACTGCTCTGCATAATCGCAAATTGCTATTCGTTAAGCCGTAGAAGTTATGGATCATTTTTTACAGTACAGAAAAGCGACGATTTTATTTCTATGATATATAAATAATGTGAGCCACGGATTTCCCAGTACAAAGTGATTTATGCGCGATCGACAACAAAAATTCTGTTTATGCGTTTTTTACTCGTTAAATAGATAAACAAAATTATGCCCGGACGACTGCATGGCACACTCCACCTTGCAGTACACCGAAAAAGCTTCTATTACGATTACTATGCACATTGAAATAAATTGAAAAGGCTATAGAAATACTTAAAGTGAACTTGACATTACATTCAACTGCTTTTGGCGACAGGCGCGCATACCATGTTGAAGACGCGTGATTTGCGTTCAAATGTTTGAACCTTGATATTAAAATGATATATATATATATATGCACTTACAACATCCATGAAGTAGCTGCTTGGAAGCCTGAAGGTCTTCTCCTTGATTAGCTCTTGGGGCAATTCCTCGTTACACTCAGCCCACCACAGGTCGTACCAGGTGTTTATTTTCTCCCAAATCTAAATCGGAGGAAATGAAGGTGGAAACAAAAAGCGAATGAGTAGTTCAGACCTGTTCCACGCTGGGTCGAATGTAGTACTTTGGCGTGTAGGCACCACTGCGTAGATGAGGTGGTAGACCCAGTTGGCTGGCGTATTCCGCGTGGTCTGCATCATACAGAAAGCAGCCGACACCGTCCTCGAACGCGTAGATGTGATTCATGTACATGTGCAGATAACCCAAGTTATTGTGCTTGTGGATGCCTGAAAGCGAGGTATCGCGAAGGCTCTCGCTGCGGCGATGGGTTGAGAATCCTCCGAACCAACCGACTGGTTTGTACTTGACCATAAGCATCAGAAGGCGCGTTTCCGCCAGCGTACACCACTTCGGTTCAGTACTGATCCCCTGCAGACTCTGTTTGCTGAAGAGTTCGTCCCTGATCTGTTGTTCAGTCATTCGGCTGAAATAAGGCAACGCAACGGCTTTCCATAGGTCGTGATTATGCTTATGATGTTCAGTCCACATCCCACAACAAAGTTCTCTCCCCGTAGCATCTATTAGGGAGGGGGGGGGGGCAAAAGTAATGAAACACCCCATGCCATGTCCATATATCTCGTGGCTGGAGTCTGGTTTCATGCTTATCGTATTTGTATGTTTGTATGCTACTTAATGAAGCCCACCTGAGAAGTTGCCACTTTCGCCCTTTCCAGAAGCATCCCAGTCTGTCTCATGCCGAGACTCCAGTCTGACGAGTCGACCTGTGTCGCGCAAATCTCGCCCAATTCCTAACCCCGAGCAGCCTGAGTTCAATATTCATCCAAGATGAGAAGTACGTCTTCTACCCTAACCCTGCCAAGCAGCGAGTCTGGGTGAGGCCTGGTGAACTGTTACCGACCTTCGTTCGGTGAGATGTTCACGGCGAGAAGCACCTTCTGAGCTTTTGACTCTGCGCCCATGGACCGATTTACCGGAAGCTGTTTCCCAAGAGCACTACGATGAACTACAAGGCCATGGTGAACGAAATAGAAGAGATGGGCCGGCGACTCGCTCTTACTCATTCGCAGCGCTTCAAGAAGGTTCTCCTCTTCGACAACGCCGCACCCCATCGGGAACAAGTAACCACGGATAAGCTTGGCCACCTGGGCTACGTTCACAGTCCTCACCCACCGTATTCGCCGGACATCTCTCTATGCGACTACCACTACTTCTTGAGCCTACAGGACTTCCTGGTCGGTAGGGACACAAGAACCCAAGCAGTGCTTGCCAACCATATCGAGCAGTTGATCAACACCAGGCCCAAGCAGTTCTGGAAGGATGGGATCAGGAAGTTGGCTGAGCGGAATGTATTTGCCATTAAGGGCAAGGTCATTGATTTAGGCAATATCGATTTTTGACAATATCCCATCGAGGACGTGGGCGCGCTAGGCCGAGCTGCGCGGGTGATGACGTCATCGAAAACCGATATGAGTTATAAAGAGATGAAGATTTTTTTTTCAATTTGCCCCCTAATATTTCATGACAGAGATCTCACTCCATCTCATCCAAGGATACATCCTCGAATCGCAAAATGGAACGAAGCGTTCTTGTCGAACAAAGAGTTCAATGTAAAGTTACTCCCCGACAGGGATCTCGTTTTCCCTAAAGAGCGATTCCTTCCCTATTCTTCTCAATATTTTCACGTATGAGCTCCCGGCATTGACTTGTGTAGAGTACAAGTCCGAAAAGTGTTTCCTGACCTGAGGATGTCAAGATGTGTTATACCTGATAAATACTGGAACATAGTCAAGGCGCTCCTAATGTTGCTAGTCAATGATCCAGTGGATGAAATCTCCACTCCAAACTTGACGCTTTTGAAATCGAGCTGAACACCTTACAAATCGAAACGAATCAAGGAAAACTTATGAATTTCTTTGAAATTTTTTTAGATTCACCCGCCCCAATAAGTGAGCCCTCTGTTTGAAATTTCATACATATTCATATATTTCATATTCTTTTTGAAGATAAATAACGATTAAAAGCCTGCTTTTGAGTGTAAAAAAGCGACATATTTCGCATAATAACAGTGGAGATCGTGCCATGCATTCGACTAGATCCCTCAACGTTATTTGATTGGGGAGGCATTCTATATGTTATACTTCGACGCCCTGTCGGCGATGCGAGATTGTCGCCGATAAACCTGCCGACGACTGCGCAGCAGCCCCGCTTGACGGGCTAAAGAAGGCGCGCTCGCTCTGTTTCGGGCTGTGCGCGGGAAAAAGGGAGTGGGCGCGAGAGGGCCGATCGGAGGGGCAGCGATAATTGTCTCCAGCTCGTCGCACAAGCTGTCGCCGACGTTGTTGGCCAAGGCCTATGTCATACCATCGCTCTTTGCTAGCGAAGGCGATAGACAACTAACATAATTGGGGAAGGGACGGTATCAGACGTTGTGGAGGGGCAGACGCCTGTAGCAGTTGTCCGATCCACCGCTAGCGAAGCCTCGCTAGCGGGGTGTCATACTTACGAGCGATACGGCATCGCTCCGATGCGACCGCGTCGCTGAGCTGAGCAGAGCGTCGGGCAGCATCGGTAGCGATGCTACGACGGAGCTACACACAACGCTATTAATTGCGCGCCTATTCGCTAGCTTCACGCTAGCGAAGAGACTTCGCTCATCGCTCTGTTCGTCGCCTTCGCTCGGGGTGAGCGAAGGTATGACATAGGCCCAACGAGGAATATGAGTGTAACACCCCCTCGGCGACAGTGTTCAGCGGGTGGCTACTATACATTGGATCCGAATGAATCATTTTCGGATATCCGATTCAGATATTCCGATCCCAATCATCCAATTATCCGGCCACCGCAAAATTGCCCTTATCCGAATCATCCAAAAATCCGGGGTCTGCAAAATCACCCTTATCCAAATCATCCAAAAATCCGGTGCCCGCAAAATCGCCCTTATCCGAATCATCCAATTATCCGGACCCTGGATGATTCGGATAAAATCGGATAAATTTCGGATTACGCGTTCAATTTCCTCGCTCCATTTTGAAATCGGGCATCTCGAATAAAAGTGCATTCATAACGAGTTTCGCGGGCGGGCACGCTGCTGAGTCATACGTTTTCGCGCCCCACTGTAAAGTAGTGTCGTAATGACGTTGAATACAGTTAGCACGCTGCTGAGCGTGACGTCGATCTTGGCATCTGTTTCCTCAAACATCATGTTGCGCTGCCGGGAGGCAAGAAGGACGGGGACTGAAGGAGAGAAGGGATTAAGCACGTACTCTGATCCGCACTTCGCTGTTTCACATTGTACAGCATTCGGCGCAAATTGGGTCGAGGGGGTCACCATGTAGAACAGCTCCATACCGCACTTTGTGCTGCATGAAATTAAAACTGTTATTCAACACTTGTGTGTCTACCACTTGATGAACTGTGTTAGACCATTTCTGATGTTCGACATTCATCTGCCTTCTTATGAAGGAGGAAAAGTGCTGAATACATGTTGACCCTTCCCCGACCCAATTTGCGTTATTTGATAACGGCATTTTGGAAAGCCCAGATCTTAGAATAAATCATCTTGGAATCAGGGATGTGAGGGAATTTTTTAAAGAAAAGCGGAAGACGGTATACGGAACGGAAGGGCTCAAAAATGGGCGGAAACCGAAATACGAAACGCCGAAACGGAAATGATTCAAAACGTATTACTTCGTCTAATTTTTCATAAACATACATATATCCGTAATGGTAGTAATAATTGAGTTGCCGTTACCGAATTTGGATAACGGGCAAGGCAGCATGCGACTCCTTTTCAGCAACATATAACAATAAAAAATCCTTGTATTCGTATTATTACTAAGATGAATTTTCAAACATTACTAGTGTAACTAATCGAAGTTTGTGCAAAATCTCTCTGTAAATAGGAAAAAAGTATTTTAAACGCAATCAATCCAGCTGACGAGAAAGATGACAGAGATTTTGCCACTCATAGCACTTAACCGGTCTTATTGAATGTTCCAGATCTATCCCATTTAGGAGGGAGCGGAGTCAAGGTTACAGTTGCGTTCAGCATTCACGACACGACACCCACGCTCTGAGTTCGCATGGGTAGCATTGTATCATTTGGCAGCAGCTGAAGCTCTGAAACAAACTCGGAGGAGGGGATTGGAGAGACAAGACACCGCATGCCCTTCTCCGACTAGGATAGATCCAATGTCCTTACGGAGCGCATTGTCAGCAGTCTGAGAGTGTTTATAGAACACTGATCTAGATTTGGTACTCCAGGCCACACCTACGATTACTAGGGAAAAAGATAAGCTACTCCGGATAAGGGTTTGATCCTTTACTCAAACACTTATGGAACCTTTGTGGACCTACGCTATTCGATAGTACATCTTTTCAAGAACAGAAAAAGAATCCAATTTGGTTACTGTTTCGACATCAGGATGCACCATCGCTTTGAAAGAAACACAATCACAAACGCATAGCTAATCTCTTTCTTCAACCTTTAGATTACGTTCAAGAGGTGAATGAAGGCACTGCAGAGCAAGCAATCAGTGAGTGATGAGTCACCGTTCCGTCCTCCGGCCCAAAAAAGAGTGGAACACGGAACGGAACGGAAGGACTAAAAACGGCCGGAAACCGAAATTCGAAACATGGAAACGGAGTTTTCGCCCATCCCTGATTGGAATGATCCAGCTCTTTGATGTTTCCTTCCTTGACGAGAAGTGAGAGTCTTTCGATACACGCACTGCTGATGTTATTGAGGGATAGATTCCTCTTTAAAGAACGCTAGAATTCTGATAAACTGTATCTTGCCTTAATGATCCGATTCGGATATCCGAAATCCGGTCTCCGCGAAATTGCCATTATCCGAATCATCCAAAAATCCGGGGTCCGCAAAATCGCCCTTATCCGAATCATCCAAAAATCCGGGGTCCGCAAAATCGCCGTTATCCGAATCATCCAACTATCCGAAGATTTTCGATCGGATCCAATGTATAGTGGCTACGCGCCGCGTAGCACGTGTCCAGCACTGTCTCCGAAAGGACGACGAAAAATAACATATGCCTAACGTAAATGCTGCCTAGTCAAAACAACGACGTGAAGATAAGCGTGTTTTATATAACTGTTCTTGTTGTAGCGTTTCCATCTGTACTACATCACGTAAAAAGAATTTTTGTTATAAGATCAAGTAAAAATTGTGCCTATCTAGTCGAGCGCAGCACTGCGCGATCTTTCCTTGATACGCTTATTTTAATATTAATGAATCCTACGCTTTCGAACAAAATTAGCTCATAATTTTTCCCTAATCAATTAATTTTTATAAAATTTCAAGCATTGTAGGCATATGCCATACTTCCGCGGTAGAGGTGACAACCTGTCGCCAATAGCGAGACTAGAGAGTACGCGCTTCGAATGGTCAACGCGTCCGCAGCGACTGCCGCGGACGCGTTGACCATTCGAAGAGGGTTCCATAGGAGAATAACGTGATTTGGGGAACGTTTCTTATATGTTCGTGATCATGAGGCTTGAAAATGCTCGCTAAAGCGCTACCCAAGGCGCATTTTCTCCCCTAATAGAAAAAATTGTACTCGTAGGCACCTGTTTGTTTGAAGTGGCAAGCATGGAACTGTTTGACGCTTCGCTTGTGCACACCATCGCTTACGTGGCACGTGAATCTATGACAGCAACGTGGTATTGTGGCATATCCCAATCTGTTCCACTAATCTCGGCTTTAAATCCTTTTATTTGTCACAGACATTGAAATTGTAGTACAAAAACAAACAAAATCCCACGGTTATCAATCTCCAGGTGAAGCTTCGTGAGGGATAGCTATAAGGTGGGACAGTATTGCAGTGAAAATCATTTAGTGTACTTTCCCCAACTTATGATGTGCAACTGAAAAGTCTTGTTGAAAACGGATACCCACTGTAGGGCTTTTCTTCAAATAGAACAGAAGTCGCAACAGTTGTTCCACACGCCATTCCAGACGATTCTAAACCGAAATTGAATTTACCGTATACCGCTGGTCACCATCGTTTGACAAAAAATATTTCTGATCTCAGCCCGATTGCAGTGTTGCAGGACTGGAACTATATGTGTTCGTGGATTTCAGGCAGAAGTATTCACCGTAATGGGGGGGGGGAGTCGAGCGTTCTACCCCTTCGTCCCCCTGGCCTGACCACCCCTAACCCCCTGGCAGTCTAGTGGCAGCCTTAAGAGACAGTGCAGACGCAGACATTTGCCACGCCCCTGTTTAAAGGGCGGGGGTAGAACGCCACTCCGCCACCCTATTGTAATGATCCATCACGAATTTTGCGGAAAAGAAAGTAGCTCCGCGGTTCTGAATCAATGCCAGCCGCGGCGGACCGGTGAAGCCGCTTCGTTGCGGTGACTTTTGTTGCGCTCTCCGAGGCTTCGGCGGCCATTCGGACATAGTGTCCCGCAGCCCTCTCACGCATTGCGTAGCACCCGCTCAGCATGTCAAACATTCGCTCTCGAGAGGCACAACCACTTGCTATTCTGGTGAAACCTGTTGCAGTGGGTATGGCGGGCTGCGCCGATTGGCCAGCTGAGAGGCCCCGGCGCGATTACCTGCACCTCGTTGACGTTCCTGTGGAAGTATACCCTATAGGCTTAAAGGTCGGCTCCGGTTGCTAGAGTGTTGCAGGGTTGTTGTGCAACCAAATATCCACATATATCCAGCTCGTGCCTACATGTATACGTGCATACGCATATAAGTAGGTATATACAATGTGTACACATGTATATACATACGTATATACAGGTATACACATAGAAACAGGTGTTCACCTCAACAGCAAGTGATTGTGCGGCCCCTCGAGAGCGAATGTCTGAGACTGTCGCTGAAGCGTCGCCGACAGGGCGACGAAGCATAACACACTTATTTATTTATACGTGTATGACAACATGCGACAAAAAAAACATAATTAGCGATAAAACACTGATAATAAACAAAAAAATGGAAGAGCCGGCAAATTATCGAATCTTGAGATAACTACCAACGAGCCTCTTGTATTGGTTTAACGGTGATTGTAAAGCATGCTCTTCGGGAAAAAATCAAGATTTCAGAGCCTTTGATTGAAAAAGGAAGCGCGATCACAACTTTTTTGTTTTTGTTTTTGTTAAAAGCCAGCCAAGCTAGAAGCCTGCTCAAGAAGGTATAGAACTGCTTCCACGAGAAGTCATGGTTGGGTGTCTTAATTTCCACAAGAACGGAGGCAGCGGACGGTTGACATTGGGTCTACCGTAATCTCAACGTGCGTTTCTTTGTGTCTGGTGCAATCACGGAAGACGTCAGAAGAGGAAGGAAGTGGACTGTTACAAAGTGAAGCGAACCTAGGAGAGTGGAAACGAAGCACCACACATAATTTGTCTCCAAATTGGACTTCCTAAGCGGTTTTTACTCTGGTAGTAAACCTAGATGAGTCGAAACGAGGCATCACACATAATTTGACTCCACAATTCGACTTGTTAAGTGGGATTTAGTTATAAAGTGAACCTAGATGAGTGGGATCGAAGCATCACGCACCATTTGTTTCGACTTTTTATGTTGTTTTGTTTCTGATTACGTTTTGAGTCTGGGTTAGTCTGGGTTAGTCTGGGTTTCCTGTTAGAAATTGATTAGAAGTTGATCACTGTTTCCTTAATTGAACTTCTTAGGCGGGCAGAATTTGACTAGGAAATGACTCTAGATGTTCTCTAACATTCTCGTGGTGGTGACATGGCAGTTCAACCTCGTTCACCTTATAGGAAAGAATCCTTGTTTAACAGAAGGTTGAAGCCTTCTGTATTGTGTACCACAGATTTCGACATGCAGTTTTATTGATGACGTCACGTGCTAGCTTTGTGAAGCCGTTGCATGCGGTTCACGACCAAACTAAAACCGACTTAGCGAGACCAATCCTTGAGACAAGTGATTTTTTTTTGTCATCCACTTGCATGTATGGTCAATGGAACTTCGTTTTATTTTCTTAGCGGAAACGGACAACTTATCTGATATTCATTATACCGGAGCAGTTACTGTTATGATTACAATGACCTGTAATCGCAATTCGGCTACACTGCATGTATCGGCATCTCCCTCAGGAAAGGGAGAGGTCTAACACGAATATTTCCGACACCAGCTCCTCATCCAGTTGTCTGCCGCCGGCAGTTTTTGATAACATGCCTAATCGCACTGAATCCGACGAAAAACTTGACGAATCACAAGACAAGTGATGTGTGATGCCTCGTTTCCACTCTCCTACGTTCACTTCACAAATAACAACCACTTAAGAAGTCAAATTCTGGAGACGAGTGATGTGTGATGCTTCGTTCCACTTCATCCAGGTTCAATTCCAAATCGACAACTGCTTAAAAGTCGAATTCTGAGGGTAAATTATGTGCGATGCTTCGTTTCGAATCATCTAGGTTCACTTCCTGGTTAAAAATCAATTACGTAGTCGAATTCTCGGATAAGGATCTGTAAGTGGTCAGGACGTGGGCTACATTGTTTTACCTGTGTCCAATACACTGAATTATGGTGTCTAGTTCAGGTTCCCCTCATCCGACTAGGAGCTCGGAAACTGAGCACGTGGGCAGCCAGGTTGGCGTAGTCTACCTATCTATACAGGTTGTTGCCAATTTGCTGTTTCGTTATGTCGTGAAGTCATTTAGGGGCTAACACCACCAACTAGGATTGCACCCTCAATGGCGTTACCTACGAACTGGTCTTCACGGCTTGAATCTCATCATAAGTCCCTTTGTGGAACAAATTAATTTCTCCAAGCACTTGTCGAGTAACTCACACTTTATAGACGTGAGGCTTTCCTTCTCCATAGCGGTCCACCACACTTGTTCGGGTCATCGCTTGTGAAATGGCGCTGAAGATGTCATCGGTAATACAATAGAAATTGCAAGAAAATCCGCAAAATACAGCGCTACAGAATAGGAAATCGTAACAGCAGCTAATACATATGAGGAGTACGTGAAAGACCACCTGAACTTCGCGAAGACGTTGAGTACACATAAGTTTCGGCAAAGAATTCTACAAAAACAAAAACCGTCTACAAAAGCGCCTAATATCAAATTCGCAACATTTTCATCTAATTTATTGAGCTGTTCTACTGTACAGAATCTTTTTCGAGCTTTTATACCTGCAAATGAGAGGCAGACTTCGTGCGATAGTTCCTTACTTCTTGTTGCACAGTAGTTCTTGTTTTATCCTTTGTCATATTTATATGTGGCGTTTTTTGTTGCTTTTAGGAGACCTTATTGGTTTTCTTTTTCCAATTGCAAAAAAACCGCATACCAACAGTTATGTAGCATATACTTAGTGCTATACTTCTGGAAAGTATCATGGTTGTAGCTGCTCTTATTACAAAGTAATGCGCTCTCACGTAAAACTACCGAAAATTCTTCTCTGGCCCGTGGTGGGGCGCTTCCGTTCCGATGTGACTAAATTTCGGAAGATTTGTTGTTGAACATGCAGTATGATCTATTGTGTAGGGCAGTGCAAAGGCTTCTCACGAGTGAACATTGGATGAACGGATCTGAACTACAGTAGAAGAACGCCATTATTTTTCTGATCATACAGGATGCAGCAACCAGCTGGAACAAATTCAATATTCAGCCGTGTGCGTAACTGAGCAATATGTTGTTTCTAGAAAACTACAAGGAAAGCTCTACAAGTCCACAAGTGAGATTAAGACTCAGCTATGAGGAGAAGAGAGAAGAAAAAATTTGTAAGCGCAGTTGGAGGGCGTCGTTCGAAATGTTATTCAGCCTCTGCCTCATTTAATGAAAAATTTCTCAAAGTTGAGCGATCCCAGAAAGGTCAAAATAATAGTGCGTTTAATGCTACCTTTGCGGGAACCTGATGATATAAAAACAACGGCCACGCATGGCAGGTTTTTGTCATACACGATTTTCCAAAATGTCTCCCTTCACTCCCTAGGTTTTTGTGTAAAAATAGTGAAAATCAATAAAAATGTTGACCTGATAGGAACAAAAACCTAACACCATATATTAGAGACTCAATCGCGCTGTTTAAAGGCAAAATGCACATTCTGGTAAAGCGATTCCTGTAACAGCAAAAGAAAAGGACGTGGTAGCGGTTCTCAGTCCATCTGCAAAATATTGCACCTGCGAAAGACTAGCTGTGAAATTCCTGAATCTTCAGATTTTCAATCTCTGTTTATTAACCATCTTAAAGAAAATGTCTTGCTCTATAAAGCCTGGGAAAACTATTGTTCAATATCTTCTTTGGAACGAATAAGAAGTAAAACTCCGTAAGAGGGGCTGCGACGTGAGCTGCAAAGCAACCCACACGATCTGAAGGCTCTTACCAATCCAGGAGTGGTCCCTTATGAATAATACCGCTCCACCATAAACTACAAACCATGGGCAAACACGGTTTAAAAATGTACCAAATTTAGTGCATTCTTAGCCTTTTTATACGCCTATGTTTTTGTTGCAGGACTTATGGGCCACCCTATATATATATATATATATATATATATATATATATATATATATATATATGTCCGTCCGTCCATCGGTCACACAGCGTTTTGGCGATGCTCAACGACTGATGGCGACCCGAAGCTCCAGCCCTAGGGGTAATCGAGGACGCTATACGCGAATCTAAAGTTCATGCTTAAAGTATCGATCGCAATCAATCGATATTGGTCAAATTATCGATTTTCTATAGATGACGTTCAAACGGTCGGAAACTTCAGCCCTGGGGTAATCAAAGTTGTTGAACACGAATCTAAAGTTCGCTCTTAAAGTAGCGATTGCCGTTAATCGATATTGGTAAAACAATCGTTTTTTATGGATGTCGTTCATTTTTTTTCGATTTTTTTTTCCAACTTGCCACAATCGACGTAGTCAAGGTGTTCTTCCTGAGGAAACCGTGACGCAAGTGGGAGCTACAATTGATGATGAAATGTTATTACCACGGCAAAGCCGCACTTGCATGCTTCGCGCGATGTTGATAAAGAGAATATGGAAAGGTATATTGCATTGATAGTTAAAAATAAAACCTTTCTAAAATCCAGAAATATTAGTATGAAAGCGGGAAGGTTGTGGAAGTGGAGTTAAGGGTCGTTTAGTGTGCGCGCGACGCGATGCCATGTGTAATGACCGAATTGATCAATCGCGTAGCTCTTTCAATTTGGCCACTACCCATGCATCGCGTCGCGCGTCGCGCGCACTTTAAACGACCTCTAAAGGTTTAGGCAATGAAGCAGCCACAACCACTACTAGGTTAAAGGCAATCACATCAAGTTAGCTGCTCTAAACTGCAGCTTTTTTCCCTCCCTAGTAGAACCCAAAGCAATATTTGAGAACCTTATGCTATAATATGTTCCAACCTTGCTTTACCTTCCTCAAGAGCAGGTGGATAGTTTTGCGGTATGAAGCCATTCAGACTCCCCTCCCTCCACCACTACCCTCAACATCGGCATCATCTCCAGACTGTTCTGTGATGTCGTTGCTTGTGCTGAGCCTTCGTCCCTTATGTCTTTAGGCAACCCCCCTGATGCCCCCTGGCACGATTCCCACTTCACTCCAGTGCCAAGTTGACGGCAGGCACCTTCACTCCTCATCCATAAACGGAAACCTCAGGAAAAAATCGGTATTTTCGATCGATTTTGGGCGCAGGACGAAAAGTCGTTTCGTCAGAACGGAGGATTCGCACTGCTACTATTACTATGTTGATCAGGATTTTTTTCTACGCCGGACTGATACAGCAGTGACGAAATGCCTAGGACGTCACTTTCAAGCCACAATCAGCAATGTAGCTCGATATCTGCCTTTCGATCGAAGCTTTGCACCTGCTGTGAAGCACCTCCATCGGCCATTATATCCGCGTGTTCCCCAATCCGAAATCACCGATGAGGAAATCGATAAAATCGACCGATATTGGCCTCCCGATTGAAACTTCTTACCTGAAGGCCTTCCGTCGACGATCATAATCACTTAACTCCCACCATGATAGGTTAAATCTGAGAGAAAATTGAAGAGATTGATCGATGTGCATTGCATAATCAATCTATGACACCTTGCTGTAGCAACTCCTCTTTACTGCTACTGGTACCCCTCAATGATCTCCCTCAGCAGACAACGTCTTCGGCATGAATTCTTCATCTCCAGGGACGTTGGACGACGTCTTCGGCACGTCCTCTGAATCCCCTGGCACATAAACGTATGGGTATTTTCCGCTGTTTTCGCGCCCCTTGATTAGCGCCGTAAGCCTCACGGCTGAAGTTTCGGACGCCTGAACGACATCCACAAAACATCGATAATTTGATCAATATCGATTGGCGATCGATACTTCGAAGACGAACTTACGATTCGTGTTCAGTTACCTCGATTATCCCTAGGGCTGAATTTTTGGATGGCCTGAACGTGCACAAAAATCGATAATTTGAATATCGATTGATTGGCAATCGATACTTCTAAAACGAACTTCAGATTTGTGTTCAGCGACCGCGACTACCCCCATGGATGAAGTTTGCAGGCAAGTAGAACACGTCTGTGCAATTTTCGTCATTTTCGCGCTCCGTAATCCCGCCCCCATTTTCCCTTCCTATTTTATGACTCAGTGTCGATCGATGGTATGACTCATCGCTTACCGGTTTATTGTATAGTATCGTACTATATATAATTCGCTCAATCCTGGGACACGTCAGTCACGGGAAGGGGGAACTGTAGCCAAGAAATGCCTACGACAGTGCTGCGTATGCGAGCCGGTTCTTCTTTCAACTTAACCATAGGCGATATTGGCGATTGCTGGCAATCTATATCCTTGACGGTGGATCGTAAAGTGTACGATATTTGAACGGGTAAAGGCCCTTTCACACTTCTGCGACAGCGCGGTACGCCCATGATGAAGGATAGAGCTGCGACGGGCGCGGCGCGACATTGCGACACGTGTCGCAGAGGGGGCATGCACACTTTTGCGGCTGTCGCGGCAGCTATCGCCGGCGATGTCGCGCTGAGTGCCGCAGGCTGGAATCGTTCAAATCATTCCTAGCGGCGCGACATGCACTGGGACGACGGTCCCGTTGCCTATAACGATGCTCTGACACCACCGCGCCGCGACCGCCGGATTTCGCGGAGGTAGCCGTCGCCCCACTTGCCGCGCCGCGGTGTCGCAGAAGTGTGCATGGGCCTTAACTGTCAGAGTATGGATGAGGATCAAGTGCCAGGCGCTGGGAATAAGAGGGCGTGTCGCAGACGTCGTACAAAGTGCGTGGGGATTCAGAAGACCTGTTGAAGGTGTCGTCCAACGTGCGTAGGGATGCAGAAGGCCTTCCGTAGACGCCGTCCAACGTGCGTAAGAGTTCAGAAGACGTGCCAAAGACGTCGTTCAACGCGCATAGGGATTCAAAGCAGGACCAGTAAAGGGGGATCAGGGAATAGGAGACCAGTAGAGGGGAGGTGGTGGTAAGGGGGCTCAGTAAAGGGAGATCAGCGCGAATGTGACCACTATGGGGGGAGGGAGTTTCAGTAAGCGAGGACCAATAGACTCCGCAAACGTGTCACATATGTACGTTATGCAGCATGCGTCAAGATTCTGAACGCGTGGCAGAGACGTCGTATAACGTGATGCAGAGGACATGAAACAGATCAGACTTTATGCGGCATGGATTTCCAGAAAAACTTCTAAAGCTTCGTGCAACGAAGCCTTTAAAAATTGGAATGATTACAGGAATTATAGGAGTATTTTTGCTGTCGGACATTAAATGGTAGTGCTGATCGACCAATACTGATTGATTTTTTTGTTTTTGTTCCTGATTAAGCACTTCGGATTGGGACTCTCACGATGTTTCTTACCATGTAGAATGGGTACTTTAGAAAATAAACCGCGTTAATGAGATATATGGTAGACAGGCTTCATGGGAGCATTTTTGAAGATTCTTCCCTACCAAATCCGGTCATACTATACTACATTGTAAAGCCAGTTTTTTTAAACTGTAATTAGACTAAGAAGGCCTGAAAATGAGAAAAAGACGGTCGGGATGTTCTACTCTCGGAGCTTGGGGGCGAAGCCACCAATTAAACGTTTGGCGGCCGCGAGGCCGCTGGACGTCTGGTATACTACATTATGATGTATTATGAACTACGATAAAGCAACATCCCTACCTCTCATCTCTACCCCTTTTACTGTTAATGAATCCTGTCCCTGATCACGTGATACTTTCTGAAGGTTCGACACATCTGAAGACGTTCTGCGCACGCGTTAGATTTGTCCACAATCTGCCGACCGCCACTGTTGCTGCGCCTGCGGCGAAGTTTCTTTGACTACTCGACCGCGTGCGGCGGAGTGGCCATGAATTGAGCGCCGCGATGGCATCGCGGCGATGGAAGTATGCCCCCGGCCTAAGGGCCTCCACACACTTCTGCGGCACCGCCGCGGCCCTATTCTTAACCATAGGGCAGGGACACAGAGCTCGTCGCCGGCGGCATCCCTGTCCTATCCTTAACCATAGAGGCGAGAAGCGTTGCGGCAGAAGTGTGGGGGGGCCTTAGGCCTCTGTTATACTCCCGCGGGAGCATCCGCGGACTAGGGTGCACCACGGACGGCGGGCATGGCAGGGCGCGGCGATTGGCCAGGTGAGAGATCTCGGCGCCATTCCCGCCCTTCCGCGGATGCTCCCGCGGTAGTATAACTCAGGCCTTAAGGGCCTCTCCAAGGTCCGCGACGGAATCGAATCGAGCGACGCGCGCGACTGGATGCACAATGTACGTAACTGCACAACAAGGAGTTCGACGGGAAATTTGTGCCGTCTTGCTTTTTTAGCCTGTAAAAAGTAAGCAATCAAAATAGTTCTAAAGCATAATTTCCTAAAACTTTAAATACAAGGGGGCTGTAAGCAGGAGCAAGAAGTTCTCGCTTCACGAAATGAAAACGTGGAAAACCTTATAATAGCATTGTTGAGCATCTAAGCAAGCAGTATCTCTTGCCAGGGAAGCAATGGCTAATTAAAGGCGCTATCTTCAAGGTGTCGAAAACTGAACCGTGAACAACTGTAAGTTCTCCCAATACCGCGAGCTCAGCCACTCGAGCGATGTGCGCGACGGGAGGGACAGACTATAAACAGTTCCTCACGATCACACAATTGTAATCAATTTTCATCCTTCCCGGGGATACCAGTCGCGGACTATGAACAGGCCGAAGCTTGGGCGAAATCAGTCATTACCACAGTCACCCGCACCTACCGTAATAGGCCGATGTTACTCGTCATTAAATGTACTCTGGGAAAAAGTACGGACGAGTTTCTGGACGAGTTCTCGGGCACGCGGGAAGTTTCAAACCGCGTTTTCGCTTCTCTTCGGCTGTCAGAGACGCAGAGAGATGGGGTTCTGCCGCATCAGTCGCAATATAGCAGACATTACTCAGCGTCTTCTGGCGACAAGAATGCTTTGCGCGCCATGGAGCCGCGCTGTTACAGTAAGATTGCACGTCGGCTTAAGTGTGCGCGGTGTAGCGGTGGAAACACGCGGCCGACTGCTACAGTATGCTAATATTCAGTCGCTACGGATTAGACTTCCGAACGGATACAAGCGTGCGCTATGGCATCACACTTCACCACCGCCTTTGTTTCTACAAGAAAAAGCGACAGATAGCACTAAAACCTATTTTATTGATGAAATTCTAGAGACTGTGATAAAGAAGGAGGTCTAATACTCAGTTCACTAATGGTGAATTATATAAGCAAACAGCGATAAACAGTTAAAGAGTAGTGGGCACTAGTTAAAAGTTCCGACTCCACCGACAAGACTTCGGTCAAAAAAAATTTTTTCGCTGAAACTTCGCCTAGGGGGGTTATTTGGGGTGCTGATCACGAATCGGATATCCGTTTTTCATGATTCGGTCGGAGACCACCCATACCGATAACGTGGGTGGTCCAGGCAGGGTCACCGATTTCGCTGAAGCCGCTTTCCGGCTGTTTAGCATCCGTTTTGGAATATACGCATACTAGGTGTCACAAAATGATGTATTAGCCCCAAAAGTAATCGCGCTCGGGTCGAGTGGACTCTAAACGTAATGCATGAGAGGATCAAATGTACAACATTATCTAATAATAACATATATTCCAGTGGTGTGAGTGCTATTATAACGTAGTTCCTCCGTAGGAGGTTTCACGTCTTTAATAAATTGGATTTGTTGAATCTCCAGCTTAAGTAGCAGTCTCGATCATAAGCAAGCTTTATGATAGTTAGTGCTATGAAATTGGTGCATCAATTCAGATTCTCGTAGAAGAATGTTGTCAGTGTCTGAATGGTCATAAACTCCTAGCTTTCCAACAAAATTGTAGCTCGTTTTGAATGGCAAGAAAGAGAAATCTAAGCGCGAATTTGATGTTTAGATTCATACACTCGTCCAATGGATCACGACGTTCACTAGGTTGGTAGTTTGAGTGCCATTCACACGAAGTTATCCGTTGAAAAGATGTACGATTTCCTAAATTTATCTACCAATTGCTTGTTCTATGCAACAATTTACTGTAAAAACTGCTTAAAACCTTGGGTCAGAACAAGTGCAGCGCGTGAACGTGAATCCCTAAAGTGCGCCTAGAAACTTACATGCGAGGGGGTCTGAAATATATTATCTATGGCGAGGGAGAATTCCACCTCGTTGATTTCAAGAGCCCAATTCTTTGTCACGACACCATCAGTTCAAAGGGTCATTTGCACTCGCGGTTACGGGCTGGTGCAGTCGACAGGCTTTCGTGCTTCTTTTAGCACATATGATCCTCTCAAGATGCGATGGTGAGTTGTTCTATAACTTGGAACCACTTAGGAATCAAATCAGGTGTGGAATCAATTCGACAACTTGGAGTCATCTCACGTTTAATTAACTAAACTAACGTTTTTACCTGACGTTTAATCCGCTCCAAATTTGAATGAGCCAATTCGCTGGTTGATACAGCTGCCTCACAATCATACAATCTTCCAGTTAATAACTAAGTCTGATATGCTGCTAATTCTACAGGATCACTGCACAATAACGTCTGGGTCAGGTCAAATTTCATAGCCACGTTAGTACCTTATTCAGCCTTGGACATAGCGATCAGAATCCACCGCATGCCCTCACCTTTATAAGAAAAGTGTTGGAAATAAGCGCAAAAGCGCGCAATGCTTGCTAGTCCTTAATAGCCCCTGGAAAGCGAGGCGATGAGGACTATGGTAGCACCTACGACGGCTTGGTCCGAGCTTCCAGACCGAAAATCCACTATATATAGGAGGAAGGCATGAGTCTGTAGTGGATCGTCAACAGCGGAAATCAAGCTCACATCCCCACCCCCTGTTTTCGACTACACAAGGCTCCCGTGTGTAATGTTCCCGTATGCCCTCAAAGTTAGTGGCCAATGGTGCGACATGCTTATTCGCGCGCTGGGTTACTGTGCTTTTTCTAGCTGCCCAGGTAGAAAAAGCACAGAAAAAGCACATTTTTTAGCCGTGGGGCGGGACAGGCCAGCGAAGAAAGTTGTTGGGACCTACGTTCGGGTCGGCTACGTTTTCAACCAAGTCTTGCCCCTGAGTCCTCAATTTTCGGCAGTGGTTTGACCAGTTTGCAAAGTACCGTATACAGAGAAGGAGAGTATTTCTGTCTTAAGTCACCTTTTCCCAAATCCATCACACTTCGTGGCTTGAAGCACAACTGAACCAAAATATCAGACATCCATATGTAGTGCAGTGTGGAGAGACATCTAAATTTGTGGTGGCTAAGTATGGAGAAGAGGAGAAACCACTCATCTAGTGGTTTGCATTCAGCTCTATTTTCAGCTAAGCTATGGTTCGTAACGGCAGGGTAATTTGAGAGTTCTCCCTGTGTGCAGTTAAGCGTAGACACTACTCGGCACTAGTTAAAAGTTCCGACTCCACCGACAAGACTTCGGTCGAAAATTTTCGCTGAAACTTCGTCTAGGGGGATTATTTGGGGCGCTGATCACGAATCCGATATCCGTTTTTCACGATTCGGTCGGAGACCACCCATACCGTTAACATGGGTGGTCCAGGCAGGGTCACCGATTTCGCTGAAACTTCCTCTAGGGGGGTTATTTGGGGTGCTGAGCACGAATCTGACATCCGTTTTTGAAATTGCGGCCGATTACGGTAGATTACGGTAGCTAAAGGTAATTAAGGCTGCCGAGGGCATAATCATCGATTTTACCCAAACCTCGCCTAGGGGGGTTATTTGGGGTGCCGATCATGAATCTGACATCCGTTTTTCGTTTTACGCCGGAGTTTGGGCGAAATCGGTGACCATTACCTCAGTCATACGCACCTTCCGTAACCTACCGTATTCCAGCGTTAAACGAAAAACGGATGCCAGATTCGTGATCAGCACCCCAAATAACGCCCCTAGACGAAGTTTGGGCAAAATTGGTGACTATGACCTCGGCAGCCTTAGTTACCCGTACTTACCGTAACCTACCGTACTGCAGCGTAAAACGAAAAACGGTTGTCAGATTCGTGTTCAGCACGCCAAACAACCCCCCTAGACGAGGTTTCAGCGAAATCGGTGACCCTGCCTGGACCACCCACGTTATCGGTATGGGTGGTCTCCGACCGAATCATGAAAAACGGATATCCGATTCGTTTTCAGCACCCCAAATAACCCCCCTAGGCGAAGTTTCAGCGAAAAAATTTTTTTTGACCGAAGTCTTGTCGGTGGAGTCGGAACTTTTAACTAGTGCCCACTACTCTTAACTGTTTATCGCTGTTTGCTTATATAATTCACCATTAGTGAACTGAGTATTAGACCTCCTTCTTTATCACAGTCCCTAGAATTTCATCAATAAAATAGGTTTTAGTGCTATCTGTCGCTTTTTCTTGTAGAAACAAAGGCAGTGGTGAAGTGTGATGCCATAGCGCACGCTTGTATCCGTTCGGAAGTCTAATCCGTAGCGGCTGAATATTAGCATACTGTATCGGTCGGCCGCGTGTTTCCGCCGATACACCGCACACACTTAAGTCGACGCGTAATCTTACTGTAACAGCGCGGCTCCATGGCGCGCAAAACATTCCTGTCTTCTGGCGCTGCCGACTTACTCCAATCCGCTTGTCAGTTTCGCACGCCGTCCTCGACTACCGACAGGTCTACCAAGGAAAGCAAGAGAAAAATGTGTGCAATTGCTAAGATGTGAAGAAAATGGAAAGAAAGGTGAACACGGGCAAGAAAAACACGGACGGTGATGAGAACACGGTCTTAAATGGAGGCTAAAATAGAAGCGAATCAAGACGTTACTATGTATTTCGCCAAAAGTAAGGAACACATTGACAATTTTGTTTTCATTTTCACATCACACGTGGTTAGCGTCGGGTAATCGAAATCCTTACGGTTCAGGGCGTGCTACTTGGATTGTGTCCTAGAACGCTCCGATGCAACCCTTGTTTTCTGCTTTCTTTTCTCGACTGAAGGGTTCAAAGGAGCAGAAGAATGTATCGGGAGAGGGTTTTACAGGTCCAACATTTGAGCATTGGTCGCCGGGTTAGCATTAGCTCGATTGCTTGACTTCTCCGTAATTTGAATAATCGGCACTATTGTATTTCACAACTCTACGGGTCGAGGAGAAGTCGAAAAAAATTTTTCGTCCAAACTTCGACTAGGTGTTATTTGGGGTGCTCATCACAAATCTGAGATCCGTTTTCAAAATTACGGCCGATTACGGTAGGCTACGGTAGGTGCGGGTGACTAAGGCTGCCAAGGTCATGTCACCGATTTCGCCCAAACTTCGGCTAGGGGGGGGGGGGGTATTTGGGGTGCTGATCACAAATATCACATTCGTTTAACCCCTCTAGCCGAAGTTTTGGCGAAATTGGTGATGACGACTTTGGCAGCCTTAGTAACCCACACCTACCGTAACCACTGCGACAGAGACAGAGAGTGCGGTTTGAAATTCCCGCCGCGCCCAGGAACTCGTCCGTACTATTTCCGGGTACGTTTAATGACGAATGCCGGTATTTCAAAAACCGATGTTAGATTCGTGATCAGCGTTTTGATCAACCACCTTGGACTAAGTTTCGGCGATTTTTTTCAACCTCTGAATTCTTGAACGTACAATAGTGCCTAGATACCGATTTTCGCGCCGCCCATCGCCGTCGCGTCCCATTTATACTTCGCCGCCGTGAAACACCACATTTCACGGAGTTTTGGGAATTCGACGATCTGCACCGAAGAGTAAACGGGCGGTGGAATGATTAGCGGCTAAGGTCTTGCTCATACTTCGAGCGACAAGAGCGACTGCGGTGGCAGATGCAGTGTTGTATACGTAAATAATTACGTACTCGACACTCCGTCCGCTACGAAGGTTGTGTGGAGTACGTAATTATTTACGTACACCACACTACGTCCGTCGCCCCATTCGCTTTTGTCGCTCTAAGCATGAACAGCGCTTAAGCGACTTTCGGAGCAGCGCAACAATCTTTCCGAATTTGACGTGCCGTCCGCCAGAATTAAAGAATCCCGTTATAAAATTTTGTCGCTGCTTAATGATTATTATAGCGACCTACCAAACACTACGAAATGTGCTGACAATTTCCACAGTTGCGTCTAACTCCCGTTCTGCTCCCTCTTCATCGAATATCGAAATGATCCTCGAGTAGTGGAACAGTATCAGTTTGACGGCCTGAGCCTAAATCGAATAACCTGCACGACAGAACAAGGAAGAACGCTTCGCTCGATTATTCGGCTCTCTTCTTCGCATGAATATAGGAGAGCATAAAACCAAGAGTATTCACTTTATACCCACGGTCACTTTCTACGGGTACGAAATAGCTTTTCGACATGTCGACTCTGAACGCCGAAGAGTGGAAGAACAATAGTGTCGTAAAGCAAATTGGAAAGGCAGAGTGGCGTCTCCCGAAAAGCAGGTGGCAAAACGCTGTCCCCTGTAGGTTAGCACAGTGTTGTATTTGGATAATAATTTTTTTGCCGCCTCTGTTGAACAGAGTGAGGTTCGTCCCCGCTGGACAGATCGACTGAAAGAACCGAGCAGATCCCAGGCGCCAGTGTGTCGGATGGCTGGAAATCGAGTATCGGTGAGCTATCACCGGGTAGAGTCATTTAACGTCACGAAATCAGGAAGAAGTCAAGGCAGCATCTTCGCTGCCTCCACTTTGCACCGTTCAACGCTCACATGAAGTAATCCTAGGCGGCCACTAGAACTGCAGTAGGAATCAAGGGAAGCTGGAAGAAGTTGAAGTATTCTCAGAGCCGAAGAAGACACGGCCAGCTCCAGAGCAGCAGCTCCTTGACGAGTCTCGGCGGAAGGGAGCGTATTGCGAAACGTTTTCCCGCCAGCCGTTTGGTTTGGAGACGCGTGGTGCCCACAGCTTTTCTCTGCAGGACCCGTACTGTGCCAACTGAGGTTCAAAGTTACTGGACGTTTATGTTTACCAATATCATCACCATGCCACGCAAAACAGCGTGGCATGGTGATGATATTGGTCTCGTGGTTATGATACCTTGGAACGAAGGTGAATTTCTGGATCAGGCGGGGCTTTCGCGCTAGATCTTAGAAGTGCAACTTATAGCTCGGTGCCTACCTTGTCTTTAGTAGAACTGTTAACGATTTAAGATTTAGAATTTGGGGTTTGTGGAGCCGAAGAAGCGGAAGTATAGCTGCATCCGAATAATAAACCGGCTAGAGAGCTGTGAAGAACAAGAGCATAACACTCATTATCGGCTGTCAAGTCCCATGTCCTAGGAGTGAATGTTTTGCACGTTTTTATTGATGTTTCTGGCAAAAAGGCCTTCTTCAGGTCTGTAACACATTATCACATTTCCTAAGGACCAGAATTTCCTCACTACGGACTTGGGCTCAATAGGGAGTTGATTGGGGCCGGAAATGAAGTTCTAGAGTGGTTGACGCACATGTTTTACTGGTGTTTTACTAGCCCATCACAGACGTCCTTTACTGGTCCACTTGGATCTCGGAGGCTAGGGCCAGCGTCGAAAACTATTTCACACACGGTCCGTACAATGGCCCACCACCGAATTCGGGGTTTCTGTCGTCATCTCAGATCTGATATACTACCAGCTGTCATTTGACTTCGTGCTTTTGTAGAGCCTCCGGCCGATGTGGCGAGTATGGGCAATATTGGGAGGTGCGATGCAACTGCCAATCACAGCCAGTCGAAACATCGACCGAGCAAAGCCGGTCAATCAGTGCTGACCATATACGCCTTCTCTGTATGTCATGCCCACTCGACGTAACCTGATTGGCCGGTGTCTTCCCACTTCTCACTGCGGCCCACCTTCGCAACACGGACCATACTGCTTCTAGGGCAGGCTATCTCAACTTAGCGACGCCAACACCTCATTCAACTCTGTAGCCATCTTTTTATTTCTCTTTGTTCCCAAATTCCTCCCAGTGATGAAGGAAAACGTCAACTTATGCGAGCTCACCAATTCCTGGTGCAGGACAAAGGTGGTGGCAGAGAGCTGCTCCTCCATAAACGTTCAGTCAAGCCGGTCTCACTTTTTCTTTCGACGGATTCCCATTCCAGCTTTCACTACTAAGCCTCAAGCATCCTACCGTAGAGCATTGCTTCTAATATAAGGGGTCGGCGAAGCGGACATCAGTTCATCCACGATTCCTTTGCTTTGAGGAGAATGAGTCTTCAAGGCCAATTCGAGGCTTCAATAGATTTCTTCACTTTTGCCTCTTATGAGTCTAGTTCATGACCCACTTCGTTTGTAATGTTTGAACGCAAGTAGCGCGTGCATATGGGAGTGTCTGATATTTTTGCGCTGATGCCTCTGAATAACAAATTTATTCGAAGCCGATTAACGTCGGAAGAACTCTTGATCACGAGACGGATTCCAACTGAAGAGCTGACGCCGTTGTTGGTTCACTTTACCGGTGATTTCGCTGATCGCTCGTGGAGAGTATGACTCGGTAGCCCATTGTGGTGCCTGAAAGACGCAGTTCATGTAAGCATCATCCAGAATCTCAAACACAACAAGCTGTACATACTCTTCGTCATGATTGCCCAGCTCCTTTCCTTAGCTCAAATCTCTGCGTTTGATAAGATTCACTCGCTTCACCGCGGTGTTTAATCATAAAAGCCTCAGAGCATTTATAAAATTAGTCGCTCTTTTGCAATTAGCAGATCCTCTAATGCATTTGCTTAATATCCATTCCTATTTTAGGCAATCAACCTGGTCGCACAACCAATACTGAGTAAGAAATGGAGAAAAACGGAGGAAAAATGGAAACGTTACTAAATCGCTAAAGCGGAATGGCATAATGTGAACCCAGTTACCAGTAACTGGCGCTCCCCTCTGCCTCTCCCACGATCCGAGGCCTGTCAGCGGACCATTTCGAGACCGAGCTTATTTCCATCCTCTGGCATTTCCCAGTGGTATTTCTCGAAGCTCTTCATGGACGTAATGAAAGTGGAACAAGAAAGAGCCAGTACACCCTTGGCTTAGCTCGGCTGATAGAGGATCACACAATTCTGGCGCCCTTGAAATTACACGCCGTTCTGCCGTTCTGGTCACTTACTAGGCGCTGGTATTGTGTTGGCGTACAACTTCAGAAAACAGTATATGCTAGAGATCGTTTTCCTCTTCGAGTGGAATATGGGCCTACACAGATTAGAGAGCAGACGAAGACGTTCGAATACGTTCATAGGCATGCGAAATAACATGTACTGCTTCTTGCTTGCTATATTTGACATGGATACATGCGGGAAACTTATGGTTAGCAGCAAGCGACAACCTCGGGCCCATCAAGTATCGATATCCGTCCTAATTCATGTTCAAGTCAACGACGCTCCCTTACTCGTACATAACTGTCCAGTGAGTAGGAGGCCCAGCTGCTATGTGTTGTGAGACTCCGAAAGCGTCAAGCAGTTCCCCAGCCAGAAGTCATCTCATTCAAGATCTCAATTCACAATTCACAAGAAGACACCTTTTACCTGAGTTGAAACAATGAAAATGTGGAAAGAGAGTCAAAATAGGGAAAATGTGGTATGGCTTTCTCTGACACTATTTTAAAATTCATCAATCCCGAGAAGGTAACATACGCCTTGAATTTCGATGAAATGCCAGTTGGTAAGAGAAGGTAGTGGGTTAGAGTTCCTTTCAAGCGCACGGCAGTAATTTTGCAATGTATCGAAAAAAGAGATCGCGCCATGCACTCGTGTAGCTTTTGGTCTTTTTCATCTGATTGGTAGTGTAAATGATGCTAATTTGAAGCAGCAGTATGAAGGTGTGTGGGTTTTACGCAGTTGTTTCTGTTCTACCCTAACAAGTGTGTAACTCTGTGTAAACAAAATTTTTGCTTTCATTCAAGAATAATCCATTGACATCCTAGAGGAGTTCATTGCACAACCTCTTCTTTTTAAGAATGAAAAATTGCTGACTGTGCACTTTAAACCAAGCTTCAAACCATAATCTCTTTTTTTGCAAATAAAATTTCTACGAAATTGGTAACAGTGAGTTCACTTTTTTGGAAGGTGAATTATAAATTTTCAAAGGAAGCCATACCAAGCCTTCCTTCGGCAAGAAATTATTATGAGTAGATCTTTATGAATGTTCTACACCACAGGAGCCTGGTTAGTTCGTCTCTGAAACATTTGAAAGTCCACTGCAGCGTTGAGGTGCATCCAACCATAAGTAATGAGTGGAAGAGTGCAGATAACAATTACTTTTGAGCAATTGCTTTAGAGCGACATTTGGCTTGCACGAAATGTAAAACCATTTTTCCATCGTGAATGGGAAGGTTGAAAATAAGTGCTCTGTTTTTCCCTAGCAACAATGTCAATGGATATCTGAGCGGTGATGTTTCTAATCCTTTGAAATGGGACGAAAGAATTCCAGCGTTTCATTCACTCTTCATAGCAACACCTTTCTATGCTCCACGTTTCCTCACTCTATTGTGTGATAGAATGAGAGCGGCATGAACCTCGCTCCCGAAAAGTCACTCCCGAAAAGCAGCACACACGTGACGTATTCACGATGTCAGAGCGTAGATCACGTCCTGGTACATTCCTCCCTCTATTGAAGAGCTTCCATCTCCTATCCATGCATGGATAAATACATTTCACGGACTTGAAAGAGAGCTCATCTGGACGAAACCCTGAGTATTAGGCGATCGCAGCTGGCGATGGTTTCGTTGAGAATCCACCTCGATGGAGCTGTTGCTGAAAACACCTGAAAGCATGAGAAAGGCCCAAGGTGGGCACTATTGTCTAAACCTCACTCGTTGTGGCAAAACAAGCGTCAAATATGAATAATAAAGCCCTCATGAAAAATGATTAAACGCGTCGGCAAACCAAAACTCGTGAATATCGCTGCTTAGGACCTCAGATGAGGATAACTATGTATTAAGGTAGGGGGGGGGGGAGTGATGAGAAGTACGTCTTCTACCTTAACCCTCCAAAGCAGCGAGTTTGGGTGAGGCTTGGTGACCTGGTAACGACCTTCGTTCGGCGGGATGTTCAGGGCGAGAAGCGCCATCTGAGCTTTTGAATCTGCGCCCATGGACCGGTATACTGGAAGCCGTTTTCCAAAAGCACGACGATGGACTCCAAGGCCATGGTGAACGAAATAGAAAAGATGGGCCGGCCTTATTCGGTCTCAGCGCTTCAAGAAGGTCCTCCTCTTCGACAACGCCGCAGCCATCGGACAAAAGTGACCACAGGTAAGCTTCCTCAGCTGGGCTACGTCCACATGCCTCTCCCACCGTATTCGTCGGACATCTCTCCATGCGACTACCAATACTTCTTCAGCCTATAGGTCTTCATGGTCGGAAGGGACATAAGGACCCAAGACCTCGACAACCGTAACGAGCAGTGGGTCAGCACCAGGCCTAAGCAGTTCTGTAAGGATGGGATCAGGAAGATGGCTGTTCGACGTCAGCAAGGTCATTGACCTTGATGGCGAATACATTCCTCAGTACCGTTGAGTTGTAATTGAGTTATAAAGAGATAAAGAAATTTGCTGAATTTGTCTCATTACTTCTGGCCCACCCTAATATTACAGCAGACGCCGTTCATAGATGGCTGACGTCATGGCTTATAAAACAGCAACGTTGAATCCTTCTTCTATTGCACTGTAGAATAGAGAAATGAGCCTTCCACGATGTTCTGTAGAATAGAGGATTGAACCTTCCAAGAAAACTTCCAAGAAGAAAGAAAACCATTTTTTTGCGTGCAGTTTAGGTCGCTAGACGAAATACTGTGCTCTAGACTTGAAATTTCAACCACGTTGTCGTTCTCAGGGGCTCGATGTCCCAACACTCAGCCTTCACCAGCTGTGAATCCTGCTTACTCATAATGGCCTACGAACCGTAAGCAAGAAGCAATAACATTCTTTGGATACTCAGTAATGGGATGTCGTGCGAATGAAGACGACGAAGACAGTGAGGCATTCGAGACCTCAGGCTTATAATATTAGGTTGATCCATAAGTTCCCTCCGTTTTTTTTCAACGATTCATTGCGGATTTAGCCGGCAGTCTTTTGTATAGCGTTATACAGCATTGAAAGAAAATAAGTTGCTTTATCAGATCATGTATTGCGTTTCTTTTTCATCACGAATTTTGTCAATTTTTAGGTCGTTAAAGTGAAAAGTGAATAGGTGGTCATCTGCGCGGTCGCTTCTCTCCGCTTAGGTTTGGAATTTTCGCGCTTTTTTCATAGTATTTGGGAGACAACGTTTTGTAGTACAAAAACACATGTTGGTGCTATTTGCTTACTTGTCCTTTTTTATTTTTATTTTTGGGTCATCAAATTGGGACGTCCGACTTTTCCGTCTGAAATTTTACCGACAGCTCGGTTCTGTGGTTGGGCCTTTTTGCTTGGTGTTATATGTCGTTCGGAAGAGGATGTCCTGCTCAGTAAGAATTTGTTTCGCGTTTATTGGCTCATGCCGATTTCTGTTGAATATCAACAACAGATCAAGGAGGAGTTGTTGGTGAAGATGATTTTTCTCTTTTTGGCATTTTGTTGACATTCGACAGAAATCAGCATGAGCCAATAAACGTGTCACAGATTCTTATTGTGCAAGACATCCTCTTCCGAACGACCTATAATACCAAGCAAAAAATCCTACCACAGAGCAGGAGTTGCCGGTAAAAATTCGGACGGAAAAGTTGGACGTCCCAATTTCATGACCCAAAAATCAGTAAAGGACAAATAAGCGAATAGCACCAACATGTATTCTTGTACTACAGAACATTGTCTCCCAAATACTATGAAATTCAAAAATTCCAAATTTAAGCGGAGAGAAGCGACCGCGCAGATGACCACTTTTTTACCTTTCACTTTAACGACCTAAAAATTGACAAAATTCCTGATGAAAAAAGAAATGCAGTATATGGTTTATACAGCAAGTCATTTTCTTTCAAAAGCTGTATAACGCTATGCAAAAGACTGCCGGCGAAATCCGCAATGAAAAACTTATGGGAGAACCTAATATTCCACCCCCCCCCCTATGTAGTCGGTCAATAACTAAGAAGCCGTACTGTTAAGTTACTAAGATTTGCAAATTCTTTAACGGTATAATTGTTCTGCATGAATTACGCCACTGTCTTGCGTCTTGATGTAGTCCTCTCATTAGGTGATGTTCGCGTGATTGCTACTGTGCTTGTCTCTTTAGCGTGTTGCCTTACGCAAGCGTAATAAGCGAGAAACATGAACGTAGACTACACACTGTCCACATAATTTTTATACCACCTGCTTGCATATAATACATTCCCTGAAAAACACAAATTTCCTCGTTTATTGCTGCGTTTGGTAAAATAATAGCCTTGGCCAGCTGCATACTACAAATTAGGCTTTGTTTGAGAGATTCATGATAGACCTACCCCTTTTTCAATCACATACGACGGCCTCAGAAGCTGTGCTCGGACGTTTTTGAGCTGCGTTACCCAGCTGGCTTGACTCTGAAAGCATGACATCATTTCTCCTGTTTACAATCACAACATCGCCTCCCAACTAGAGAACTTTTTGTTTGCAAAAACATTAACCGTTCGACCATTTGAGCGTTCGATTTAACTACATAGTAGTGCGACTCTATCGAATGTCTATTGCTGTAAGGAAAATTGAATTACGAGCACATCATTATCGCATCACATTAAAATATGCTACCAGGCTGTCCAATAATTCCTGTCCGAAAATTTTCAAAATTCTATAATTTTCCTTAGAAGTGTTATAATATCAGGCAAGTAAAACCTTATAGAAGGTTCTCCAGAGTTCCACGCTAGGGGTATATAAGGCGCAGTCGCCGCGTCTAGCTACCAGTACAAGCTAAAATGGATCAAGGTCGAATTCGTAGGTTCGTGCTCTACGAGTGGCTGCTGGGCAACGACACGGGCACCGCGGTCGCCAACATCTGCAGAGCGTGCAAGGAGGATGCAGTGTCCCAACGCACAGTCAGGCGCTGGTTCAATCGTTTCGAGAGCGGCGACACGAGCCTCGAGGGCAGGGAACACCCGCTGAAGATCATGCTCTGCTGCTGGAGGGACGCCAAGGGCATGCTATACTTCGAGCTGCTCCCGCAAGGCAGGACGGTCACCGCCTCCATCTACACTGATCAGCTCGAGAAACTAGCCGCTGCCATCCGAGAAAAGCGCCCCCGACGGGCCTCGGTCCAACTGCTGCTCGACAACGCGCGCCCCCACGTGGCGAAGGAGACCCAGCAGAAGTTGGCGACGCTCAGCTGGGAGACGGTTGCCCATCCGCCGTGTTCCCCGGACCTCGCCCCCTCCGACTACCGCTTGTTCCGCCCGCTGAAGCACCATTTGGCCGGAAGAAAATTCACCAACAACGACAACCTCAAATGCGATATCGCGGACTTAGTTCTGGGCGAAGGGCATCGGCGACCTGCCCAATCGATGGGCCACTGTTGTGGATAACTGTGGTGATTATATTGTTGATTAGACTTGTTTTTCAATAAAGTTGAAAAAAATTAAAAATGGTGAAATTTTCGGACAAGAATTATTGGACAGCCTGGTATTTAGTGATGAATGTTAGCTAGCTGAAGAACCACTCTGAGTGAACAGTAAAAATATTGGAATCGAGACAAGTTGGTTGAAAATAAAGTCAGATTTATGCCGCTACGTTGAAGGGGAGGAATCTCCAGTTAGAAGGAAACAGTCTGAGCAGCGTGTCAGAATGCCTAAATCAAGACAAATAGGAAAAATCTCCAATCAGTTAGTAGAAAAAGTGTTTCCAAGGGTCACATGTACGCCTGCCAGGGCTGGGGAGCTGTTCGGATAGCGACGTTGCTTCATGAGATGAAGCTCGACGGTTCGGTTTTTGTGCGTCACAGCAATTCTATTAGGTTGGTGCATAAGTTCTCGGACATTTGGGGCATGAAATATTTATTATCACAACATACGAATAACATGCGAATAGGGGATGAATTGCTCAGCCATAATAGCTGACGTTAACAACGCAGAAGTAAATGTAAGGAACAGTTTCGTAGCCCTTTCGGCGCTATGGTAGTTGGGGGGTTCCCTTGCAAAAAGTGTCACAGACACGAAAAAAGAAACGGTAACACACTGATAGTAAAGGAAACAACCAAACAATGCTATAGCTTTGTTCTGTGTTCGAGCCACACCCTGGAGTCCCTTCCCCTGCCTAAATCTGTGCTCTCCTCCGCGTCAGCGGAGGAAAAAACTCCAGGGTGTGGCTCGAGTGGCGCACCCGTGCTAGAATTGCCTACATCCTGGAGTTCCCTCCCTTGCCAAATTCGGAAGCACGTAAAACACGGATCTGTAATCGAAAAGCGGAGATCTGGCCCTTTCCTTTCTCTGTCGATCGATCGTTTACGCGTTGATACATGTGAGAAATTTGGCGGGAAAATTCGCTTTCAATTCAGGAGGGATCAAGTGTCCGAGAACTTATGCACCAACCTAATACATCTCAACTGTTTGCTGGGATTTGAGAATCGTCTTCTGCATATTACTCAGCTGCATGCTGTGGAAACCTGTTACTGACCGGTTTTAGCCACGAGACAGTGAGAAGGATATACAACATAATGATGTATGAGCTTTCAACATCAGTGATACACAGGCACAAAGTGCAAGAAACAGAAGGACAGGTCACAATAAGATTGGAGCATAAACGCTACCAGCTCTTCGCAAATCGTGTCCCTACATGGACCAATCACTTCGGAAAAAAAACTAAACTTCTCGGATTTTCATAGGAACCAGGATGCGACGTAGTATAACCAGCTTTAAACCAGGCATAAACAACTAGCTTTGAACGCGAGGACGATATTAGGCTGTCCGGAAAGTTCTCAGCGTTTTGTGTTTCTATTTATCATTCGTCTATTATTAAGTAAAAGTTCAACTTGCATTGAGCATTGATGCTACTTTCTGTACAGAATTTTTTGCTCTATCTAACTAAATAACCTATGTTTCAATGTTGTTCTAAATTTTTGCTATTTAAAGGGCTTGTTGAAGTCTGCTGAATGAGCAATTCCGATCGATATTTTATTTTAACTTGGGACAATTCGCTGCCGAGACAGCTCGACAAATCAATCAAGTGTGGGGGCCTAATAGTGTTGGAGAAAGCGCTGTGCGTCAATGATTAAGCACGTTTCGGATCGGAGATCTCAGCCTCGAAGATGACCCACGTAGCGGTCGACCTAGAGCGATCCTGGACGACGAATTGAAAGAATTGGTGGAGCTTAACCATCCCAAACGGTTCGATGGATCGCGGAGGAGCTAGACGTCAGTAAAACTGCTGTTGCGGATGCATTGAAAGGCCTTGGGAAGGTGGGAAAGCTCTAAAAGTTGGTAACCCACGAGTTGGGTGAGCGGCAAAAATTGTCCCGTTTCGAGATTTCTTCTTCTCTACTTACTCCAACAAAATTGACTCATATTTGGATCGAATCATGACTTGTGATGAAAAGTGGTTTCTGTATGATAACAGGAGACGTTCCGGACAGTGGTTGGACGCCGACGAAGCCTCTAGATCTAGACACTTTCCAAAGGAACCTCCAACAAAAAAAGGTAATGGTCACCGTATAGTGGTCGGTGGCTGGTGTGATCTATTACAACTTTTTGGCACCAGGCCAAACGATCACAGCAGAGTACTACAAAAAAATCTAAGAAATGCACTGAAAATTGCGTCAACTTCAGCCAGCATTGGTCAATGGAAGAGGCCCGATTCTTCAGCACGATAACGCCCGCCCCCATTTTTCGGTTTCACAAATCACTATTCGAGAATTGAACGAATGAAGGGTTGAAGTTCTGCCTCACCCGCCATATTCTCCAGACCTCTCACCAACCGACTACACCCTTTTCAAATCGAATATCTCGACCGCCTAATTTTTTCGCTGATGGAATATGTAGATTGGTGGCCCGTTGGCAAAAGTGTGCTGATTCGAAGGTGCTCGACTGAATCCGACTGAATCTCGACTGAATCTGAATTAGATTTGGGAAAGTTATGGCAGTTGAAAGTGAAACACTCAAAACGCTGAGAACTTTCAGGACAATCTAATACAAGAGCCGACAAAAATGTGGCTACGGATGCCCTCGGGCAGATTAATCTGGCTTTTCTAACTGGCTTCTATATCCTTTTTATAAGCGGCCCTTCCGTTTTATGCAGTTTGTGCTTGTGCATCGCTTTATTGAAATCTTCATATTCCACTATATTGAGTGCCATCCCAAAGATTTTTGGTTAAACACCGGTCAGAACCAAGGAAGTCGCAACAAGGCTACTCTCACAGCTGAAAAAAATCTGCAGAAAACGCCTAAGAATTGTGTAGACGTCAGGAGACCTCAATTTTCAACAGATCATTTGAAAGCAGAAGTGCCGCAACATATGAGAATCGAACCCTTGAACTCTCCTCATGAAGTGCCGCCGCTACCCGCTGCGCCCCAAACCAATTGCGGAGTACAAGTGACCCCTTCAGCGCTCGTGAGAGCGGTGCGCCGCCGCCGCGAGTTCGTAGTAAATTTAAGAGCCCCATACTCATTTGGTTTAGTGGCTTGGCAAAACGTCTACACCTCCTTGCTGATGATGTGGCGAGACTAAAGCCAGTGCTCCGTTCTGACTTCCGGTGTCGATTAATTTGTGGAACGGAATCAGCACTTGAGAATTTAATTTTTTAGTCAGTGTTGAATTAAATCTCCTAAATAAAGCTTCCATTAAATCTAAAGTTTGCGATAAATTTTTTAGGAATAGAAGATTTTCTCGGAATTGCTTTATGCATTTTTCATTTTTCATTTATTTACTCCAGGCATCTAGCATACGCGGAAACTATATAATGTGAAGTGAAGTGAGCATCAGCAATGAAGACAATAAACAAAACCTTTCACAACAACTCTTGATGTTCAACATTTGATAAAGCCTCAACCAAGATCCTTCCTGGATCTCCATGCTTGTCCGCTGCAGGTCGAACTCAGAATTCAATTGGCTGAGAGGTCTGATTCGTGATTTATGTAGCAACTTAGCAACTCGGAGATCGATACCATTACCAGTATCGCTGAGGAGATAAGGTTCCAAATTGCTCAACAAAAAATTGTTGTAGAGCTGTTATCACATCCATTACTCGCGGTACAAATTCGTCTTCAAAAAATATTTTTGAAACCCTTAAATCCACATGTGTTCCCCTCGTACTGATTGTTAGTGTTCAACTACATACATGGTAAGTAGTCATTTAACGTAGCCATCAATTTTTAATCGTCTTTTCCTTTCAGTCGCCAAGTACATAGATGAATACATGTTTTTCACGTATAATATTTCAATTGTGATTCATCTTAGGGTTATATTTCTTACGTCCTTCACCCGGAGTTCGCCATTACCTGCCCCCTTTATGCTCTATTTTTCAACACTCTGGTTCCCTCTGTGAAATGACTGATATCAAAGCTAAAATCTACAATTGTGAACATCCTGAAATTCTAGATTCAATCTGCACACATAACGCCAATTTTGATATCGAAAATGAGGAAAATTTTTAAAAATTAAGGTGTAACTCAAGAAAATCATAAATCTTCCCTATGCCAAAAAAGCTTCAGTAGTTAAGTAAATGATAAATATTTCCGAATACTATTTATTTCTTTGCCAACAACGATCCTGGCGTTTCAGAAAATTTCACCACCCCTCGTTTTTAGAAAAGTAAAATATTCGTGCTATAGGCTGCACGTGTAAGGTTGCAGAATTCGGCATTGTTTTTGCGTTAATCGTTATATAGGTGACACAAAAATTTTATTAATGTTTAAATGGCTTTTTTATGGACAGAAATACGATAATGTTATGGTGTGTCTATGTACACGCTCAGCAGGGGGTGTTATATTTCCACCGCCGACGTCGGCGACGCTGGTCTCCAAAGACGCGTCGTCGACGTTCGTGGGTCGGTCATCCCTCATAAAAGGGTGGGAGAAAATCGGCTCCGAGAGAGTATGTGGCACACTTTAAGTGGACGGCGGCAGGGTCTCCATGCTAAATTCATCTAATTTCTGGAGTCGCGGTTCTCACTAGGTATATGTCTCTACCCTAGAAAGACTCATCCAAGTAACAAGGACATCTCAGTTCTTCTTGAATGGTAACTCTCTGTCCTTTAGTAAATATTTGTTTAATATTTTAATATTTTTTATTTTGAAATTCTCCTGCTACATTTGATCGAACGAAGAAAAACAAAATCCGTCATTTTTTTGGAACTGTTTGCCACTTCATTACGTGCTATCATTTGCAATACTGTTGCAGCTTACCTGAACTAAAACGACAGCGGCTAGTAAGACCGTTAGCACTACTGATGGATGCATCTGAAAGCAAGCACTGGATTGTCAGAGAAGCCGAAAACACTTCAAAGCCAGGAAGCCAAGTCCTGATACAATCAAGGAAACGGATAGCGTCTGGAGAGAGGCGCGCAGGCGAGCGTGAAAGAGAACGAGACGGGCGAGTTGAGTGCTGGAGCGGCAACCGATAGCCGACAAAGGGAATAGGAGTAAAGCTGGAGCGACCGTCAGAAGTAAGACAATGGATTTACCAACGTAAAACTATCCCTAGACGCGACAAAAAACGTGTTAAACATCTCAAATGACTTCTGTATGCAGAAAACCGTGATCCTTGAGCGGCAAAGTTTGTTATGTAGAAAGTATTACTGTTGTGAGACACTGTGTCACAAATTTTCCAAAACTTGAAGATAAAAAGCAGTTAGAAAGCAGCCGAGCCATCCAAGTGAAATCCGATGCTATGCAGTTCATACATAGCTATTATATAGCGCTCACTATCTATTGGTATGTGTTTTGGAACATTTTCAATCGACTTTTTCCGAAACAGTAACCATCGTCCTCAAATACCGTGGTATTTTGAAGCTGCTCAAAACCTTTGAAGACTTCACCTTTCTACAGATTTGGGTTTAAAGAGCGGGAGAACCGTGAGCCATGGAGAAGGACAATTATTCCAGAAATGACAGCCAGTACCAGGAAAACAAGTGCCGATACGTAGATACAAATACAAGTGCTTTTTAGATGTCAGATTCCATCCTGAAAACCATAAATGTAAAATTTTCTGAAAACTGCTATCAGCCCAGCGAACGTTGTAGACTTATGCAGGCTTTCGGTGTAGCGGAGCCTTCCAACATACCCGGTTCAACTTCTTGATATCAACAAACGAGATCTGTTCAATTTGGGTCAGATTAAAGTTTTTAATGAGCGATAAAAATACATTTTTCAGCAATAGAAACAAGCAGAGCGGAAGGTCAACTTGAGGTGAAGGTGGTCTACAGCTAGATTGAAGTTTTTCAGTGCCAATAAGGGATTAACGACCATTAAAGAGCGATTCCGAAATTGTTGTTTTAATGAATGGAACGAAACCTTCCACCTCGTTACCTCATCATTTCGTAGCGAACGAACGACCATTGCACAAGGTGTTCCTTTATTCCGACACCGTGAAAGGGTTAACCTTGTTGTCGATATAGGTGAACGGCAAACTCATGACATTACATCACTGTGAAAAGATATAACTGATGGTTGAGCGAAGGCAATTTGAGACGTTATTTACGTTGGTATGAGTACCAGGTAGCCATCTCGGAAGGCTAACCGACTGGGTTGCTGCTTCCTCACACGTTTGATGCAAGATTGGAACGCAAAGCAAAAGCGCTGTTTCTAGCAGTTTCAGGCAGTCCAGTTCACAGCTCAAGGTGTTCGAAATTTAGCTGCCCAGTCAAAAATTCTTATTCTATTTTTAAGGTGTTTCTTCTTCTTTGCTTATTCCTTTTCCATCCCATAATGCATATAATCTCGAACCTAACGCGCTTTAAGCAAACCCTCACACTCGTAGCAAGGAGTCGCTCGAGAAAGTTGACCTGCAGCAGGACAGCTTAAGGAGTAGGTTCGCCAGCTGTAGAGATAAAGTCTGTTTTTACTTCCTCTGTTGCGCTCCCTCTAGGTGAAAGGGAGGTTAGGATTTGAGAGAAGTTTGTTGGTAATGATTCATGATCCCTGAATCACTCACGAAGCGTAGCCATTGTTTTCGCGCGTGCAAAGCAGAAGAAAGTAGCTGCTCTATAATGCGTAAAGGTGTCTGCAGAGAGCATTTTCTCAAGTCTTTTCTGGTAGTTGTAGACAAAACCTGGAAGGCGAAAATGGCGAATAACAAATGCGGGTGAGGGTTTGCTGGATAATTTCAATAGTAATTTGTTCTTTCTGAGGAGGTGATCTGAACGCTTACTTAGTCATGCAATGTCTTGCAGTGGACAGTCGATAAATAAGTCAGCGCTCTATCATTTACAGACAAGTCTGGTACCAATTCACCAACCCCAGAGGGATAGAAGATTCGGTGAGCCTTGGCTGAAACCACCGAATCAAGCCTTCCACAACTCCGAGCGAACTGGTACCACACTCATCTGGGAAAGATAAAGCACTGACTTGTTGTTCATTGGCTGGCCACCACAAGTCATGGATAAGTACGCATTCAAATCGCTTCTAAATGCAGAATGCGTTGCGCATCCTAAAGGGGTTGAGTAACGCCGCCTTTTGTACTTTATCCGTTATGCTTATTTTGTTATTAATTGCTTTGCGATTTTTTTAGAATATTCTTTATGTAAAGTTTTATTTTATGTTGTTTTCTGGGGTGAAAGAGTTTGCAAAATCTACAAAAATTATTTGAAGTGACGGACATTTCATCTGTGGATTCAGGCTGGAGAGGACAACTCTCGTACGAATGGTATGTTTTAATTTCGATTTACTTATTTCTGCCTATTATGAAAAATTACTTGCATGCAGGCGCTGATGAATTACAGGCTTATTCTTCAATAAAACCACTAGCGCTTTGGCGTAATGCACAACTGGATGCTATGAATGCGTGCTAACAATTTTAATGAATATGGTGTTTGTTCAAGCGACTACTTCTCTCGAAGCGCTGATAGAGACAATCAAAAAAATTTCAGCTGTATACTAGTACTGTGCCAAACATGAGGTTGTAGGTGGACTTTATTTCGGCATAACGTTTCGACTGAACCGTCGTCATCAAAAGTAGCGCAAGGCTTCTGTCGTGCAATCTACGCGACCAAACGCCTTAACCGCTCTAGTGGTTCCAACGTTAGTCTAAGACCTCTCACAACCTGGAGAGGTCTTACCATTAGACTAACGTTTGAACCACAACAGAACCTGTATGGAAAAGATAAACTCACTCCACCATTCACCACAACTGGGACGTAGTCGTCAGTAGTCCAGCAAGGCGATTGAGTTGTACTGTGCAGTCACCGTTCACAGCTGCATTGCAAAGGGCTATTGTAAGAGTACAGCTACAAAACGATGCTATCCTAGTGAACACTCCTAATGATAACATCAAACGGCAGCTGGTCCGTAACAGACTTTACGACAAGCAGTGCGTTTCGGAGAACTCCATTACATGTCCAAGCGGTAGTATAGGAGACTGCTCGAGAGCAGGAGTAATCAGCGAAATTGAGTGCATGGGCTGTAACGCTAAGTACATTGGAGAAACGAGTAGGTGGCTAGCAGTGCGTGTAAAAGAACACCTAGCTAGAAAAAGGCGTGCTCTCTAAGCAGTCCTCTTGTTAGACATAGATTGCATGCGCATGATAGTAACGATAACGGCGTCAAATGCACAATTCTGGCCATTGAAGAGGAAGTGTCTGCAAGGAAAGTGTTGGAAGCATTCTGGATTCTTACCAAGAATCCAGCAGTGGGGAGAAATCCGTACAAAAGGGAGAAATTCACTTGCGATGGACAGGCACTCACAACCAGAGTGGTGCCTGTCCATCACAAGTGAATTTCTCCCCTTTGTTCTTCATCGCGACCTCCAGAACGACCAGTAGGTGGTGTGCACGTCATAGAATGATTCCTTTTACTGTGACTGCGCTGTACGACTCAATCGCCTTGCTGGCCCACTGACGACAGGGCGACTACGCCCCAGCTGTGGTGGATTCATGAGTGAGTGTATCATTCCCACCCAGGTTCTGTGTGAGAGGTCTTAGACTAACGTCGGAACCTCTAGAGCAGTTAAGGCGTTTGGTCGAGTAGATTCCACGTCAGAAACCTTGCGCAACTTTTAGGCCTCAGATGACGACGGTTCAGTCGAAACGTTAGGCCGAAATAAAGTCCACCTGCAACCTCGTGTTCAGTACTAATATATATCTTAAACTTACCATGGCGAAGTTCCAAGAAGAGAGAAGTTGGAGATCAATCCAAGAGATATTACGGCAGGGAAACTATGAATACCTCTCAATGTCAGATTTTTAAAAGTCGGGAAGTTCAAAAATCAGCGCGGAAACCATTGCGGCATTCCTCAGCGGCGGCTGCGTGATAATCAACATCGGAGATTTTCTTACCCTGTCTCTACTCTTGAGTGGTAATAAATATTATTCTTCTATCTGATTTCAAAATAGTATGGTAGGTTTGGAACGATGTCTCAATAAAAGCGTATACTTTATAGTATTAGGTTGGCAACTAATTTCGTGGACTCTCAAGCGCCTTCAACAAAAGTGTTCATAAACAAATAACAAATAAGGGTTTTCAACCAAAGTAAGATCTATTGGAACGCGGGTCTGCTTCCCATTTATCAGCTACCTGGCCCATCCCACAGCTGTAGAATTCTTGTGCTTTTGAAGCCAAGAATCCTTGGAGGTGCATTTTGGCATGGTCCACATTAATAAGTCGTCCTCCAACCAAGAAGTGCTGCAGCGTGCTATAAAGGTGCTAGTCATTTGGCGCACAACCTGTGCTGTAAGGTGGGTGAGTTGGACGCTCCCAGCTAAGGTCTTCGATTTTTTGAAGTTCCCGATTCGTGACGTGTGATCTGGCGTTATCTTGCTGATAGATAATTCCGCTCCTGAAAATCTGTCTGAACCGATTCCAGCGGTGTTCAGCCTGCGCGCGGCCAGGTTGAGAAGAGTAGATTACAGCATTAATGCTGGAACCGTTCTTGACGAGCTCCCAGAAGCTAATACCTTCTTGACACCACCAAACGGAGGGAACGTAGCGAACCGGACGCCTCAAAAAATTGAGGAGACTGGGAGCGTCAAACTCATCCACCTTACAGCCCAGACCTTGCGCCGAGTGACTACCACATTTTTAGTTCGGTGCAGTACTTCTTGGTTGGAAGACGATTTAATAATGTGGACCGGGTCAAAATGCACCTCCAAAGATTCTTGGCCTTAAAACCACAACAATTCTATGCCCGTGGGATAGACCAGCTACCTGATATATGGGAAGCGCTTCTGCGTTCCGAAGGATCTTATTTTGATCAAAGATTGTCATTAGTTATCTGTTAATAAATACTTTTGCTGAAGATTCTTGAGTGTCCACGAAATTAGTTGCCAACCTAATATGTTCGAATTGTTACAAAATGTTTAACCTATTAGCGGCTACTAATTGTAAGTGACGTGCATACCTTATTTTGAAGATTAGGTTAACGCAATTCTACCATTGTTTTGAAGTATATTTTGCATTTTTCCGTAGTTATCGATTGCACCGCATGTGAAGCTGTGATAGATAAATAAAAAATGTTGAGAATGTTGCGTCGCTCAGATGCGGTCACGACATCGCAGTCACAAATACGATACATTTACTTACACAATTGTAAAGCACCACATCTTTACTTCTTGGAGCAGGAAATTTTATAATTTGAATGGCTTCGCATGTGATTCCTGGTTCGTTTCGCGTCCAGGCCAAAGAAATCTTTTATTACTCCGAGGTTGATGGATTGTACCAGAGCAGTCGCGAACGGAAAAGAACTTACGATTAGCCCCCATGAGATCACCACCCTAACTCATTACATGTTCAAAATTAACTCATGTTCAAACTGCCTCCACGATTCCCGTAGAAGTAGTACGTGGAGCATTTCAACAACGGAAACATTAAGGACTGATATTCTTTGACGCTATTGCTACGTGAATTTCAGGAAGACCGCATCATTTTGCAACTACTCGGTGGCTCCAATCCATTCAATCTTCAATTCCATTCTAAGTAGAGTTTCTAGAAGTAACCATTGGTACCTTTATCTATTCCTAAAGCAGATATAATTCAGAGAAAATTTGCGGAAGAAAAGGCGTGCGTGGCCACAAATGTCCCAAATGGTCGAATCGGATGTTGCTGTTCCAGCCGAGGCAAACGACGAATTCAGCATTCGGCCACACGCTCAGACCATTGTTCGCTAATTTTTGTTCGGGCATTTTTTAGCCAGTCAAGCGACAAAAGGCGGTCACGCAGTGACGCAATCGCCGCGCTCAATCGTGCAGGCTCAATGATGGGCTGCTATTCCCGGATGAAGATGCGGAGCGCTTTGAAATCCCGTAGTTATGAAATGAGGCGAATCGTCGTGCAACGGCGCGAAGATTGTGCAACGATAATGCAGCATCAGCTTCTTGAACAGTCCCATTGAGGATGCGAGGTAGCAGTTACAAGGTGACTTTTGAAAGACCTGAAACTATGGACTTGTATCTGAGGGTGTCCACTTGTTGTAAGAGCTGGATCCGCGTCTTTGAAAAACGTAATTCGTTCATAGCTAATTTTCCTTCTTTCACTCCAACGAAATTTTCAGAAAAGAAAATATTATCAATAGAATTTTAAACATTCTCTGCGAATTCAGCATGCGGCCACACGGCCTCGAGGACAGGTCTCCAGGGTATCGCGGATGTTACGTGCGGTCAAACAGCGCCGGTGGTGTAAGGCGAACATCGCTGCCCGGAAAGCAGGAGGTGCGGGTTTGAGTCCCGCCTGGCTCAAGAGTTTTGATCGCAACAAAACATCCTGTAACAACATAAAGTTCTCATCTTCTACTGACCAGGGAGCGGTCTCAGGCGTATGTCTGAACGGCAAAAAGGGATACCACTATGAGAGTCTCCACCTTTCAAGTAGTAGAAAAGTAGGTTCCGTTTTTGCAAAGTCCTCGAATTCGAGCAATGGGCCCTCAATGTTTGCTATGGGACCGCGTTCACACTGCTTAACAACAATTGGCCGAAATTTCAACAAAAAAAGAATATTGTATTCGTGATCAGCGCCCCAGATAACTCCCATAGGCAAAATTTGGGTGAAATGTTTTTTCTACTCCTTCTCGACCTCAACCAAGGGCTAGGAGTTGCGAAGGCGTAACAGTGCTGCTTCAGACCCTTGACAATCGCATACTCAATGAAGCGCACACTCATGTCACGGCGAACCATCGTGATCAACTTTTTGAAAAATATCTCTGCACCACATCATCATTAAAAACCCTGTCTATGTTTGACAATTTTTAAATAGTCGGCTCACCAGACGAGTTTCATTACCAACGTGTCGCCGTCTATCGATACGCTAGAAGATAACGGTGACCAATACTCGCTAACCTGCTGGGACTGCAGTTTATTTATTTATTTATTTATTTATGAATACGCCAAAGGACGCGCCACATAAGGAAAAAACAGAAACAACAGCAGAAAGCAGACGAACGATCACAGCTAATCTTGGCGGATTTCCCATGGAAACAAGCGTCGTCCACCTATCAGTAGGTAAACACTGACAACAAGAACTCCAAAAAAACGAGAAAAAAGGGGAGGTGCTTAGTGTGGAAGAAAGGGTAGGAAGGCAAAAAAATTAAAAAATAAGCGCTTGATTTTTAAAGACCCGAGCGGAGTTTAAGGCCTCCGTTAGAAGTTGGTACATAGGCAGCCGATTTAAATAAATTAGATAAACCAGCCGTTGACGGGCAGCGCGTATATCGGCGAGGGCCAACGAAGAGCATGTCCCTAGACAGTCCTCTAAAGTAGGCTTTCAATAGTATGTGAACAATTCCAAGCGGACCATAGTATATATTGGAACATGACACCTGTGGCCCTATGGAACGCCTTACGCAAGTTACCTAGCACGTAAGTTCAAAATAGCTCGTAAGCCTAGAAGATTCAGCAACGCCAGGTAGATAGCTGCCATAGGAGGCGTAATCGAATTAATAACAGGATGTTTCAACTTCGTAAAAAAACTAAAATACTAGATTAACAGGCCTTCAGCACTAAGCACCGTGAGAATAACTGGGCTAATCTGATTGTGAGTATAGCAGTCCTAAATTATCTTAACAAAAAAGGGAGACTGTCTGGTCACACTTGAATCCATGGAAAATTTACAGATGTTCCAATGATGATAGTCTTCAAACTTTCAAGAACTTTAGCGGTGAGTATGTAAAAACGCTAACGCAACGAAGAAACAAAAACAAGGAAGAAAAGAATAATGCATACATCATTAGGGACTAAAACGTTCTCCTCTATGGAACACTCGTAACCTACGAAGACTCAGAAAGCATCGAAAAAGAAAAAAAACTACAGAAATAGACTCGAGCAATCATTGTTTTTACGACCTACATTTTCGCAATCCATGACGAGGACGTTTTACTGGAGAAACTAAAAATTTGAGGGTGATATGCAACGTCAAGATGAGTGGAATAGTAGTCTGCTAAGATCGAGCTTATTAAGTTGCTTCTTAAAGGCGCAGCCACTAGTTGCTCCAAAGAGAGTCGCCGGAAGTAGTTGGAACCATCTTGTACACCTGACAAACACATTATTAAACATTACATTATACTTTTTGTTGTGAATCTTTGAGTGGGAGATATTAAACCCACCTCTTCTCACAGTACACGGTTTGAAGGTCCAGTACTTACTTGGAAGTATTTTAAACTCTCTCCGAAGAACACGAAAACAGAATGTTAAGTCCAAAACTGCACGCCTCTCCTCCAACGTCTTTAAGCCAAATTTGCTCAATCTTTGAGGATAGCTAGGCATATCTTGTCTACTACCATTAGGAGTAAGACGATACCACAACAGACGGGTAAAGACTTGTTGTACCCTTTCAATTTTTAGAATTTCTTTTCTTAGGTGTGGGCTCCAAACGGGAGAACAGTATTCCAGATGAGGTCTTACGTACAACTTGTAGAGCCGCAATAGTATGACCTCATCTGAACATTTTATGCTTCGAAGGATAGAAAACATGACAGAATATGCTTTCTTGACAATGTTATCTATGTGATCTGAAAATCGAAGACTAGACTTGAAGGTAACTCCAAGATCTTTAAATGAGCTGCACACCTTCAAACTAGTGCCATTGACAATGTACCTTGGTGTGTCAGAACTACCAATGTGCATCACAGCGGACTTGTTAAGGTTGAACGGAATACCCCAATTCGAAGCCCAGTTGTACACGTTTTCAATGGAGGCTTGAAGTGCTGAACGCGCTTCCTTGCATTTATCTCGTTCGTAGACACAGTAGAGCTTTATGTCGTCAGCGTACGTTTGTATTTTGACAGCCGTCGTCGTTTGAAGCTCACGTGGTAAGTCAGAAGAGTAAATCAAAAATAGGAGAGGGGATAAGACTCCCCCTTGAGGAACCCCACTATTACAGGGGTATCTCAAGGAGAAGCTCAACCTGACCCTGACAGTCATGCCCCTATTGGACAAATAAGACTTCACCCAGCTTAGAAGATTACCTTGTATGCCTAATGATTCTAACTTAGCAATCAGCAACCGATGACAGACTTTGTCAAAAGCTTTGGACAAATCTATGTAGATTACATCAACAAGCCTTCCAGAATTGATTGCTCGACTAAAATCGTAAAGCGTGTCTGCTAAGTTTGTTAACGTGGAAGCACCTGGAAGAAATCCATGCTGTTCAGCGGGGATAGCATGGAATCTAGTAAACCATGCCAAAAGCTTATCATAGATTATCTTTTCCATCACCTTCAGTGGAGTTGATGTAATGCTAATTGGACGAAAGCTGTGAATAGAGTTGGCACCGGTTGTTTTAGGAATGGCTGTCACAATAGCCTCTTTCCACATCTGCGGTACCTCTCCCAACATCATGGAGAGATTAAACAGATGCGCAAGAGGCTTCGACAGGGAAAGATAGCATTTCCTATAAATGATTTGTGGAATACCATCATACGGCTCGGAAAGAGAAGGCTTCAATTGCTTAAGTATGGCGGAGATATTGTCCGGGTGGAAGTAAATGTCGCAACATCTGTGTTGGATGGAATGACAGTCGACAGATTGAAGATTTGTGGATTGGTCTCCAGTTGCTACCTGCTACTGGCATCGTAAGTGTATGTAGTTGCACACCTTCGACGAACAGTATAGTTGTGCTCGAATGACCTATTCGAATGAGTATTCGAATGATTTTCATTCCATTTGGGGTATTCGAATTCGAATGGATGCGGGTATTTGAAACCATTCGATTACTCGAAAATTTTGCTAGAGCACAATTATAACGGACTGTAAGGTACAGCTGGACTTTTACAACTATTGGCCGTCGAATGGAGCCATCATATACTCTTCTACTTGCTCTATTTATGTCTAGTTGGGAAGGTTCATTCCGCATGTGTCAAGGGTCCTATCAGAAATCTGCGGAAAGTACAAAGTGTCGTTTATAGGAGGGGGGGGGGAGGGGCAATTGATGAAAAGCTTTTATGGAGCGCATAATTGGCAGCCTGTAGTGGAATAGAGGTGCAGGAAAAGTTTAGAGGGTGACAGGTACCAAGCAAGGAATGAATATTAAAAAACGTAAAATTTCGGCAAGGCATTTGGATCGAACAAACACATCACTCTGTGCCTTTGATTCACCGCCACTTCCCACTGCGCCACAGAGGTGCTTGCACCGGTATCTTTCACCACCTCTCTTATCTCCACGGAGAGCAGACACAAAAGTGTCAGGCGCGTGCTGACAGTTCATTTCAATTCTGGATTTCAGGGTCCCTAACTCGTTGGGTTCAAGGACTTTGCACAAATGAAACACACCTTTCTACTACTTGAAGGAAGTAGATTCTCGCGATGGTATTCATTTTCGTCATTCAGATATACACATGAGACACTTCCCTGGTGAGCAAACGGTGCTGCGCTTTGATACGCATGTTGCTTGATCCGAATGCTGCTGGGGACAAAGCGCTAGCTCGTTCATCGGCTGGCCACCGCAAGTCATTCTGTGGCCCAATACGCGTTCCACTCACCTTTACAACAACCCGTAAACGTAGAACGTGTGGCACTTCTAAAAAAGGGACTGAATAACGCCGTTATTTGTCATTTGCTCTTTTGCTTCGTAAATACCAGAGTGAAAATTGTCGGTTTTTTTTTACAAAAAATGTCAAATTTGTCGTACATTTTAGCGATAGTTGATCAATTATATGGAAATATTGGGGGATTATAAGTGTGAGGTGTCGAATGTATGTAGATAGGTATAAGGAGTAGAGCAGAGAACAAAAATAAAGGAGAGAAATAAAATCCAGTAGACGTGAGGGTTACGGAAATAAAGCCGTTCTTTTTGATGGCCTTCAAAAGTGGGAACTTATTGTGTAACGTGGTTCAATCATTTAACGGCTTAGAAGAGTACGACGCCTGCGCCTTCTATAGAGCGACCGCGGTCATTGTCGTCTGCAAAGCACGAAGGTCTTGCTTACCACCTGGCCCGTGATGGACTAAAGAATGTCAGTACTTTTTTTTCTAGAACTGCATTGCTTCTTTGCACTGCTCAAACGCTGGTTCTGTATCTAGCTTAACCCTCTAATGTGAAAAGGTTCACCTCATCAGATCTAGAGAACGCTTTCAGCTTTGGAATCATCATGCATTTCCTTGTCTTGCGGAGGAAATTGTTCGCACATTGTCGGAAATGTGGAAGAGGACAATGACAGTGGATAATGGCCTCGTGAGATCGCTCTCTTGCGTCGGAGAGGACGCGAATGATTTCACGTTGACGAAATCTTTAGAAGTGAACAGCATGGTATGAAGTCCTAGGCGAGGCGAGGCGTGACATTGCTTTCTGTGGTCTGCTATTCCTTTTTGAGCTTTTGATTCATTACGTTAACGAAACCTGCAACTCTTGAGATTCTCGACATCCGTCTTACTAACGGTAAGGATACGTATTTCAGCCGTGAGCTCGGAGAGATTTCTATTGGTGACGTTCCTCCACATTCTCCTTCGGAGTTTCTCGTGGTCGCGCCCCAGTTGCCTCGAGTTATGCATAGCGTCAAAATTTTAGGCTGATTTTCAAGATTTGCAAATGCCGCTTCAGCCGTCGCTGTGGTAGTTTCGGAGGGGTTTGTGATCACAAACACAAACATCGATGTCCTTGCCTCCGTCATCTTCGTTCTGCACGCTCCATCGCTCTGTTCACGTTAGCTTCCTTGTTTATATAGCGTAGAGCTGTCGCTGCCTAAACCAAAACCAAGCACTTACATCCTATCGACGTGCGTCATATTTTAGCAGTGTTGGATGATTGAATTCTAGCGAATCTCCTATAACCATGTTTCGCCTATATACAAAGATAAGGGTAAATGTGGAGGTGGATGACGATAGACCCGTCGGTGTGCTACAGGGGTGCACATTTAACGATTAACGATTTAACGAATTTAACGAATTAACGGCATTTTTCGTTAAAATCTGGCTTAACGACTTAACGGAAATTTTTAGAAATTTAACGGAATTTTTAACGGACTATTTTCTCAGTGAGTTTATCACATTTGCCTTTAGTCTTCACTAACGTTGCAGTCTCATCCTCCCTATTAGGACTGTTCCTTAAAAAACTATTGAAATGAGCAAGAATATTTTAATGTTTTCATGAATATGTTTTGAATTTTAAAAAATTTAAATGGACTTCGGGCGCATGTAGCGCAGTTGTAGGAGATGCCGGCTGTCGCGTGCCCCGATACCAGGTTCCTGGTTCGGATTTTCCGCCCAGACCGACCAAGCCTTCCATCCCTCCAGGGTGAATTGGTACCAGACCTGTCTCTTGTTCATCGGCTGGTCACCGCAAGTCATTGTATGCCCAAATACGCATTCAACCCGCCTCCACATCCCGTATAAGTAGAATACGTGGCGGGGATAGTGACTGAGTAATGCCGCCCTTCATCCTTCTAACCTTTGATGCGTTTTGGGCCTAGAAGTTTCTTCGTCGAGCCCACAAGCACGCCAACGAATCCACAAAGATGCTGGTCTAACCTCCTCGTAAGATATACCTATCCTCACCTAGGGTAGAAGTTGCTTATCACAGAATAATTTTGCCCGCCACCTGGAACTGTCCTGACGGAAAGAATGTTTTCGCTTGTTGGACATATTTTAAACGATTTAAGAAAACGCTATTACCAAAAATTAGGAAAGCTACTTTTTCTGAACGTTAACACGTTGACGATGTAGCACACCTCTTCGGCAGTGTAGAATTTTGTGACACGATGTCGTGTCACGGTCTCGACGTTGCAAAAAAATGGATTGGTCCCACACATCAGGCGTGCGAAAATCGTGCGTTCAACAACGCGTTAACATTTTACTGATGGAGCTTTGATTGTATTTTCACTAATTCTTTCTGTACTTAGTGGGGTGATGCCCGTATCGAGATTGTATATGCTCGTAGGACAGTCACTCGAAACGGTTTCGCAAAAAACTAAGAAAGGGGAACTCCGGGTTTTGCCTGATCGCACCTTTTAAGATGCCTGTTCGGTGAGCATTTTGCATGGTAATTCCATACCTCTCTTATTCCACACCTTGTAGATACTTTGATACTGAAGGCTTATTTATTTTCTGTGCTTGATGATGGTGAACTGTAATTTTACATTGCAAAGTTACACTCCATTCCTTGAATTTTAGCTGTTGACCTCTTGAAGTTGAAACGTATAATGTTTTCCTTGATTTCTTCACTTAATGGTTTGCAATGGTGGAATGGAATGGTTTGCAGCTACTTTTACTTTTTAACGAAATTTAACGATTTACCGGAAATTTAACGAAAATTTTCCGTTAAAAAATTTCGTTAAAAAATTTAACGCACAGAATTTTGCGTGCACCCCTGGTGTGCTACGAAATCTGCAATATGCTATGCAAATATGTGCAAATGTTTTGAAGCAGCACAAAATTAATTGTGCGAACTTTAGAGGTATGTGAGCTTTTGCTTAGGGTACACCCTTTTCGTTTTTTTTGGATTTACAGTATTGGAAATTTTCCTCTTCAGGTAGATCACGAACGGTGAAATCACTCCAAAATTTAAATGCCTTCGAATCACTCGACATATTCATCATATCTATATTGTGGAGTATGACGAAATGTGCCTGGCTGTCAATGCTGAACAGCCTAAAGTACGTCACAGAAAGCGCTTAGATGTTATTAAGCCTTCAAACTTCTTCAAATAGGTATGTCTGGTTTTTTTGCAGTACAATGTGATGTTGTAACAAAAGTTTGTAAACCTAGGAATAGTTGGGTGGTGCATAATCCTGGGATGATTTTCTAATCATGGTTCGCACTATACTATGGTGTTTAAGGAAGTTTCCATTACTCGTCGTTAAGCGTTTCATCTGATCAAGAACGTGATGAATGAAGAGAATAAGAAGGGTCATGAAGAGGAGCAGCACTTTAAAGGAGAGCGTTGTGCATTTAAGTAGTATTCGATATGCGTCATGAAATATGATGATACGAGCCAAGGTTATGGCGGAGATTTGTGAAATCACCACACTACCCTTCAACGGAAAGAGAAAGGCATGGGAAATCAAGCACAGCAGAGCGTGTTTGCGGGAAGCATCCGAAATGGCGAATTTCTGGTACGACGAGTGGGGAGGGAGGAGACTTTGGGCGTGGTGAAGAGGACTAACGATGACGGATGCTTGCCAGACCAAGAAGCGTAGAGGGAAATACACACATGCTCTATCAGAAGGGGTTGCAAAGAAACGGGAAGCCTCAGCAAAAACTCCAAGTTTGCCTAGATGAACTACTGCAACATAATGTAGCCTCGTATCACCACACAACACGTAATATTAGGTTGTATGTCTTGCGGTTCAGGAGTTCCCAGCTACGTCGACGTTTGAAGATCAGAGACTCTGCCGCATTGGCTAAGTCGTCAAAAATTAGGTGGGCCAGCCACGTAGTGCGCTTCGAAGACAGCTGCTGGACGATAGCCATCACCGACTGGATTCCGCGGGATGGCAAGAGAACACCAGGACGCCCACCAACGCGTTGGCCGAACTTCTTCGTGAAAGTCCTGAACGAACAGTTAGACGCTTTTCGTGACCCTCGAGCGAGGGGAATTCATTGGAGCACTCTGACACCCAACAAAGACGAACGGAGACGCTTCTGGTGCCCGCTCGAGCAAATGGATGATCGACAGGACGACAGGTGACAGGTGACAGGTGATGTCTTGCGGTTTCCCAATTCTGTGAGGAAGCGTCCGTTACTCTGTAATGCCTTGCACTCTTTTTTCTTCATCCTGCAAGATTTGCTGGCCGCTGCCAATCTGGTCGAATCTTCTGAAAGGCTTAAGTTATGGAAATATCTGGCGAGGGAAATGTCTGAAGCGCACGTCCGAATCGGAATAGTAGATCTAATAGCAAGTATCCCCACCCTTCAACTAACATAAAATGTGGTTGCTTTTTGCCAAGTCGTTAAAACCAAAAGTGTATGGGCTCCCCAAATTTATTTGGAGTCGCTGCAGCGGCGCTCACGAGCGCTAACGGGGTCACTTGTACATATGCCTGCGGTGGCCATCCCCGTAAGCAGTTCCGATCAGGGTCAAGCTTGAGGTTCGGGAATGAAGGGGGGAGGGTCGTACTGTAGCCTCGAAAGGAGGGGGGGGTCGTACTTTCTCGGTTTTGGCAGAGGACTCTCTCCAAATTCAGGTTTTTAGATGATGTTTGCATCTATTAATAAGTTGTTTTTCCAGATGTGACCACGACAATGCAGAGATTTAGAAGCACTTGCGTTTCCTAGAGTTAAAAAAATAGGATTGAATATCAAAAAAAATTTAATACCGATTACTGTGCAGTGAAAAATAAAGATTTCCTGTCTGCAGATTTATAGTCAAAGAGAGATTTTCATTTTTTCAGATTTTCCCAGGACGTCATGGACACGGTAGTTTTCTGCCTGATGAGCGACATATACTTCGAGAATTGCACTCTATAAAATTTCAAGTGTTAATTACCTACGACGACCTAAGTGCTTTCCCTACAAGATTTTTGAAGCGCTCTTCGAGTCGATGACGGAATGGCAACCGAAGGACGGACTTGCTTGAAAAGTAATTTTTCTACTGCAGGAAACAGCATCAGAAAGTGAAATCGTACCCTATAAAATTTTAAGCCCGTTTGACACACAGTGATAAAACTATGTTTCTCTGAAACAATATTCTATATGATCAGACGTCTCGATTTACCGAAAAGATATCGACATACTAATCACATGGAACATGTTACTTTTACAAACTGCCTTTTAAAGCATAGAAAACACATCCACTAAAGCTTTATGAATTTTCCAGGAGCCCCAAAAAATCTCCGTGTTACGGCAGTTTACATGCGGCTACTGCGTTTTCTGACATGATCAATCGCAATTGAATATGGATGGACTCCTCGCTGGAAATTTTTTTTCTGCCTTCTGAAGGACAGGACGACAGAGAGTGGAATTGTTTCTTATAAAATTTTAAGTCGTGCTTAACATACAATAAAAACTATGCTTCTCCCCTGCGATGAAGATATGACGAGGATGGATCGCATACAAAATTCTCATTTTTCATGAAAATATTATATATAATATTAAATATAAATATATAAATATTTTTAGCCGAAGCAGATCACCCATACGGATAAAATCTAGCCACAAAACCTAGAAGTTTTGAATAATTCACTGTGAAAAAATTGTGATTTTCTGGATAGAACAGGTTGAATCGACCTCTGGTCGACTTTGCACTATACTTGTTTCCTTCCAAAATTTTTTCGAATAAACGAATAATCGAATATATTCGGTTTCACGAAAAACCGAATATTCGAATAATGAATACATTCGAATTTTGGACCTTGTCGAATATTCGAATAATGAATATATTCGAATTTTTGACCTTGTCGAATATTCGAATAATGAATATATTCGAATTTTGGGCCTCATCGAATATTCGAATAATGAATATATTCGAATTTTGGACCTCACCGAATATTCGAATAATGAATATTCGAATATTCGAATTTATTCGAATATTCATTCGAAATTATTCGATTCGGTCCGACGTATAGTACGATACCAGGTTCCTGGTTCGGATTTCCCGCCCAGGCCAACCAAACCTTTCATCCTATCAGGGTCGGTGAATTGGTACCAGACTTGTCTGGGAAGGATAGAGCACCGACTTGTTCATCGGCTGGCCACCGCAAGTCATTGTATGGCCAAATACGCATTCATGTCGCCTCCACGACATCCCGTAGAAGTAGAATGCGCTGGCGCATCCCAGAAGGGATTGAGTAACGCCGTCCTTTATCCTTTTATCCTTTTTATCTACGTTAAACATATCTGATTTTAAAGAAAATATTTATTAAAAAATCACCTTTGAAGTGTGACTTAAGAATGCCTTTTCTAATTTCTTCTGTAAGATCGTGTCTTCAATTTTCAAATCCAAACTCTTCTAATCTTAATGAATTCCGACCGCTACGCACAACTGACATAGTGCCACAAAATTTAACAATAGCGAATACTTTGGTTGAAATTGTAAACATTCTACGGCTTCTAGCCACAAAATTTATCAATAAAGAATACTTTAGTTGGAATTGTAGATATTCTACGGCTTCTAATGACCCTCGTAAAGCAAGTACAGAAATAAAGTTAATCTCAAACACGACATGTTATTTAAAGGCATTCGCACGAAAACAGAACAATGGAAAAGCAGATGTGGTCCTGCAAAAACACAATTTCCAAAAATAACAGATACACTGAAAAGCTGTAAATCATAATTGGCGACAAATCCACGCTTTCATTACGATTTCATGATGACGATTCCGATGAATTTTCTTCTTACACATACACGTGCCTTCACACCAAGGTGTACAAGCACTTAGTAGGGGTGACCCATACCCCGGCCCTATTTGCGCCTACTTACACTCTAGAATCAGCAGAAATCGGCAGCACAGGAACAAACAAGAAAAGCATAATAGAACACAACCGACCGCTGATCGATGATGTCTGCGCCCTCAGCTTAGAGATCGTACGTGGAAACTTTTGGGCGTCCTCTTAGCTCCTCACGCTTCATCACATATCGAGTTAGTTAGGAAGTGACCCTAAATGAATTGAAATGAAGTATCATACATCATTTATCTCCAGAATTCGACTTGCTAGGTGGATCGAGCTGATACTCAAAACATTCATCTAGGGTCACTTTCTAACCAAAAAGTGCCTAGCAAGTCCAATTCTTGAGACAAATGATGTGTGATACTCCATTTCAATTCGCCCAGGCTTACTTCCTAAGTAGCTCGACAAGTGGTGAAGCGTGAGGATCCCACTATACACCGAACCACGTCGCTCGACGACCCAGTATAAACAGAACCTAGGAGGGTTACCCATTTCACCCAGAGGCACTAAGAGACGCTCACGTTTATTCGTTTCGCGGACGACCACGAAACGAATAAACGAATAGACGCGAAAAAAAAAACAAAAAGAAAAAAAGATGACGGACGTATACCCGGCAAGGATCAGTGGCGGCTTCAACAATAAGAAAGCTGCATCATTATGTTAATATGTATATGATGTTTTATGTTACAAACCCGCACAAGAAAAAACAACATTTGAGTGAGGAAACACCTCGTCGTTAAGCTGTAGCACCTACAAGTGAATCACAGAAAAGAACTTTGAGAAGGATGAATGATGCTGTGGCAATTTGGGATGACATCGCAGCCAGTCTATACTCTTCCGACTGAGAAGATGAATGTCAAATAGTCCGCCCATGCGACACTTTTCGAACGGTACGACTGGAAGATGGTCTCCCAGACACATATTACTATTAATGAGAAGATCGCTCCTATGACACTCACAAGGGAACTGTCTGAACGGTACGCCGGAACGGCAAGAACGAGTACTATAGGGAGAATCCCCGTCCTCCAAATAGTAACCGAACATGTTTTGTTTTTGCCGAATCCTTGAGGCAAACGAGTACGAGGGTGTAATGCTTAAGGGTCCGCAGAGCGAGCTCTTCATGGCAGCGCAAGATCCCGATGGCGTGAACTGGGTGGCGCAGTGGTAAAGAGCACGCCTCATGTTCGTGAGGTCTAGGGTTCGGTTCCCATGCTACGCCTCGTTCTTGCACTTTTACCATAGTATCGGATTTCCATAGAGATTTCCATATCTGAACTTGTGTTTGGCTTCACAGTTCCTATCCGGTGGTAGTCCGCTGCAGCCCAAGCCTGGAATCGCGACACAGTCCACTTCCCCAGTTCTCAAACTTGTATAGTATAACAATTCTAGTATAGCCAAATCTTTTCCTCCGAAACGATCTGTCCTCCCGAAAACGTGATAGTGCCTTCACTGGTTAGTGGTGTCGTGACACCGGCACAATCCTCTTCTAGTTGAAACTCTTGGTCCTCTTCTTCCACTACCTCCAACTTCTCCACTTCGTCGATTTCCAGCTGTCGCAGTTCAAAATCCTGTAGGATACTCGCTTTTCTTTCCGTCAGCTTCATTTCGTCTCTCGAAGGGACAGCATCCAGTGGAGATCCGCACTTCAGTGTCAATAGGTGAATGACCACTCGAGGGTTAGCGGACATTGTCGAGTCAGTGTTGGCGGCAGCAGCTTGTTATGACCGCGCGACTCTGTAAGCGTAACAGAGGCGAGAATATTGATCGAGGTGATAGGTCAAGTTGATGATCATGTGGTCCCCTCCTACACTGTGAGTACACTGGTGGCACTCACCTCACCGACACTAATAAATTGCATTTGAACCATTTTTCTGGCATTCTGCTGCTGTTTCATGTTGTTCCTGTGTCAAAATTTCTTGCATTGACAATGAGAACAATTTATTGGAGTAAAAGTTTCATACAAAATCGCATTTGGCATATTTCGGACATTGCTGGTGAATTACGAGATGTCGACAAATAATAAGTAATAAAAACATCTTTCCGTAGCAAACTCCAAAAACAAGTTTAGTTGGAAATCTCTATGGAAATCCGAAACTGTGGTAAAAGTGCAAAAGCGCGACGTAGCATGGGAACCGAACCCTGGATCTCACGAACATGCGCGCCCTCCACCTCTGCGCCACCCAGTCCACGACGCCGGGATCTTCCGCTGTCGTGAAGAGCTCGCTCTGCGGGCCCTTAACCATTACACCCTCGTACTCGTTTGCCCGTTCAGACAGTTCCCTTGTCAGCGTGATATATTTCCGATTGGTATTGGTGGCCGGTGATTGCGGTCGAAGAAAGCCTTAACCAAAGAACCAGATTGTGTTCCTAAGCCACACCAACGGTAAACCAAACAAACCGACGATGAAGTACTTTCGACAGAGGCCGACCTTGGCCGCATCGCTCATGTTTCTCAAGTCCATTGGCCGGCCTTCAAGCTTGGGTAATTAAACATGTTTCCAATTTCGAATAATTTCATGGCTCCATGTGAAATATGTATACCAAACGATAGAGCTCGAGCTGCTGAGCTCAAATATATCCTTGGTTTTTCATATACTTTAGGCGAGTTATATCCAGAAGGCGCAAAAACTGACTCCCAGTAGTCCATCTCAGTAGCGTCGAATATATTCGAATATATTCGAATTTTGGGGCACGTCGAATAGTCGAGTAACGAATATATTCGAATTTTGGACCTTATCGAATATTCGAATAACGAATATATTCGAATTTTGGGCTTCAGCGAATATTCGAATAATGAATATATTCGAATTTTGGACCTCACCGAATACTCGAATAATGAATATTCGAATATTCGAATTTATTTGAATATTCATTCGAAATTATTCGATTCGGTCCGAAGTATACTTTGCACCAACGTTATCGGAGCATAAAATTGAACGTTCACAAAAAGGTTCATAACTCGGTAAGTTTTTTCGAATTTTGAAAATTCTTTTAGCTTTTCATAAAGTAGATAAAACGCGCTTTCTCATGGTGTAAAAATCGTTTTCCAGAAAAGGAGTCGTCACGCGTGGCTGCTGGTTCGATTTTTGTGCGAAAAAAAATTGAAGTGGCTTCACAAAAATATTCATAACTTGACCAATTCTTCGAAGTTTCAAAATCCCGCTAACTTTTCAAAAACTAGAGAAAGAGCCCTTTCTTGCCATATAAGAAATAGTGTCCAAAAGTTCGGTCTTCATGCGCGACAGGAGGGTTCAATTTCTGTTCCATGTCGCGAAAATACGTACCGAAAATCGAACCCCCTCCGCTCCGCATGAGGACCCCTTTCTTGGAAAACTGTTCTTATATGGTTAGAAAGCATATTTGCTTTGTTTTTTGATGAGCTAGCGAAATTTTTGCTTTTCGGAAAAATAGCCGAGATATGATCAATTTGCGGAAGTCGTGAACTGAATCCTTCGCAGTCGTCATCGGAGTGATCTCACAAAAATATTCATAACTCGGTTATTCTTTCGAAATTCAAAAATCTCGCTAGTTTTTGAAAAGTAGATAAATAGCGCTTCTTTATGGTTATTATTTTATTTTTATATTTTTTATTTTTATATTTTTATATTTTTTTTATATTTTTATTTTATTTTATTTTATTTTCGGCAAAAATCGACCAGAAATCGAACCCCCCGCCCCACATGAAGATCCCTTTTTTGCTAAACGTTTTTGTAACCATAAAGAAGCGCTGTTTATCTACTTTTCAAAAAACTAGCGGGATTTTTGAATTTCGAAAAATGACCGAGTTATGAATATTTTTGTGAGATCACTCCGATGACGACGGCGAAGAGTCGATCCGCGATTCAGTTCACGACTTGCAAGAATTGATCATATCTCGGCCATTTTTTTCAAAAATCAAAAATCCCGTTCGCTCATCAAAAAATAGAGCAAATATGCTTTCTAACCATATAAGAACCTTTTTCCAAGAAAGGGGTCTTCATGCGAGGCGGGGGGAGGGTCGATTTCCGGTACGTATTTTCGCGACATGGAGCCGAAATTGAACCTCCCCTGCCGCGCATGAAGACCGAATTTTTGGACATTAGTTCTCATATAGCAAGAAAGGGCTCTTCCTCTAGTTTCTGAAAAGTTAGCGGGATTTTGAAACTTCGAAGAATTGGTCAAGTTATGAATATTTTTGTGAAGCCACTTCAATTTTTTTCGCTCAAAAATCGAACTAGCAGCCACGCGTGACGACTCCTTTTTTTAAAGATTTTTACACTGTGAGAAAGAGCGTTTTATCTTCTTCTTGAGAAGCTAGAAGAATTTTCAAAATACGAAAAACTTACCGAGTTATGAACCTTTTTGTGAACGTTCAGTTTCATGCTCCGATGACGTTGGTGCAAAGTCGACCTGAGGTCGATCCATCCTGTTCAATCCAGAAAATCATGATTTTTTTCACTGTCCATTGATCATGACTTGGAAGTTTTTGTGGCAAAATTTTATTCTTATGGGTGGTCTGCTTCGGCTAAAAAATATTTTTTTCATGAAAAACGAGAATTTCGCTTACGATCCATCCTAATCATATCGTCATCGCAGTTCCGTCATCGCTGCGGAACAAAGCTGGGGTTTGTTTAGCTCCATTTTCGCTTTTTAAGACGTTTTCTTAGGATGGGAGAACATTATTTTCATAGAGAAGTCCATCATCCATCCTTCCTTTTTTCGCTCCATAATCGATTCGAGGAACGCTTCAAAAAATTTATAACGAAAGCACATAAGTCGTCGTCAGAAAGAAATACTCAAATTTCTATATAACACAATTTCGGAGCACAATTTCAGATGCAAACGTTGCTACTTCAGGTAGAAGAATGTTCCGTGTCCATGGTGTCCTAAAAAAAAACTCCATAAATTGAACAGTGACGATTGGAAACTGCTACCAGAAGATCTTTATTTTGAAGTGTCGAAAATAGCGTTCAAAATTTTAAAGAATTTTATTGTGTTTTGAAAACATAATTGTTCAGGGAACTCGTTTCAATGTCGTCGTCAGTGCCGAAGCCGCACCTGAAAAGAAGAATCTATTAAAGAGTTCAAACTGCACAAGAAACCTTAAAAAAAACAAGAAATACAAGAAATAGAACAGTGGAAGAGAGAGGGAGGGGGTCGTACAAGTTCCGCTTCAGAGGGGGGGGGGGTAGTAAATTTCCAGCAAAAATCGAACCCTACGCTTGACCCTGGTTCCGATAGCAGTGAGCAGCAGTGTTGCTTTATGAGGAGAGATCGGCGGTTCTACTCGCTTGCGATGCAGCATTTTTGAATATCTACTTGCCTGTTGGAGTTGAAGTGGTTTTGATGTCCTGATATCCTAAAAGTTCTCAAGCGTTTTGTGCAAATTTTAGCCAGGAACAATGTGAATAAGAGGAGGCTGGTTGCAATACAGAAAAGCTTAAACACAACTTGTCTCCCTACATGGAGCAGTGCCATAAAGGCTCGAACCTTCAAAGATGCCAGGATGCGACGTCGTAACCAGCTTTGGATTGGGCATAAGCGAAATGAGAATGGTAAATGATTTCAGGTTCGGTACACCTTCAATTCATTATAACAAATCCGTTCTCCTTCAGCTACACGCAGCTTCGACATTTCCCATCAGGATGTTGTCGCTTTTTGCGGATCAAAAGAAAGGGAGGTCGTGTACAATGACATGGGAGCGAAATCGCTTCATAGGCTGCTTCATTTAACTGGAGAAGCACATGTCGGCTGGCTGAATCTGCTCGGTGGGATCTCTAGATATAATCCGTACACGCAATCTTTTACCTCGGAGCATAGCAGCTTGAACAGCCATGTGATTCGAAAATTCGGGTTCAGCAGTCGTGAAAAATAGTGTAGATGTTGAGTATTTGTGTGAAGGAAAATGCTCGGTATATGTCGCGAAGGTGAGCAGCATTGGTAGGTAGGCACGCCTAAACCAATCAGACCGCATGAAATGGGCGTGCCATTCTAAGAGTTGAAATGCCTCTACGCTCAAGGAATACCGCTCCGCCCGAAAACTGAACACCCGGCCTTCCTTCCACAAAACAACTTCACAACCCACTGTGCCCCAAAACGGCTTTGGTGGCACCGAGAACCGAAGCTTATGAGCGCTCAAGCGCTTCGGTTCTCGGTGTAGCGGTAGCCAATGCGAGCAGCAACGCCAAATAACATGTCGTTCATTCGCACAAAGTCTATAGAATTGGACTTGAAACTTTTCTTCTGTTTCGCTCAACTCAAAAGTATCTTTCCTTTACAGCCTTATTTTCTAGTATTTCTTAGAAGCTTTCAAAAGAGAAATCTCACCGTGTACAAGGAGATGTTAAGAATAAGTTTTTAAAATTCACGACCTCTAACTGCCTAAATGTTTGCGACTGAAAACTTTTTACTAATATCATTCACTGACGGGGATAGATCGAATGTAATGGTACTTACCGTAGTCGATACTGCTATCTACGAGCGAATTTACGAGCGAATTTATAAAAAAATTAGGTCAAAAATCGTCCGTTCCGACCCAATAGAAGGAAGGCTAGCACTGGCATAATCTCATAACGCTCAGTACACCTAATGAAATTTAGGGGAAGCATGCACATCAGCTCGAAACCTGGATGACTCCTAAAGATGCGCCACAGCGACAAGTTGGAGCAACCACTGACAAGCAGAAGGAGCAATAGAAGCATATAAATGCGTTTCAACACAGGCTCTAACGAATGTTCTAAGGAGTTAGTATGTAAACGAGCCTCGGATTTTTAGGGAAGGGACCGTCTATCATCCGAAAATTTACGCATGGTTCTCTATCACACTAGATGCTCGGAGGATATCACGCTTCCTTAGTCTTCGATGCTTGTAAAGCGAAACGTATCTAGCATTTACTATGCAAAACATTTGCCTTAAACGTCGGCTGTTGTCTATTTCACGGCAATATCTTGAAAAAGCGGTTTTTATCGTTTTATATATTGCATGATAGTTTATTCAACTTTTCTGCCAATTGTATTTGTTGCGAAACATCGGATCTTTCCATCTTTGAATGCTATATAATGAAGAAACTGCAGTCCTCTACCATCGTGGCGCGTATCAGAAAACGAAGGAATTCTGTCAATGACTAGCTTCGCGGCTGCTGAGCCCTAAGCGAAGCTTGTATTTTTACTTTATGCTCTGATTAACCTAAATCAACAACAACAACACTGAATATGGATATGAATCTTCACATGGTGCATCCGTCAAAAGGAGAGGTACGGATTCGACTTTAAATAAGCATAAGCTTTCTAGTAATTAAACTGGGTTCAACGCAGACTACCTTATCACCCCCTCGCATAGTGTTAAATTGGCTTGGTACGCATTAACTGAAAAATGTCTGGTTCTTTCGCTCTTAGAACGCACAAAGCGCTGTTGACTAAGTATTATTAACAACCTCGACAAGATTGTTACGCTATATGGAGAAGAGAAACCACTGCAACAATCGTCGAGCACTTCCAACGTAACAGAGCCCACTTCGCCGGCAATTTGCGAACTAAGGGCAGCCGCGAAGCTAGTCAGTGACCAACTGGCAGCATTTGTGACCATCGTAGATTCCATTGAAGATCAGCTCACCGAAGAGCAAGAGGCGCAGTTGTTCGAGTACATCGAAAAAGCCCACACGTCAATGAACCGCGCAGAAAATCTCGCAGTACAGCTCGAATCAAGACGCATAAACGCAAGAGAGTCAGCACCCAACAACGCGCAAACTGCGCTATAGGATTTCGCCAACTTCTGGAATCTGTTCGATGTTAATGTCAACAGCCAAAACTCTCTGACAAACCTTCAAAAGTTCAACTATTTACTGAACGCACTTCGAGGGGAAGCACGTGACTTGGTGTGGCGATATCCAATCACGGATGACACCTACGAACTCGTTTTTCGAACTTCTTGCGGAGACTCACTCCGCAAGAAGTATGACAACAACTCCCAGCTCATAGGCGCCCTACAATCACGTTTGGAAGGCGCAAAGGTGGAAAACCATTCAACCTTGGGACATAGAAGGTTGCTGGAGTTTATTATTCCGCTAGTAACGCAGCTTCAAAAACTGGATGGTTCATACAACACGAAGAAGGTGCTATCAAACCCATGCTCAGCTCTCTTCCCAAATAGAGGTAGGAGTCGACCTGTTGTAGAGCCACTTAATAAACCTTACGAGTCCCGTGTCACACCACTGGTTTACCACAAATCGCGTTTTGGACATATTCATGTCCAATCCAATCTTCATACCTGCCACATCGAGCACGTTCAGCATTTCCTCGACTTCTGCTGCGCTGGTAAAGATGAGAACAATATCGTCGGCAAAGCGAAGGTTGCTGATCCATCAACCGTCCAAAAGGTAGCCTTTGTCGTTCCAATTCAAGTCATTCATGCCATTCTGGAGTGCAGCTTGAATAGCTTAGGAGAAATCATGTCTCCCTGCAGTACTATTCCTTTCCTGATAAGAATTTTAAGTTTTGATCGAACAACTGGATGGTGGTCGATGTGTTCGAGAAGCATTCGTCGAGAAGTCGGATGTAGGGCGATGGTATACCAGCATGCACAAGCGCGTTCAGAATGGCATTGACTTCCACAGAGTCGAATGCTTTCCGATAATCCACGAAGACAAGGACAGGCGGGAAGTGGTATTTGCGGCTCCTTTCGATGATTTGTGCGACAGTTTGGATATAGTCCATGCAGGAGGAATCATTGCGAATTCCTGTTTGCTGCACTGGCTGATACTCATCCAAGCAACGCTCCATACGATTGAGCAGTATCTTTATCCGATAGTTATATGCTATCTAGAGCTACGTATTAGTACACCTCAGCTCACCTTATCTTGATCCACGTGGTGTGTTTCAACATTTGACTGCCGCGGTGCACATGGCCTAGTTACTGCGGGCGCCGCCTCCACGCGAAAGGTCGGGGGTTCCAGTCCCCTCTCAGTGTGTCGGCCTGCCAAGACTTTATTTATGGATAGCGATGGTCTGCGCGTACGGCCTTCTTCCGCTTCCTGTTCGTCGCATCGCGTTCCTTGCTGGTCGGTGCTGCTTGCGGTGCTGGCGCGGCTGCTGGTCTCCGTCCGGTCGTCGCTGTAGTCCAACGTAGAAGGAAGAGTGCATGAGACGTAATTAGCCTATATGAGGCCAGCCTTATATCACGTCAGGGAAGTTTCTGGAGAGATCAGCGACTAGACCATAGAAATTGACCCACATCTTCGTCAAAAACTGGACCGTTGTTGTCGTGCTGTATTTGACGATTTCAGGTGGTAATCCAACATCATGCTGCCACTCACGCCAATGCCATAAAACTCTTCCAGCTAACGAGCCTACCATGACAACCTCCACAATAATTGTTTCTGTGCATGTCATTACACACGGAATTGTCCTTCCCTATCGCTGCGCATATCTCCAACACCTTTACTACATGCACAAATTGCGCAATTTGAGACATTTTCTTGGTTCCGATATTTTCGATATTTGCCTGTGACATTATACGTCTTGAGCCTTATATCAGCTACATGTCAGATAAAAAGTGTGTGCAGGTAGGTTGGCTTATGACCTCCCATCAGGGCAATCTTTTGGGGTGCGTACCGTTTTTCATATGCCAGCATTAATAGGGACCACCCCACACAGGTTACAGCTAGTCTAGCACCTATGGTTATAGTATCGTAAGCCCCTGCTCTGCACTGTGTTCCTTTTTTCCACCGCTCTGCCTTTACTATTTCAGTGATTCAGAACGGAAAGTCTACATATTTACTTACGCGGTTTGTGCGTTAGTAACGCACTCTTTTTTTTTCTCCTGCACCTTGCTCACTTTTTTCACAAATCGTGCCCTCTTCCCCTAACTTCTCCTTCTTCTTTCTTTCCTCTCTTCTTTTTTCGTTGTTTTTTGTAGCCGATTTATCTGGTTCCCCTTATGTATTTCCAACCTTATTGCATCATGTGGTTCAAATTGGCATAAATAAATAAATAAATAAATCTTGGTGAAGATATTGTACACAGCCGAGAGAAGACTGATGGGTCGATAGTTGTTGATATCTTCCTGCTGACCTTTTTTGAAGATTAGAACTGTTTTTAACTCCTTCCATGAGTCCGGCATCCGACCAAGACAAAGGTATAAAAGTAAGGTACAAATAACAAATGAAAAATACTTTTCCTTTGTGGCGCACCCACGTGTGCATGAAATAAATAAATAAATAAATAAATAAAAATAACATACGCATTTAAATCGCCTCTAAAACATCCACATCAACAAAACAAAGGGATTAAATAACGCTGTCCTTTATCCTTTTATCCTTCAATTTTGCTAGTCACTTGCGACTGCTTCTACAAAATCGAGGATTTTCGGCCAACTATGGGCTAGCTAGGGTTTTTGCTCACACATCTAGAATGAATCTTTTCTTTGTTTGGCCACGAAGTAGACGTGACTTTTTAAGGAGAAGTTTTTTCATCAATTATTTGATTTTTAAAGCGTGACGATGGACGTTGAAATATTCAGGACAAGGTGAAAATGATACAACGTCAAATAAATTTTTATTCAAATGTTTTTACGACTTTTGAATATCCTTATCAAAAAAATTCCAACGTTTTGTTTTTCTACAGGTCTTGCGATTTATGATTTTTCAACAACCTCTTGCGATTTACGATTTACGAAATTCCCGAATTCTTTAATGCACATACCCGGTATACAAACACTCTTGGAGTCAACAATTTTATAATCGTCGTAGCGGGGGAATTATTAACACGCTTGTAAAAGATAGGACGTTAATTTGTCATAGACATTCACAAGTCATTTATGTTTTTGTACATTCACAAGGTGTATTTATGTGTATGACAAATAATATTCAAGTTACTTCCACGACACTGAGTTGGAAATAGAATGCATGATACGTTCGTCTAAGAAATATAGTCATCCTCCTTTTTCATGATATCACAGCCAGACCTTGAAAGCTTCCCCACAAATTTGAAATTTTTTGCTCACATCTTGCCTATGCACCGCAGAGGCAAGCCGTGGTCTCTGGGAAAGAAATTCAAGGCAAAAAAGACTGTTAGGACTTCGAGGCTTATATATAAGGACGTGATGTGATGTCATCTCTGACATGCTGGTTTTTTCGTAACGAAATTCTTGAAAATATGAACATGTCGAAGTGGTGAAACTCTCGAGGGAGAATAAGTGCTTGGATATGTGGTATGCCACCATCGGCTCAGTTCATGTGGATGCGTCAGTTCACATAGCGAAGCAAGAGTACTTTATGAAATTTTCCTTTCTGCACTTTATGTAGTAGGCTAATCTTGAAGATTAATGGACGGAGGAGTTTCCTTATTTAGTGAGGCTTGGAGGAATGGCTACGAATTACACCAGCGGGTTGTGAAGCACTTGCTCAAGGAACCTATTCGCTAGGTTATATTTGAGCTGCTCTGGGAATGGTTGACTCCGAAGTGTGCCTCGTAATAACAATACATAAGGAATGGAAAGGTTTGCCGCAAGGTATAAGGAGATCCGCTTTGACGAAGAATACGCCCAGGATAGAAAAAAGGGGTCGTTTTATAAAGCAGCAAATTACTCACCACTTGTTCAATCAGTGAAGTAGTTCCCGTTCTTATTGAATTTGCGTTTTTGAAGCAGGGATGGCAGCGTAATGTTTTGCGAAATATTGATACCAGTCTAACGAGGAAAGGGTTTCATGCGTATGTCTAAACGAGGGAAATGGATAGTATTTCGAGAATCTCTACCCTTCATATAGTAGAAAAACATGCTTCTTCTTTGCTGAGTCCTCCATCCCAAAGAGCTACGGGCCATCGAAGATGGAGGTACGAGATCGCACCGTCAGCGCCTAGGTGCACTGGCGCTGATTCATGGGAGGTGGCGAATGGCTCCGCGGCTGCGAATCGGTGGCTCAGCAGGGTGCGACGCTGCTTTACGGGGTGCTATGCTACATGTTCGACTCGTGTGCTATGTGTTTTCATCACGACCGATGCCTCCTTTACCGCTTTGCTTCCCACACATATCCTACACATTTGTTTCACTCTAAGTTCTCAAATAAGAGTAAGATTCGTGATCATAACCCCCTTATCCCAGGGGGCTATTTGGGGTGCTGATCACGAATCTGAAATCTGTTTTTCGTCTTACGCTAGAGAACGATAAGTTACAGGAGGTAGGGAGGTAGGGGTAGCTAATGGTAAGGTTGTAGTCACCGTTTTCGCACAAACTTCGCCTATAGGGGTTATCTGGAATATTGATCATGAATCTTACCCTAATTTGAGAATGTAGAGTGAAATAAATGTGTAGATGTGTAGGAAGCAAATTGGTAAAGGAGGCATCGGTCATGATGAAAATGCAAAGGCAGTGCATAGCACGTGAGTCGAACATGTAGCACAGCACCTCGTGAAGCAGCGTCGCACCCTGCTGAGCCAACGACTCGCAGCCGCGGAGCCTTTCGCCGCGTCCCACGACGGTGTAATACTGTACTTCAATTTGGAGGGCCTGTTGCTCTTTGGGTTCAAGGACTCAGCAAAAACGAAACACGTTTTTCTACTATGTGAAGGGTAGAGATTCTTGCAGTACTATCCATTCCCCCTTTTAGACATACACCTGAGATCCTTCCCTGGTAGGGACACGTAGACGAGCATCTCAGATAGCGTCAATCGAAATATCTGCGTCAACGTTCTACTTCGAAATTGTGTACTTGACAATGGTAATGCTGAGCCTTGCATGCTACAAACTATCTTGCTGATCTTTATATTTTTCTGAAAAACCGCAAGCTGAATATCCTGCTATATATAATTCGTTAATGTCACGTGTCCGTCACGGGTAGGGGGGACTGATGCCAAGAGATGCCTACGACAGTGTGGCGCCTACCAGCCGGATTTTCTCTCAGCTTAACCGCGGGCGATTGCTGGCGAAGCTATAACGTTGGCGGCGGATCACTCAAGTTCCCAATATATTCAGCTGGCAACACGTCAGGGTATGGATGGAGGTCAAGTGCAGAGCGTAGGGATTCCGAAGATATGCCGCAGAAATCGTCCAACGTGCGTTGGGATTTAGCCGCTTTATTCGCCGCCTGGTACATACGCCAATTGTCTGATGTTTTGTCGCTGAGAAAATTGTGATCTAACATTTTCTTCTTTCGGACCTCTCCTTTGACGTCTTCAGTCAGCATACATGCTTTCTTCTCGATATCACCTCGCCAAGGCGTCATAAAACCTAGCTCGAGACGTGCAGCTTGTAGTGTCGTATCGGTTGCACAGTTCCTCGTTTCCTCAATACTGATCTTAGAGAACGGAATGTGAAAACAACAGCTGTTTCGTAGACTCCATTTTCTCTCATTCTGAAACCTCAGCTTTGGTGTTATGAGCTTCGATTATACTTCTGTGCCATGAAGTTACTAGGTGTAGCTACTTATTGGCCTGGCGATTCCACTCTCTCGTCGTCTTTAACCTAAGAATAGTTCGAGGCTTTATCTTTACAACCTAACCGACCAAGCGCCTCGCACACGCTAGCGTTTCCGACCTACAGCCGAAAACAAGTTGCGAAAACTGGAAAGGTGAAGGCGAACTCATACGTGGTCCACCGACTGAGTGTAGCGACTCGGCTAGCACTCGGCATCAGTTGGACCACTAACGACCCGTTGCTCGCTTGTCACATTAACAGTACTGAGAGCAGCACGGTCGCTCCCGATTATTCTCAGAGTTCGCAGGGCTGTGCAAACGGTTAGAGATCACTCTTTATGGGCAGACACTCATCACGGTTGTTCAATCTTAGATTCCTGGTAAAGTCTAGAAAATCTCGAGCGTTTTCCTGGAGGAAATCTTTGTCTCGTACGGCAGGATCGTGCGGTTAACAGAATACTCTTCATCGTTGTAGTCCTTAACCCTAGCTGCCCAGCCTGCCGAGCTGAGTTGGTATGCTACGCCTTTTGCCAATTAGATGTTCTTTAATTCGGACATGTAGAGGTCTTCCGGTTTCTCATATACAATGCATTTCAAAAGTATGTATCCACTCTAAAACTTGCACATATCTTGTTCCACGTCTATTTCTGCGGGCCCGCACTTGCTCCTCTAGATTTCCATAGTCGAAAATAGGTAACCACTCGCTTTCATAAATTTTTTCCGTCTCACACGAGAATCAGACTTTTTTGAAGAAACTTGGTTGAAAATTGGCGTTTCAAAAGTATATATCCACTTGTGAAAAACAAACTTTTTACTGAATTCCAAAGTCGAACGGACCACCATTATTTCTTATAACATCATACATCGTATTATTCGTGCCATTGACAAAGTTCAATATGGCTTTGTCTTTGCTGGTGTTCCATGTAATCAAAATTGCCACGACGTCGTTGAACAGACGGTTATTCGCGTAGGCTCGTCGGACCACGATCCTCATAATGTTCTCCATTAGGTTGCTGTCAGGATAACAGGTCGGCCAGATCGCTACTTGAATGTTATGACGGTGGAGCCAAACATTGGTTGAGCTAGACACACGGACTGCAGAACATGTATCTGATGCCTTCTGCCTCTCAAGAAAGACATAAGGCTTGCGACTCCACTACACCTTGACACTCCAGTCTGTCCATGCGACACGATTCTTAGGTGAATTCATTTCTTCATCTGCCAGACATAGACTGGTCTTATTTCATACTTCTTTAAGAGGCATCTGATTTGTACGAATAGACAGTTTTCTTTATTGCACATGTTTTCTACAATGATTGCCGACTTACATTGGAGAGGAAGCGTTATTGAGGTCCTATTGAAAAGTGAGACATGATTGGAACAGAATGACAATTTGAGAGGGTCAAGTTGATGATAAATAAAATGACGCATACAAGGTCACAATATTGTTATTCACAGGAAGGGAATCTCAAAGCATAAGTTTGATATCAAATATGATTAAACCAATGAGTTTGCAATTGTTATATACATATCGCGCACATCCTGTGCTGGTGCAAAA
>OX377204.1:29304504-29414647 GCA_947396885.1 Heligmosomoides polygyrus polygyrus | reverse complement strand
AAAAAATTTCATCATTTCATACATGCATGCTCTGATAGAGCAAATCATCCTCTTTCGGATGCTGTATAGCGTTTTGCAAGAGATCGCCGGCGAAATCCGCAATGAATTGTTGAAGAAAACGACGGGGACTTATGGGACAGCCTAACATAGGTTATTCAATATAGGCATTTATCCGAGAGTAATTAAACGGATAAAGAATTTTATAATGGGTAGGTCTTTCTAGGTTAGAGTAAGTGTGTCATTTTCTGAATCATTCTCTGTTACCAGCGGTGTGCCATAGGGAGATGTGTTGAATCCGATTCTTCTTACTATTGAGTTGATCGAGAAGTCTTGCAACACTAGCACAACAATATTACAATACAATACAATATAATACAACACACAAAAACTCAGTTTACGACATATTCCCCATCCAAGTCTAAGATTCAGCCCCATCTTTCAGTCAGTCTTTCAATTCCTTTCCGCCAGAATTCCGAGGGCTGTGAGGAAAAGAATTCAGAAACCTCCATTTCCGGCTGACGTCGGTCATCGAATTCTCTACCTCGAAGATGCTGCTTCAGAGCTCTGAACAGGTGGTAGTCAAAAGGAGCGAGGTCTGGAGAGTAGGTGGATGGGGTAGAACTTCCCAGCCTAACTCCTGGTTTTTCTCGCGACTCCCTTTTGCTAGATGAGGACGCGCGATGTCGTGCAGCAGGTAGACATTTTCTGTTCTGGACATTTTTGGCGCATGGCGTCGGCCAAGCTCTGGAGCTGGGTAGCGTAGACAGATGCTGTGATTGCTCTCTCACTATTCAGCAACTTCCAGTAAAGCATGCCTTCTGAGTCCCACCAGAAACACCGAAGAACCTTCTTTTCGTGGTGTCCACGTTTCGGTTGTCTTGGAGTCGATTCTCCGCGTGGGAGACATTGGCTCTTACGGGTGTCGTTAAGATAAAGAACCCAGTTTTCATCACCAGTAACAATGTCCTTCAGAAAGGTCTTTCTGTACGAGCGAAGAAGCAGCGACTCAGAAACACTGATTCGGCATGCCTTGTCAGAGTCCTGCAGCTCATGTGGTACCCAAGACGACAAAACTTTGAGGTATACAAGGATCTCCAGCTGCCTCACGACTGTGCTTTACGTAAATCCAAGTGTCGCCGCCAATTCGCGAATGGTTGAATTTGGCTTCACCTTGAAGGCTTATTTTCTTGATCACTCAGAGCTTGGTAGCGCGCTACATTGCGTGACTTTGGGTTCGCTTTAGACACAAAACTTTCATTCAAACATCACTATGAAACAATAGCAAAAGAGTCTGATCGCATTGTTCACAGCCTTTCTAGATCCTTGCGAACAAACTCTGTCAACCATTTAATTCTCGATTTCAAGTCCTAGTCCTAGTTTAGCACTATACGTAAAAGAGAAATTGCTAGGCTAGAAGCCGTTCCAAACAGCTTCACAAAAAAAATGTGGAGAAGAGTGCATGGATACGATTACACCAGGATGCCTTCGGCTAATATGAGAAACAAAGTCTACAACCTGCCCACACTTGCGTTAGAGGAAGTACGATCTTGTCATGGTTTATCAGATGGTAACTGGTATGTTAGGCATTTCAGTCCAGGAATTCTATTCCGTTTCTTCTTCTAACACGAGAGGTGGCCAGTGGATGATCAGAAGGGCAAAATGTAACGTGCGATTAGGTTCCTTTACTAGTCGAACAGAAACCGAGTTTTTAAAGCTATCAAGGAAAAACGTTCTATCTGGCTCCTTGAGACAGTACAGTACAGTACAAAAGACTCGTTGACAGGTATCTCCAGGACGCTTCTTAGTTTACCTCGTTTGATGACTTCAAATTGTTTTGTTCACTGTTGCTTTACATAACCGTACTGTTTGTTAACTGTACTTAATTGTTTATCTGCGTGGCTCTACACGTACGAGATGAATAAATAAATAAATAAATAAATAAATAAATATGGTTGTGATGGAGCAGTTTTATTCATAAGGGCCACTCCTGGATTGATAAGAGCCTTCAGATAGCGTGGGTAGCTTTGCAGCCTGCGTCTGAGCGCCTCTAATAGAATTTTGTTCCTCATTTGTTCCAAAGAAGGTAGTGAACAATGATTTTCCTATGCTACGTGTAGCAAAACATTTCCTAATTTTAATTCTCTCTAAGAGGGTAAATGGAGTTCCAAGAAAGATAGAGTTCTTAACGGCTTGTATGCACTCGTTTATTAAACCCAGCATGAAAGGAATAAAACGCAATGTACATGCAACAGGGTGGCTGCAGAAAACCACAAGTAAATAAATACTCAACCAAGAAAGATAGAGTTCTTAACGGAACTTAACTCTGGAGGAAAAGACTTCAACCACAGCAATGTTATTAAGAACTTCCAACGCAGGAAAAGGAAAAGCGACACCTGACAGAGCTTCACATATATTCACACACTCTAGACGGCACTATGTTCTTCCGCATACCCATACGAATAAGGAACCGTTCTACTTGGGACTGTATGTACAGCAAATAACGGTAGTAAGTAGATACTGCGATTAGAATGTGTATAAGCGCTTCTGAATCAACCCGTGTGAGCTACAAAACAGTCAGATAAGCTGACAAGAGGACGTCAGCATGACACTTAAATCTGGTAATCATTAACCGAGCACACCCGAGGAGGCGGATTCTCATCTTCGTCGCTGATCGAGTTCAGGCTGGATGTTCTTGGAGCGCTCGTGTTTCTTATTGCATGGGAAGCATTGAGGACTCCCTGACTAGTAGATGCGTCTCGTTCTGAAGACGTCGAGCCACCGGTAGCTGAAAAACGACTTCATCAGATGGTGCAACAAACCGCTTCTTTAGGCCGACAAAATCTTGAAGGAATTTAGATGTGACGGTCGGCGCGAAACAATTTCCCGCGCCGTACATTTCGCTCCAAAGGGACATCTAGAGTTTGAGTACATATCTGGCCTACAAAATCACTAAGGAGGAGCCCTATAGTTTGGAACTAATTCACATCTGAGCTGTCAAACACGTTAGTCTATGGCGAGGTTAGCCCTTTCCGCTCCTCAACACTAACTACTCTTCTTAAGTGCAGCTCTAGAACAGTGCACATTCTCAGGTAAGGCGGCGGCTGGACTACCTCCACGTCCTGCTAAAAATGACTTCAAGATGCGATGCAAGCGCATTATCAAAGGATTAAGGACGGCGTTAATCAAACCCTTTTTGAGATGCGCCACGCATTCTACCTCTAAATGATTTCGTGGAGACAACTTGAACGCGTGTTTGGCCTACATATTCCCTTGTGGTGGCCAGCTGATGGGCAAGTCAGTGATTTATTCTTCCCCAGGCAAGTCTGGTACCATAACGCCGACCCCGGAGAGAGGAAGGATTGGTCGGCCTAGGCAGGAATTCCGAACTAGGAACCTGGAATCGAACCTCCTCCAACTACGCTACCGTACGTTTGGTGCATTGTTAGACATTACCAAATATAACAAAACGTACCAGCATCCGAGCGTTCAAGCTGAGCCAACGAGGGCTCCGACGAAGTACTTGGAAACACGCGCATATCTTCCCTACCGAGACGCTGAATAGGTGGCGGTGTATTTGCCTGAAAATTTACGTTTGCTCATAGCGACATATTTTCAAAACTTGGCAGCGATGACTAGGTAGGTGCTAATGTCTCGTCTAAAGAAAAAATCTCGACTTTTATTTCCCATGTCAGCTACTAAACTATTTACTCTAAGAGTTGCGGGAACAAGATTTTCACTGATATATCGAAATAACATCTAGTCGCTGTCCTTCACGATCATCCAGCCAGCTGAGCATTCGTGAAATATAAGGAAACGATTCAAACGAAATGTTAGTTCGGTAAGAAATTCGCTTGGTCTAACGCTGACAAAATCAATAGATAAAAATTTTAGACAAAGGCGAAGCTGCTTACTACATGACTGCTACGGAAGCATTCAAGGGCTACTGAAACAACTCGAAGAAGCCTAAGAAACTAACCGAGCGATCGTTGGAACGCTGGGCAGAGTCCGATTCCGCCGCCTCTTCTGCCTGCTTTTCTATCGCTTTTCGTCGCTCCTCTCGGTCCATGTACCATATAGTTATGGCGAACCTGGAAACGGATAGAGACTTATGGAACGCAGAACACATGTCATTAAAGACCCGATCCATGATCCTACAGGTCCTTGAAAACTTGAAACTTTCAACAAAAAAAAAACTAAACAGGCCAATCAATCCAGATGACCTCTTTCCTGATCGTGAATTGACGAAGTGGCTACTCCGTTTTTATTTTTTGTTTGAACCAGCTTTCGCTCAAGGCTTTATAAGAAAGTTTAAGAAGTTTCCATTTTTCAAAAAGCTGCTGCGCCAAAAAAGTCAGCTGGAAGCCTGCACTCGGAGTTAGTTAAGGAAATGTGCAGAAAACCGAAAATTGAATTGATTACATGCTGTAATGGTAGGACAAGGAACGCATGACTCTCACCGTGTTAGCCTAGCCTAAAGGATACCATGCTGTTCTTAAGAAGGCCTACTTCACTTCATATGTCGTGTTCTGATGAGAATGAGTAAAGATTGATCTGTCTCTGTGAGAGATTTTGTTCCTCCGAAAGTTTTCCATAAAAAATGCAAAAAATGCAAACATGAACCATTTCTGCTTCGATGTCCCGTATTCCTGTTTCTAACCATTGTTGAACCCTTCGGCTCCGTATTTCGTTCTTTGTTCTTTCAACAACAAAGTTTCGCAGGCCCTTATTGTCAGTGCATGGAACACATTAATCGCCAAATCGTCGTGGCTAATCAGGGCTTTTCGAATCGCGGAAAAAGCTTTACTGTTGCTGAAAGCTATAGGACGCAATTGCAAGAGAAGGAACGTCTACAAATGACCACGGAGATGCGCTGCACTCGACATTTCTACTTAACTGAAAATATGTACAGCGAGTTTCAAGTCAGCTGCCATCAAAAGTGCAATTTCGCTTTCGAGCTTTCATGTCATGGTTTAACACTAATTGCTTCATACATTAGGAACCAAGTGTAAAGAAGAACCAAACAGCAGTTCCAAAACATGCGCTTTTAAGAAGCAGTTGTCGGCTTTCTTCCATTTCATAAGTGCGGATGCACTAAAGGAGGACCTTAAGCAAATCCAACTCAGCCAATCTGGCATGTTTGTGTGGCACTCGTTGGTAAGTGGGAACAAGGAAACAACTCGGGGAGAAGACGAAAGGGTTCCCTGCTCTAACCGTTTCACTGTCGAACTTCTATGCTCCAGAAGCCCTATAGATCACTCACATGAAGGACCCTTTTGAATTGAGGTTCTACACTTTATATCTATACTCGACACCGTAAAATCTGCAATTTCCTCTCAAAAGGCAGGGCATCTGGAGCTGTCTGCCGATTAATCATTATGTGCGGCTCATTCTAATAGAATCGCTGCCGAATCGTTGACCTCAACGTTAAGAATCGGTTAGAAAATGGAATAACACTGACCTTGGTCTGAAGACGGGCATCACCTCATGTGGATTGCGTCTGTCGGACCAGAACAGAACAAGACGATCAGCTTTCGGATCAATATCCATCGGTATCATTGAGCTCTCCGGATAGAGTCGCAGAGTTCCACCGTGCTGAAGATTTGGTAGCTTGGATGCTGGCCAATGTAAATCCAGCACATTAGCAACAGAAAAACCTTGATACTTCAACCGGTGACTTCAAATTGCTGAAGGTTACCTTCGCTATATCCCAGTCCTCGTTACAGTAGTAGATTGTTGTGATGCATCGACCGTCTCTGACTGGATTGTCGACATGTTTCACGTACCTGGTACCATTACCCGGATAGATTGCAATCATTGCCTGAAAAGGGGGAACGAGCTCAGAACGGTCCACGCTCAGAAGCTAGAAAACGGCCTCCAACATAGAAGAAATTAGGGCTTCATAGAATTTCTTTTCAAAAGATCGTAGCTAATCGAGGCAGAGGTTAAAGCATGAAATGACAAGGACGCCATTAACCAATCAACGCTAAGAATGCGCCACGCACTCTGCCCCTGTCCAACACTGTGAAGGAAGTTTGCCTAAACAGTGACATCCGATGGCCAGCGGTGGATAGACAAGTATGCGTGCACGACAAGTCAGGGTGTTCTCCTTTTCAGAATTGCTACTACATTTCCGATGACAATTGGCCGACTTCTGAGGGATGGAATGCTAGGAGGAAACAACTCAGTGATCGATGTGCGATTCCAGGCGAGGCCAAGCCTCCTGCCTACTGCATCGTCTGAGAATAGTAGTGGTGCATGTGGCGCAGCAGGCTGGAGAAGACTTCGCACCGCGAATGGGTTTTAGATTCAGCTTGCCTCCAAACAAACCAACAGAAAAGTAACTGTGAAGTCCAGAGCGCATTCAAGGGACCTCCGTCATCTCCAACACACCTCGCAGAAGAAGACTTTGCAGAGGAACTCTAAGGCGATCGATTGCCAATAGCCTCTTTCTTTCTTAATCCTCAAAACTAGCGTTGCCTGGGCTATTCGTGAAGGGATCTTTTGCACTTTTCTCCTATGATGAATAGCTTCACAGCCTACAAATGATGACCTTACCCTGGAGCGTCCACTGATGTCGTAGGGCGGAAGACGTCCCTTGAAATGCTGGATTACGCTGTCGATCATTGAGACCAGCAGACGCACGGTGGCAGCGTCACTGGCGCGAGGGTCGATGCCGTCGAACCAATAGATCTGGAAGCGACAGTAGCTTATCTCACCTGAAAGTAAGCCCTTAAGCGCATTCTACGGACCTGGTCCGATCGAATGTCTTTCACATGGTACTCGTCCTTGTGCTTTCCATCATCCATGAGTTGTCCAGCACTGAACAGGCCTCGCTCGTACAGGCACTTGATCTCGCTGAAATTAAGTGGATTCCCTTCGATGTTCATCAGATCAAAGCCTGCGTTGAAGTGCCCTGGTGCGGTCACACGTTGCCGATAAACCACAAGAATGGATGAAAAGACGGCGCTCAATAGGAGTCCCTCTGTGCAGCACCCTTTTCCTGCATGATAAACGTGACAGTTCGTCGCCTCATGGGAATGGTCTAGCACAGAAAGCTGTGACGACTTCGTCGCGGTGCGTTCCCCAGACAAATCGATCCCCTGAGGAGCTATTTCTCCAGCTCGCCTTCTCCAAAAACTCTGACGAAAAGTGTGAACGCACTCACTTGTACGTGAAGCGACAGTGTTCGTCGCCCAAAAAGTTGTCGACGACTGCCCAGCCGAACTCGTTCAGACTACGAATCACATACTCGGCGATGTACTGAAAAAGACGAGACGACCGTAATAGAATTAGACGCTGTGAAAAACAAAAATCTATGAATCATCTCACCCGCAACCGCACAACCAAGGTCTGGTGGGCGTTCAGGGTCAGCCCTCGCCGTTTCATCATGTTCTGGTGGTCTTGCAAAGTTGTCTGGAACAATCAGAGAGTCGTCTATAGCCGCCTATTTCTGCATGTCTTACAAAAAAAAAGGTCGATTGGGATCCTAATATTAGCACATGCTCCTTCAATAAACAAGAGACTCTCAAAACAAGCATGGATAGAGTCTGAAGAGCCAATTTCTTGACAAACTTCTGAAGTTAGAATATTCACAGAGAATCGCAAGATCCTCCTCGACATGTTTTATCCCTCATATGTAGATTGGTGTACCAGCCCATATGAATATTTGATCTGAACCGCCCATGATGACATTATTGCACGTTCAGGTGGGAATTGTAGAAGTTGTCGATAACGCATGTTCACACAATCTTTCAAGGTCATCGAATGCTTGAACTGCTTAGCATAACTCCCTAGATACTGTTTTCAATCAAAAGGATTTTTAAAGAGATCTTCGGAACAAGATTTTTATCCGAACACGCTGAAAGCCCGCTTGGATCGATTGTGGGGTCTAAAGTCTCGCACCGTTATTCGGCTAGAAAAGTTTTTATCCTGCTGTACATCGTCAGTTCGCACAACCTATAAAAAGCCATTTGCAAAAACGGATGCTTGAGCAGCGTACTTATCAGTAAGAAGAACGCTGGAAAAGTTTGAAGAACTTAAAAGACGTCACTGTGTTTAGCAGAACACTCATCGCGATAAAAACTTTCAACACCACCACATTCAATTTCAAGCCCCCAAAACTTCACTGAGATTTGTACTGCAGTTTGGTACACTCTCGCCATTGATCGTGATGTGCTCGATACAAAGAACTAGACCGTTCGAAACGAGAGTTTAGTGGAAAAGCACGTAAAGAAGGTACACGCTACTAAACCCGCCTATCCGAATGTACTAGATCTGCACCTGTAAACCGAGGTAGATTTTGCCAAGGATGAAATCCCAGATAGATAGTATCCAGTTCCGCGATGCACGGTTACTACGCGAACTTTTGAAAATCAAATGATTGCTACGAAACGGATTTTGGGTTCTCTAATCGGAGCACTTCAATTCCCTCCGAAATAATACAGAAATCTGATAAATTTTGACCAATGACCAAGTCATATCTTTCAAATATCGAAGCGAAGCGAATTAACTGAAGTAGAGATAGAGGAATGTTTTGGAGCTGTTCGTTGTAGGGAAACTGATGCCATCTCAGGCTTTGTAGCAAATTCGGGTTTTTGTTTACAGAGTCTGCAGCTATTATTTGTCACTCGCTGTGATCGATGGCAGTGAGCTTGACATCATTTCAGAGAATTTTGCAGAAAGAAGTGTTTCGTTCGCTCAAGCGCAGCACCAACGGTATTACTCGTGAAATAGCGCTATTGTTTCACGAGAAATGCGCCAGGTTCTCTCTATTCTTGAAGCCATACGTCATTGAAATATCTGACATCTATTCTTCACAATAAACTGCGCATTGCTGCACGATGCTGGTTCGTTCTGCACTTGCTGTTTGACACTTGCGCACTTGTTCCGCATATTCCGTAGCGTCCTGTAGAAGAACGACGCAGTGATATCATGGCCGAAAAAGAAAAGACAGAAACACGTTCAGAAAGCATTTCACACCTAGAGAACATGTATGTGCTTTCAACTTGAGCGTTAGATTATGCAAGCAGACCAGTTTCAATTCTAACGGTAGTTTTGTTGGGAAACACAGCCAACCCTTACTGCCACTAAGTAGTCAATCTGATGAACTACTGTTGCCGTGAAAGTACAAACGCAAGGTGGAGTTCTGGATTTAACTTTCAAGAGATTCTGCAGCATAGAGATTTTTGCAACCAGGTGTCTGAAGACGTCAAAAAGATATTTTCGAACAATTTCATTGAGAAGCCGTTACGTTTTAGCAGAGAAAAAGTATACGGGCTTCCAGAAACAGCAGGAAAGAGGGCAACGACACCTCATTTTCTTCGTATTTCTCGATTACTTCAAAACCTCAACTGAAAATGCCACTTTCAAAAGAAGCCACTCTCACAAGTTCAACGTTTGACAACAAGATCTGATCTTCTGGCGCAATCCTAGCTGGTAGGATAGAGACACCCTGAAACTCTCCCATACTGTACTGTGCCCCTTGATAACAACATTGATATGTTCGATGCAGGGGGGCAACATGAAAACCCAAAGAGAAGTAAAATAGAGCTCTGAATTGACGTGCCAGCCACAGACGTAGAGCTAAAAAAGCGTTTAATTAAAGGAGACAACGACAGCTGCAGGCATAGCCGCCACTGCTGGTACGAGCTGATTCCTTAGCAACTGCTAAACCCAATCCGCCTTGTCTCAACCACCTTTTCGCATGGGACTTTCACACTATCGCCAAGCAAAGAAGCTCCAGGACAACTCACCCAGGGTTTAAAGGCTACACCAACATCACCCAGGCACCACGCTTCATGAGTGCTCCATTTAAAGAGTGGATGATATAGGACTGGGTGAGCGAAATGAAACAATTTCAACAAGCGCAGAGTTGCTTGCAGCAGTTATGCGGCCGACACATGGTAATTGCTGTTGAAGGATCTGAGCATGAAGTCGCTTGAGGAATACGGATCGACGAAGGTTCTGGACCCTTTCGAGGACAACAAGATCCACCGCATTGAGCCTAACTCGTACTGGATGCGATATTCTTCTGAAGGCAGGAGCCGAAGCTGAGATGACTAAGCTCATTCGGCAGCATGAAAATGAAGAGGAGAGAAATTTACAGAATGGATATGACACCTACGATAGCATTTCTTCACCATTCCTTCAGCATGTTTCCTAACCATAATTCTCACCTTTTTCCATCCTTTATTACAAAATGGACTGCTAGCTCGTATTATAACTCTCTAATATGCCGCTACCTTGACGGACGGCTTGAAAAAATATGCTTTATAGTGGCTAGTAAAGGCACTGAGGTGTCGCCTCACAGCTGATACACTTCAAGCATTTTGCTAACAAAAGCCAGTCACGGATAATGGCCGTGCACTTCCATAGTTTCTGAAATAACGTTTATGAATAGACTGTTTATCGTGGTGGTATCGTAATAGCTTCAAATTCATATCAAAACAGTACAAATAGCTAAGATTTGATTTCTATGACCATGCCCCATCTGTCTCAATAAAAAGCCTTATACGTTCCTGCTACTATTTTATTTTGAGACTGAGTTTTCGACTACTACGTCATCTTCTGAGGACGGTTTTCAATCAGTGAGCGATGCCTCTACTAATCACTGTTGCTATATCACTAGTAGACAGTAAACATCGATGCTGATATTTCTACATGAGAGGACATGCAGACTGCTAGAGCTCTTATGTAAGACCAGACGTTCAGCGGCCTAGTGGCCGCCAAAGTCCAGCTGGGGGTACGCCCCCAAACCCCGGAAATAGAACACTCCCGCCTAGGCCTTCTTACTCGGTTTATAGTGAAAAAACTGGTTTAAAGCGGGACAGTAGGGCACATTCTTCAAACTGCTCCTATGAAGGCTATCCAACCTCTGTCGCACTTAGGCTGATTTATTCTCTGAAGTACACATTCTCTACGTGACGAGGAACAGATTGTGATAATCTTGTGAGAGCTCTATACCGCTAAATATCCGACGGCAAAAATAATCCTCCGATTCCCGAAGTAATTCTACCTATTCCCATTGCGCGATGTCGGTTACACGTCATCTGAAACCGGACGCCTGCTGAACAGCGTCAGTGACATGTCTTCTGACCCCAGACACCCTTTATGCGACATCGTTGCCACCCTTCTGAACCCAAACACCCAATGCGACATCGCTGGCATGTCTTTTGAACACCAACGTCCTCTGCGCGACATCGGTGACACTTCTTTTGACGGTCTCGACGCGGCGTGAGTGGCACCTCGCCCAAACACAGACACATACTCGACTTCTAGGAAAGGCCAGACGGATGAGCAGACGGATGGGGCAAAAGCCGGATTACGAGGCAGGAGCAGATCGGGATCGTTGTGCTCATGGGACAGCTACGTCCCTCAGCTCTTTGCGGTTATTTGGAGGACTTGTAAATCATCTTGCACACCCCTTTCTCGACGAACTATGCTCAAGTGGAATGCGGACTGCTTAAACGAGGCTTACTGATCGCAAACTAGTCTTTAATTTTTTCGCAGCTAAGGAATTGTACTGGGAAACACAGTAATACTTCGCTTGATCGATTCTTTCCCTCACAATGTCGGGCTCAGGAGCTTCTTTGCTAATAGTTGACTTGCCTGTATATCCAATACCCGTCGATGCCGCTCGCATGTGACATATCCGTTTTGATTTCTAAACGTTAGCAGAAGAGCGATAACACAATTAGTGTAAACCACATGTGCCCTTTTTGGACTGACTTTCGGCATTCAGCAGGCCATAACTCGCTCAGGAATTTCATTTTGCAATTTTAACACCTATATTCGTAATCACCATTCCGAGCTCTTTCTAACGATCCTAGTCTCATCTTGAAGTTCCATGGGAGGTCGAAACCCTTCCCTAGTGAGATGCAGGCCTCAAACAAGTGTTGACTACCATACAACTGGAACTGAAAACTATTTCCTGATAAAAAAATCGACCACTTGTTGTGTTTAACATGTATGCTGAGTAAGTGCCAACCTTTCCTGAACGACCTACCAAACCACCAATAGTGGAAAGAGAGAATTCTTAGATGACTGCGATGGGGCGGGGAACCCAGAGTGTACACCAGCAACAACACCTGCTGTCGGCTGCGCCGTTCAATATGCGTTTAGTGGAGTTGTCTAAGCTTTATATATCAAGTGAAACCTAGGATTCAAACTTTGCTTTTATTGAGGAAAACTTCATCGCCTAATGAAAGAAATTCTAATATTTGTTTGCAGATTTCTGTTTGTAAAACGAGGACATGCGCTTCTAGAATGGAGTCTCTAGAAATCAGTTTCCCTGAGACTAAGCCAAGCTCTAGGTACCACTTTTCTCGATTAAGCAAAGAGCAGCTTTTTCTGGAAGATCAAAAAAGCAAAGCATCTCTTAAACTGAATTGTTATACAAGGCATCACTGCATAGTTATTTCGGCCCGACATGAGGATTTTTTTTTCAATTCTTATAGTGCATTACTGCTACGTTTGGTCTTCCTCGAACTGTGCCAGCTATTCTATGAACTCGGTTCCTGTTCAACTCTATTAGGATATTAAATAAAATAGCACTAAGAATTATTTTTCTTTATGAGCAAAGACATGGTGTTCTAGTCAAAAACCATACAGCATCATCTCATATGGCTCTTAGAAGTGAATGCGTAAGCACTTACATTGTAGACCAAGTTCTTCAAGTGGTCCTTGAAAACTATGGAGTTCGAAGGCGTCGGCCGTTTACGACATCGGCCCAGCAGCCCAGCAGAGACGCGGCTCGGTGGACCTCCTTCGATTATCTGAAAGCGACGAAACATAGAGCTAAAGAGTGTATTAGGATAGCATTAAGGGTCCTAACAAACGGACTTTGTTGGCAGTGCATAGCCCTCAATATGGTCTCTATAATTTATTTTATTTATTTATTTATTTATTCAAGGCATGGACAGACACAGACAACTGTCTAGCATGTAAAGTGTAAAAAAACATCGAACAAAACATCACAGACTGACCACTCGAGCACAAGCCAAGTAAATAACAAACCGCAGGGATCATTCCTTGACTGTTTGGCATTCAATCTTTGACAAACATTCTACAGGCTTGAGCAGAGAGCCTCTCTAAATCTTCATACTTGCCCAGTAGCAGGTTGAATTCCTTGAGAATGCGATAGGTTAAGAAATCTGATCTGATTCGCGATTTAGCAACTGAGACTCGAAGTTTCAACTTCGATTCTGTTGTTAAATCGTAATGCCGTCAACAGCACAGCGACTTCTGTGAATGACTGGATCGAAAAAAGCGGCGCTCCTCAGTAGTTTGGGACCAACTACTACAAGCTGCAGATCTCTTTCGGCGTTCATAAAAATTGACCGCAAATCTCAAAACGGCAAGAGATGGGTGAGACGAAGCGTGATAAGGGCGAAAAAAAAAACGCTCTGAAGGTTCACTGTGATCAGAGCGCTGCTTGAGAATCTGCTGCGAATTGTCGCGCGTCAGGTGACCTGATGATTGCAGTGCAATTCGCCGTTTGCAAAAACATTGAACACTTCTGCAAGCGAAGAAAGGGCGCACAGAAAAAAGGACGCCACGAAACCTAGAAGCGATGTGATCAGTGAATGATCGCCTGCACCTGCACGCCGCCAAAAGGCCATCTAAATCTTCGGCAGCAAACCGCAAGGCGACGACAGAAATCGGAAGGATTCAACGAAGCTGGAAGGAGTAAATAAGTGAAACAACGACTTTTAGGCATGGCGGTGCGGTGGGAGACCTCTCCGAGCGCTGTCATGCTGCAGTCGCGATAAGGAGATTGGTTTCTTCAGGGCACAAATCAGACTACGCGTCAAACATCAAGTATTCTGATGAACGCCTGTATATTCTGAATAGCCGCACTTTCGTGATAGCGTCTCATGAAATCTAATTCGTTTTTATACAACTGAAGCAGCCAGGCAGCAGCAATTTGCAGAAGGCTAAAGAAAAGCCTGGAGCTAAACAGACCCAAGGAAAACATCAGTTTTGTTCCATAATTTCTTTCTTAAGATCGCCCTACCCCCTCCTTGAAAGAGTAAAAATGCGGTTTCTTGCACGAGGAAAAGGGAATTGGTTTAAGAGTCTAGCGTTAAAGTTAGTAATCTTCCTTGTCCTTCATACTTGAGAGCAAATACAGATCAACCAGACTATCGAAAGGTAAAGCACAGCGTATAAAGAGCATCCTTAGTCGGGATAAAAAATAAAAGTAAACATTTAATTATTAATTGTGAAGGTTTACAAAAGATCCCTTGCAAGCTAATTCTTGAATTAAACTTTCAATTTTTTACAGCACATGTTTCGTCGCTGTAATCGGCTGATGTTTCTGCTAGGCTGCTTCTACTATGCGTGAAGACCTAATCTATCATGCTACGAAATATGTGTCTGAAATGATTCTAAAGGTAAAAGAGTTCGAAGAGAATTACTGCAACGACAGAATCATTGTGAAGCTTTTCTGGTTCAGATCGGAGATTCCACCTTCTTTCTCGTTCATAACGCTTTGAGAATTTAGCGAAAAACGTTTGAAATAAAAACGCTAAGCACAGTCACATATCACACAAGAGGTATTGGGTAACACGACATCTCTACAGTACCGCCGCTAAACATTCAACCAAACGACGTTTGCGACGCAAAAAACGCGTTTTTGCGTCGCAAACGTCGTTTGGTTGAACGTTTAGCGGCGGTACTGTAGACTTGTATCGCTCCGTTTCTATAGCAGAAGAATCTTAAACACATAAAAGATAAAAACATCATCTCCTCATTAGACGGGCATTTAGCTTTATCAGCTTTATGACCGTATCATTGACCCACATCAGTTGATGGATATTTGCGGCCTGGGATACAAATTATTCCCTGATTGAGAAAATAATGCAGAGTAAAGAGCGGCTTTGCTCATTCCCGTTCGGGATACACCATACATTCCACTTCTACGGAATGTCGTGGAGGCAATTTCAATGCGAATTTAATCTATGGACTGACTTGCGGTGGCCAACCTATAGACAAAGCAGCGCTCGCTTTATCATTCCCAAATAAGTCTGGTAAAGATTTACGGACTCCGGAGGCTGGCCTGGGCGGGAAACACGAACAAAAAACTTGTATCGGGCGCACGCGACAGCAGCAGACAATTCATCCGACTGCGTTACCGCCCATCGAGAAACTATTTGGAGCTAAGTGTCAGAAGCAGGCTTCTCCATCCAAAGTGTAGCTCTAAGAACTGTTCAGGGCTCAAATCCGCCCTGTTAAGGTTGTCAAAGACTGAGCGATAGTAGCCGACAGGGCTAACCGACCTTTCGCCTGAACTGTGGTCTGGTCATGGCTGTCTGTGATGAGACCCACGACGAAGGCGACGACGAAGATGTGGCAGCCGTTGTTGAAAAGAAGACGACGAGCGCGGATAGACGGGACGTGAATGTGGCGAGACGACGGAGGCGGCCACTGTGGGAGGGTCGACAGAAGAACGGACAGGCCGACGAACGTGCCGATGTGCAGATGTCGTCAGCGCATGAGCGCTCTCAGCTGTCACGTAGCCGGCAAGTCGCGCTCCTCGATCGGCCCATCGTCAGACGACCTGCACGTGCATTTCGGCCCTCGCTTAGAGCTCAGGCCAGGACGTATTACAAGGCCGTTGGACCCAATCTGACTTTCAAAAAGTTCAGGCTTATCCCTACAACTTCCTAGTTGGTCTCACCCCTAGAGGCTCGCCCGCCCAGAAACCAAAGGTGACTTGGCACCCGAACCACTCCAGTTTTTTCTTCACATCGTGCGTGACGACATGGAACCCGAGCGAAATTCGTGTGTGAAGCGTTTTTACGGTCGCATTCGTCGAGGTGCGCCGGCGAACCTTGTTGCCGGCACGCACGCCCGCATAGTCACGTCGGATGAGCAGATAAGGGCTGCCTCCAAAGTCATCATCTGCACGTGGAGGACAGCGGAGCATGGAGGAATTCCGACGAGGCACACGTCCTGCCCGTTTCTTCATTGCTTCCGGTTGTGTCGGAAATTCGTGTCGGCCTATTGCGCTTTGATGACCATTACATTCGACTGGGAAACTCGTATCGACAAATGCGAGCTCAGAGAGCTTTCCTTGCAAAAGGGGGCACAGACAAAGGGACCTGAACAGCGTACGAGACAACCCCGGCATTGCCGCCTGTAGACTCAAACGAACCTTATAGCCATCCCAAAAAGGCATCTGATTGCGAAAAGCGGCGTTTCCAAAAAAAGACATTAGTACATAGAAAGAAAAAGACGAAAAGGTCTTTCCCGTACTCTGGTTTTCGTGGCGAAAAATTCAAAGGAAACTGCGTGTAAACAAAAAAGAATGCGGACAATAGAAGGATAGCAGCTTGCCATCATATCGGAAACATATTGCAGAAAATGAATAAAAAATTATTCTGCGTTCAGTTTTACGATAAAGGATAAATGGCAAAGCACAGCGTTTCAGATCGTGCCTCGCATTCTGCTTCTACGGGATGTCGTGAAAGCGACGCGAATGCGTGCTTGGCCATTCTAACTTGCGGTGGTCAGCCGATGAGCAAGCCAGTGCTCCTTCCAAGACACGTCTGCTACCAATTCACCGACCCCGGAGGGAAGGAAGGCTTGGTTGGAACAGACGGAAAATCCGAACCAAGAAGCACTGGAATCTAGTGCACGCAAAAAGCGGGCACCTCCTCCAACTATGCTGCATGCGTCTCTTGTTTTGGGAGCTTGAGGAAATCAAAGAATAGAGTTCGGTGTTAATCAAACCCTTTTTGGGAGGCGCCAAGTATGATACTTCCGCGGGACATCATGAGGTCATTTGAACATTCACATTCACGCTAACCCCCAACATATGAGCCCATATTTTATCCTTTTCAGATGAGGGTGTTACCAATTCATCAGCGCCCAAGATATGGATATGGATAGCCTGTACGACCTGAACCTAAAAACTGCTAAGCAAGAACCAGCACCTACTCCAGCCTGCTTTGCACACGCCAAAAAGAACGCAACCTCAATCTTGTTGCTAGGCTGGAATAAAAGCGTATTGTCAAAGTGCTTCTCAATCGCCATCGAGAATCGTCCTTCATTTTTGATCATTTTATTTCTGATCGAGGAAAACAAAACAATGTTACTGTGGTGATTTTTATAGAAAACTGTAGGTTTGGATATGCAGATTAAACAGAATGAAAAGGTAAATATTTTAGCACTGTGCCATGGGGTTATAGGTGAATATCTATTTCGGCCTGGCGTTCCGAGTTTCGAGAAAAACGTCGTCTTCAGAGGCCCTTGAATCCACTACAACTGCAGCGTAGTTGCCCTGTCTTCCGAAAAAATAGAGGGCATTTGACTTGTGGAAACAAAACCTGACGGGGTTCCCGGAGTACTTTCCGTGGCGCTACCAGGAGCTCCCATCTAGACATGAACGTTCCTTTAAACTAAATAATAGCACAAACGTAATTTTCTTCGAAATTGCGGCCCTAAATCATCATCATCATTTTCGTTAGCGTCTGTCCCGATTGGTGGCGGGGCCCGCTCTTCTGGTGTGGTGACGCCAGTTCTCCCGATCAAATTCTTGATCAGGGTGCACACCAGCCATCTTTAAGTCCAAGTGCAACGTATCTAGCCAACGTTGCTTCGGGCGTCCTCTGGGCCGTTTTACAGGGACCTAAAGGTTCAGGCCTATCTTCCGGACGGTGTCGTCATTAGCGCGAAGGACGTGGTCGTATCATCGAAGGCGAGCTTCGCGAAGCTTGGAGAAAGAAAAAAAAGAAAAGAATAAAGGACTGACATGTTTATCGGTTGGCCACCGCAAGTCATTTTATAGGCCAAATATGCATTAGGAATGCCTCCCCTAGAAGTACTTTCCGTGGCGCTACCAAAAAGGAGTGGCTAACGCCATTTTTTACACTTCTATCCTTTGAGTGAAAGCGTAATAACGGTTTTGCAAAAACATGTCTAAGTTAACAGAAAGATTAGATTTTATAAAAAATAAAAAAAACAGCCATAGTATGGACACGCCTTAAAAAAGTGGTAGCAGGATCAAATAAAGTGTTGGCCAGCGCTAGGTTCTTTGTTTTGCTTAGGGCGCCCTTACCTAGTGAAGTGTTGGATTTGCCGAATGTCCTTGTGTTAGAAAGAAGACTGAGACAGAGGGATCCATCCGAATACAATACCGCCCACGTCGCGCGGTCAAAAAGACGGTTTGCGACGGAAAAATCCGTCGCAAACCGTCGCATGCTCATAACTCCTTTAATTTTATGTTGTTCGAGAAACTGTTGGCAACACTCGATTCGTCTCCTCGAGATCTACAAAATATGTACAAAACTTTACCAGACCATAGCATTTCCGCCGTGGGTGGCCAAAAAAGTGACAGGAACAGGCTCTTGCGATTAGAGCACCTTATTTTCCAGGACGTGCATGTTTTCGGAGTATCTAAAGCATGGCATACGTTGTCAATGCTCTGTCATGCCTGGAATGCTCCGAGAGTGCGCTGTGCACAATGCATACAGGATCGAACCTATCAATCGAATGGGAGGAAGCATGTCCATTGGGTCTCTATCTTCGCTTAATGGAAATGTAAAGCCTTCAGACTATCTTGCACCGCTTGGAGAATTTTATAAGAAATTTCCGGCCGTTCTACTTAGGGTTTGCTCCAGTCAGTCCGACGCGCTATTGGAGTGCGCCGTACACAATGCGTGTTGGATCGAACCTATCAATCGAGTGAGCGGAACCGATTCAAATGCCGTGCTCAACAGTAAAGCTTATCCTCTTCAGGTGCTTTAGTGCACACACTGACAGCAGCTTACATAAGTGAAGAGGTTTTATGAAGCGAGAAGTGAGAGTGCGCCGTGCACAATGCATATACGATAGAACCGGTTGAAATTAGACTAGATTAGAAATTTCCGCCCGCCCTACTCAGGAATTGCTGCACTCTGTCCCGACGAGACTTTAGAGTACGCGATGAACAATGCATATGATGAGAAACTCGACGTTTTGCTACTTTTTCACGATAACTGTCGTGCTAGTCTGGTGTAACGTAATTACTTTAAAAAGATCTTTACAACACACAAACTTAAACCTTTGCCGCCGTGAAGACAGAGTCCCTGTCTTAGTCGTTTGTCGGCACTCACTAACGATCCAGAGTAAACGGTTTGTAGGAGGCTGCAGCTGTAAAGTGGCAATGACTGCACTTGACAACTTTGCATTCTATCAGGACACATCACCACAATAAACCTCACCCCTGCTCTTCACGGGGATTCTCGTCATTGTGAATAATGCGCTTTACCTTCAACTAATGCTCATCTACTTACCAAACGAAGCAAGAACTAGTGTTGATACCGCTCCGCAGTTCTAAAAATAATGCTAGGTGCCTGTAAAAGAGCCGATGCAAAATAGCATCTAATAGTAAGTAGAAGCAGTTTGGTCGGCTACATGTATGCATGCTTGACCCTTCTCATTGACTATCCTGTTATATTAGAGCTTCCAGGGAAGGGTTCGGGCCGACGCTACCTGACATCACAACATTCCGCACTTGCTCAATGTGAGACGTATGCATAGCATTCGCACATATTTTTATTGGCCTAGTCTTCTTATCTTGCAGATATTAGGTCAGCAAAAGGCCATCCTCCTCCAAGTTGCACCCCAAGTTCATTCTGACAAACTGAATACTATGACGACGATCGAAGCACGTATTTCCAAAGACGGAATAGCTAACTGGTCATCAACACTTTCTTCCTTGGCTAGTGCTTTACAGCTTTAGTTCTGGACTGTCTACGCCAGGACGAGATAAAGATTTGAAGTCTATGCACTTGGAACGCCAAGGGATAGAACGCCATTACCGGTGTGCGACACCTGCGGGTACAACTGCGGCATTTATGTATGGCTCAGAATACGAACTATGTGTGTAGAGACGATGTATGAAAGACCGTTGCCCAGAATAAACGGTCGTTCAGAGGAACTACTAGGAGCAAACCGAGGAATACTCCCATAATTTAGCATTAGACTTACCAGTAAAGGTAAATAAGGTGCAGAAATTCCATCGACCCAGAAGAAACCGAGAAAGAAAAGGAGAAATGGATTTGCCGTGGGAACCCTACGACGTAGTGTCGCGCCAGGCGAAAATGGAAATCAAGATTTGTAATCCTGACTTCCATTGTCGCCTGACGCAACAAAAACTTCATGCTAAACAAGATGCACCGTTTTCTGGTTGGAGTAGACAAAAGTTATGAGACGCTGATCCTGCATAACAACTAAACATATTTTGCAGATAAATTTGCCAAATCGGCCCATTGCTCTCAATGTAAAGCTTGGACCTCGCCTTAGGATGCAGCTCAAGATGAATGACGCCAACCCGTCATTTGAACGTGAGATATAGTTTCCAGTACACCATTGCAGCTAATTATTCATATAATCAACATAAACACCGTTTAACTTCGAATTTATTGATTTACTTCGGCCGAGAAGCTTGTTTTCAAGGGTTACGATCAGGGGTGTGAGTAAATAGAATCCGAAAATTCATAAATCGTAAACCGTTAATAGGAGAGGTACCTGCTGTCGCTGGCACCTCTGTAACAGGTTCTTGATTCGAATTTCCCACCTAGGCTAACCAAGACTTCGACGCCTCCGGGTTGGAGAACTGCTACCAGACTTGCCTGGGAAGGATAGAAGCAATATCAGCAACAGCAAAGCAAAAACAAAGAGCCTCTACAGTGCCGGACATGTCTTTTGGTCATCGGCCGAAAAAGCCGCGCCGGCCAACATAGGCCGCTTTGGAGCGTTCCAAAGCGGCCTTTTTGAATAACTTCTTTAGAAATCAAATAATTGTAAAGATAAACACATATTTGAACTCAGCAGCTCAAGCTCTATCTTTGTATACAAATCTCAGTAGAGTTCAGCATGCATATAGGCCCGACAGAATCAATCGAGTAGGCGCGGCGCGACAACTTGTAGAGCGAGCGTTTGGAGAGTTTTATCGGAAATTTCCAGACGCCCTAATCAGAAACTGCTATAAGAATCTTCAGATTGCTTTTTGGAGTGCGCCGTGAACAATGCATACAGAATCGGACCTACAGTACCGGACAATGTTCCTCCGTTCATTCGACGGAAATCCCGGAAAGGTCAACATAGGTCGCTTTGGAACGGTCCAAAGCGGCCTTTTCTTTTATAAAAAAATAACTTTTTTAAAAATCAAGTACTTGCAAAAAGAAACATATATTTGAGATCAGCAGCTCAAGCTCTATCTTATGACCTATAAATCTCAGTATAGTTGAGCAATGCTGATAGGCCCGTCAGAATCAATCGATTGAGCGCGACAACCTGTAGAGCGATCGAGCGACAGCTTGCAGAGTGAGCGTTTGAGGAGTTCTATCACCAATTTGCAGCTGCCCTACTCAAAAATTGCTCTAAGATTGTCCAGCGAGCCTTTGGAGTGCGCCGTGCACAATGCATATAGGATCGAACCTATCAATCGAGGGGGGGACAGCTATTAGAGTGAGCGTTTGGGGAGTTTCATCACAAATTTGCAGCTGCCCTACTCAGGAATTGATCTAAGACTGTCCAACGAGCCTTTGGAGTGCGCCGTGCACAATGCATATGATATCGAACCTATCAATCGAGTGGGAGCGACCGCTTGCAAATTGCACGCGCGGCCGTGTTCGGTTCGTGTAACTCTGTCAAGTCCGAATCGTTTCGGCTGCAACTTATGAGACTTGTAGGCAGTAAAACGTTGTAGTAGCATACTAAATTAGAACTGTGTAGCTTATGACTGTGTAAAGTTACAGGGGCGCGAATATGCAGGGTAGCCTTGTGTGACACGATTTTTTCGGATTTCAGTCGAACTCTGCGAGAAGACGCGGCGAGCTAACGACCTCAAAATGCGTACGCGAGCAGAGAGCTTAGAGTGCTTTACGAAAACGTGCCCACAACTCTCTAGCTTTCCGAAGTGCCTCAGCCCATCCGCCAATTTAGAGCGGAGAAAGCTAGCGGTTAGAGTTTCTTGCGCTCCTACTCGCCCAGATTTGAGTCTTCGACACTTACAATGGCAGTGTTCTGTTCTGCTTGAAAAGCGCTATCGAATGGTATCAATGCCGACCGATTTTGGAAACATCGATTTTTTGAGAATTTCGCATCGAGGACGAGACCGCTCCAGGCCGGCGCAAACGGACGATGACGTCATCGAAAATCGATGTTTTCGAAATTGGCCAAGCTTGACACCATTCTATAGAGCATTTCCTGCTGATTTCAATGGTGTTACTAGTAGTAACGAGAACTGTGATCTGGGCGAATAAGAGCGCGGAGGACATCGACCGTTGTTGTGCCAAATAGGACGCAAGGGCGTGTTCGGAGCGCAGTAGCTCTGTCGAGATCAAATCGATCTGGCTGCAGCTTGTCGATTTGTAGCCAGTAAAACACTCTAGTGGTGTGCTGAAGAACAGCGATATAGCTTGTGAACGGACGAAGCAACACCGGCGCGAATATGCAGGTGAGGCTTGTGTGATGCATTTTTTTCCGATTTCGGTGGACCACTGCGAGAAGACGCGGCGAGCTATTAGGGTGTCCCATAATTTTCTGGGCTATTTGAACCATAAGTGTTTGGCGCGTTATAACTTCTTTATACAAAATCCAAACGGGATGTTCTTTTGGCATAAGAAGGCGATTCGAATATGTTTCACAATAGCATATCGATTACCTCTATAGGCCTGCTGCCCGCACTTTGGCAATTTCTCAAAAATGAAGCGGAAATCGACTTATCGCGACTTGCTTCTTCATCACTTCCGTTCTGGACCGTCTGCGTACGCTGCTCACAAAGCTATCGTTGCTTTGTTAGGCCCAGACGTCTGCAGCAAGTTCACGTGTGAAAATTGGCTCAATCGTTTCCGGAAGGGAATGTACAGCATTACGGACAAAAAGCATACTGGAAGAGCGATCGGACCGAATGAACGACGAGTGCTTGCAGCAGTCAGGAGGCAACATGCCAGAAGCGTAAGGACGATATCGAAGGCTATAAGTACTCCAAGTGGCACTGTTCATCGTTACCTGAAACAAAGCGGAAGAAGGGCAGCCTTGCCAGGATGGATCTCGCATGCACTGACTCCGTCTCAGACGCGAGAGTGAGTGGTCACCTGTCAGAATAATCTCAACCGCGCAAGAACGACTGCGTGGTTGACCACGATTGTGGTACAGGACGAGAAGTGGTCCATGTACGATAACACCACACGAGTGATCCAGTGGCTTCTGAAGCACGCAAGACCAGAACCATTTCCGAAGCCGTCCCCACATGGGAAGAAGATTTTGCTTTCGTTTTGGTTCACAAGTCGGGGAGTCGTGCACTACTCGCTTTTACCAGACGGGCAGGCGATTACAGCAGACTTGTTCATTAAAGATATGCTAGAAATGAAGCGCAAGCTGCTTGAGAAGTACCCGAGATTCGGTACTATTCGTGTGTTAATGGGTAACGCACGACCGCATCGAGCGGAACGAACGCAGAAGACCATGAGGAAGGAGGCTATCGAAATTGTGGCGCATCCTGCGTATTCGCCAGATATCAGCCCTTGTGACTACGCAGCATTCAGAAGTCTTGCTCACTTTTTAGGAATAAACGATGCTCGCAACGTCAAGAAGTTCAGTGCGCAATCGACGAACGGATCGGCATCAGGACAGCTTCTTTTTAGGAGAATGTAGTCAACTCTCTGCCCAGTCGTTGGAGAAAGGTTGTGGACAGATGGAGAATATATCGATTGACTACGCTTTGTCATTATCTTGTTGCAATAAATTGTAATAAAATGGTATGATAGCCCAGAAAATTATGGGACACCCTAATAAAATGCGTGTGCGGACAGAGCACTTAAGTTAGTTTACGGTGACGGTCTCAGAACTTTTTAGCTGCCTAGACTGCCTTAGCCCAATCTGCCGTTTTAGGGCGGCGGACTTAGCGGTTGAAATTTCCTACCCCTTACTCGCCCATATTTGGGTTTCCGACACTCCCAGTAACATCGTTTTGTTCATAACGAAAAGCTCTATCGAATGGTGTCACTCTCCACCAATTTCAAAAAAATCGTTTTTTGGCAATATCAAGGACGTGGGCGCCCTAGGCCGAGCTGCGCGGACGATGACGTCATCGAAAACCGGTATTTTCGAAATTGGTCAAATTTCCTCGTGCAAACTTCGTTCAAAATCGTCTAGGGGTTATTTGGGGCGCTGATTACGAATCCGACGTCGGTTTTTGAAAATTCCGTCGACTTCGGGAGGTTTTGGATTTTCTTCTGGATAATTGAGGGTGGTCTGGTCAGGATCATCGATTTTGCTCAAAATTCGTGTAGGGTCGGGGACTTATTCGGGGTGCCGAACACGATGCCGAAGTACATTTGGACGATTATGGCAGAAGACCGCGCATACGATAACTGAGAGGGTGATCGGTGATCCTGACCGGACCACCCTCAAACGGGATGTAACCTGCTGAAGTCGACGGAATTTTCAAAAACGGACGTCGGATTCGTAATCAGCGCCCCAAATAACCCCTAGACGATTTTGAACGAAGTTTGCACGAGGAAATTCGGCCAATTTCGAAAATACCGGTTTTCGATGACGTCATCGTCCGCGCAGCTCGGCCTGGGGCGCCCACGTTCTTGATATTGCCAAAAAATCGATTTTTTTGAAATTGGTCGAGAGTGACACCGTTCGATAGAGCTTCTCGTTGTGAACAAAACGGTGTTACTGTGAGTGTCGGAAACCCAAATATGGGCGAGTATGAGGGCAGGAAACTTCAACAGCTAAGTCCGCCGCCCTAAAACGGCAGATTGGGCTAAGGCAGTCTAGGCAGCTAAAAAGTTCTGAGACCGTCACCGTAAACTAACTTGAGTGCTCTGTCCGAACACGCATTTTAGCTCGCCGCGTCTTCTCGCAGTGGTCCACCGAAATCGGAAAAAAATGCATCACACAAGCCTCACCTGCATATTCGCGCCGGTGTTGCTTCGTCCGTTCACAAGCTATATCGCTGTTCTTCAGCACACCACTAGAGTGTTTTACTGGCTACAAATCGACAAGCTGCAGCCAGATCGATTTGATCTCGACAGAGCTACTGCGCTCCGAACACGCCCTTGCGTCCTATTTGGCACAACAACGGTCGATGTCCTCCGCGCTCTTATTCGCCCAGATCACAGTTCTCGTTACTACTAGTAACACCATTGAAATCAGCAGGAAATGCTCTATAGAATGGTGTCAAGCTTGGCCAATTTCGAAAACATCGATTTTCGATGACGTCATCGTCCGTTTGCGCCGGCCTGGAGCGGTCTCGTCCTCGATGCGAAATTCTCAAAAAATCGATGTTTCCAAAATCGGTCGGCATTGATACCATTCGATAGCGCTTTTCAAGCAGAACAGAACACTGCCATTGTAAGTGTCGAAGACTCAAATCTGGGCGAGTAGGAGCGCAAGAAACTCTAACCGCTAGCTTTCTCCGCTCTAAATTGGCGGATGGGCTGAGGCACTTCGGAAAGCTAGAGAGTTGTGGGCACGTTTTCGTAAAGCACTCTAAGCTCTCTGCTAGCGTACGCATTTTGAGGTCGTTAGCTCGCCGCGTCTTCTCGCAGAGTTCGACTGAAATCCGAAAAAATCGTGTCACACAAGGCTACCCTGCATATTCGCGCCCCTGTAACTTTACACAGTCATAAGCTACACAGTTCTAATTTAGTATGCTACTACAACGTTTTACTGCCTACAAGTCTCATAAGTTGCAGCCGAAACGATTCGGACTTGACAGAGTTACACGAACCGAACACGGCCGCGCGTGCAATTTGCAAGCGGTCGCTCCCACTCGATTGATAGGTTCGATATCATATGCATTGTGCACGGCGCACTCCAAAGGCTCGTTGGACAGTCTTAGATCAATTCCTGAGTAGGGCAGCTGCAAATTTGTGATGAAACTCCCCAAACGCTCACTCTAATAGCTGTCCCCCCCTCGATTGATAGGTTCGATCCTATATGCATTGTGCACGGCGCACTCCAAAGGCTCGCTGGACAATCTTAGAGCAATTTTTGAGTAGGGCAGCTGCAAATTGGTGATAGAACTCCTCAAACGCTCACTCTGCAAGCTGTCGCTCGATCGCTCTACAGGTTGTCGCGCTCACTCGATTGATTCTGTCGGGCCTATCAGCATTGCTCAACTATACTGAGATTTATAGGTCATAAGATAGAGCTTGAGCTGCTGATCTCAAATATATGTTTCTTTTTGCAAGTACTTGATTTTTAAAAAAGTTATTTTTTTATAAAAGAAAAGGCCGCTTTGGACCGTTCCAAAGCGACCTATGTTGACCATTCCGGGATTTCCGTCGAATGAACGGAGGAACATTGTCCGGTCCGATTCTGTATGCATTGTTCACGGCACACTCCAAATGCAATCTGGACATTCTTAGAGCAGTTTCTGATTAGGGCATTTGGAAATTTCTGATAAAACTCCCCAAACGCTCGCTCTACAAGTTGTCGCGCCGCGCCTACTCGATTGATTCTGTCGGGCCAATATGCATGCTCAACTCTACTGAGATTTGTATACAAAGATAGAGCTTAAGCTGCTGAGTTCAAATGTATGTTTATCTTCACAATTATTTGATTTCTAAAGAGGTTATTCAAAAAGGCCGCTTTGGAACGCTCCAAAGCGGCCTATGTTGGCCGGCGCGGCTTTTTCGGCCAATGACCAAAAGACATGTCCGGTACTGTATATATATATATGAGTTCCCGATACAAATACGTTATAACTATCGAAGGAGTAGGTTTGCTGCAGGTAAAGCTGTAAATAATGGAGGATTTGAAGGACAAGGAATTTGGTGGAGGGCTCAACGGTTCGACTTATTAGCAACAATAGAAGAAGCTCGGCGTCATCCATAGAACATAAACGAGTATGTACTTATCGCGTTGCTGAGGTTTCTTCAAGGCAAGCATACTGGACAAGAATCTCTTCGCCGGCTATATCTATTTCAACGCCCCCATCAACTTGGCCGCGTCTTTAACGACGCTTTAAAATATTACGTCGTAGAGGCCCATTTGCGTTTTTTACGGTAGGCTTTTTGTTTTAAAATAGACGACAGTGTAGAGATTACAAAACCGACCGTTTCCATAGACATGAACGCTGGAATAAACGCTTGAGTACTACATGTTCAACTACATGAGACAGAAATAATCGATGCATCTTCAGCGCGACTAAGGCAGAAATCTGTGCTTTGTATGGGCGCTACATGAAATTCCACTCACTTCTATGGGTTCAAGATGGAGAGCCCTTTAGTTGAAGACATCCCATGTATTGCGAACGAATTTACCTTTGCCACGAGACTAAGAAGATAAAAATCGCCCAAAAAGACTTCCATGATAGATAAAAGATAAAGCACAACGTTGATCCACCGCACTGTGGGATGAACACACACTCTATGTATTCTAGCGGGATCTCGTGGAGGCAAATGAATGTTCACCTGGGCAACACAAGGATTTGCATTGGCCAGCCGATGGACAAGTCAGTGTTTTATCTTTCCCAGACAAGTATGTACGATAGCAACCCCACTTGTTTGCCCTGGGCAGAAACTCTTATTCGAAGGATGGAATCAGAAGCATCCGACAACTGATACCTCCTCCGACTACGCTGCGTTATCATGAGCACCAGAGACTTCCATGCTTCACAGAAATCCCCCCTGCTACTCTCATTGCGAGAATATTAGGGCAGTCCACCTACGTTTAGAAGGCACGTGAAATGTTATACGTTAGGGGCAGGGGTGAATGCACAACGCTCGAGTCCTCGCATTCTCCTCCGGGCATCTTGAAGGCGCCGGCCCAGGCTCCGGATGCCAGTTGCCTTGCAGGCGGAGCAGTCACGTAAGTGATTCCTTCGAAGCACACGTCGACAGCGGCGGGATCGCCACAAGAAGCGCCGACCATGTTCGTGCCCGACGCCGAGACACGTGACTTCGCAGACATTCCCCATTGTCTGCGGCAGATTCAGGACCGGAAACGCGAATGTGCCACCAATGAAGGGCGACGGCGACGTGCTCTTATTGAACGCCCGTCAACATGAAGGGGGAGAAAGCGACATTCTGCACACCAGGGTGTTTCAATTGTATGCGCTGTTTGAATGGGTCACTGGTTTCACCTACATTAAAGATCTGCAGCTTACTTTAAAGAAGAAAACAAGGAAAAGTTTCAGGGAATTTTAGACCTCAAAAATCACATACACTCGTTCCTCATATCGTGTCAATTTAATAGATGGTAAAAATGCAGGCAGTTGATCAAGGTTCATCAAACAGCTGCATGGGTTCTGTGCTTACCTTTGCTAAAACTTCAGCGTGAGTAGCAATTTTGTTTTTCCAGGAGTGTTTACAATTCTCCAGCTTCTTTAGATAAATTTCGACTTCATCAGTTGCTGTTATCGGTTTTTAGTTTCGGATGTTGTTTTCAGTTGTTGTTGTCGGTTTCGTGGGCGCGTTTAGCGCAGTCGGAGGAGGTGCCGGCTATCGCGTGCACCCCATACAAGGTTCCTAGTTCGCATTTCCCGCCCAGGCCAACCAAGCCTTCCATCTCTCCGGGGTCGGTGAATTGGTACTGGATTTATCTGGGAAGGATGAAGCGTTGACTTGTTCAGCGGCTCGCCACCGCAAGTCATTGTACGGCCAAATGCGCATTCAAACCGCCTCCACGACAACCCGTAGAAATACAGTGCGTTTCAAAAGTATGTATCACCCCAAAACTTGCCAATGTCTTGCTTCGCGTTTATTTCTGCAGGCCTGCACTAGCTCCACTGGATTCCCCGTGGTCGAGAATAAGTAACCACTCGCTTTCATAAATTTTTCCGTCAGAGAAAATGAGAATCAGACTTTTTTGAAGAAACTTGGTTGAAAGCTGGCGTTTCAAAAGTATGTATCCACTTGTGAAAAAGGAGCTTTCTGCTAAACTCAATAGTCGATCGGACCACCATTATTTCTTATAACATCATACATCGTATTATTCGTGCCATTGACAAAGTTCAATATGGCTTTGTCTTTGCTGGTGTTCCATGTAACCAAAATCGCCACCACGTCAATGAACTGTCGGTTATTCGCGTAGACTCGTCGAACCAAGATCCCCACGTGTTCTCCATTGGGTTGCAAACAGGTGAACAGGCCGCCCAGTCCGTTACTTGAATGTTGTGACGGTGGAGCCAATCTTTGGTCAATTCACACTCCAGAATGACCATGCGACACAACGGAACACAACGGAAGGCTAAGCTTCATCGTTCCGCTGCGGCAAAACTGGCCACTGTCACTAATGAACCGCCTCTAAAGTTGCGACAACGGGGGCTTCTCGCAGGTCTCTCCAGTAATGTCGGCATCCATCGGGGCCTTCAGATTAGATTTGTACCGTTGGTAAAAATGAAAGAAATCTCATTGGTAGAACTGCGTCTAACATTTAACCCCGCAGTATATTTATTATAAAAGACATTTTTAAGGTTTTCTTGACGCCTCATGAAAGTTCGTCCTTTTTTCATCCGTCAAAAATGTATACATTTGTTGAATGGTTATGAAATTGTTATCGCCTGAGCGCATCAAAGTTTCAAATGGTCGTAGCCCGTTTTAAAAAAGAATTAAAATCCTCCTGCATGCAAGATGGTGATATTGCACAACATATGCTTTGAAACAGCGTTTCGCGATGGCTGCATAATCGGTAGTGCAAATCTTGTTTGATTCGAGTTGTTCACTGAAGGATTGCATGGAGTTTTTCTACACTCCCTCGTTCAACTGAACTGAGAAACAGTTTTTACAGATCAAGATTAACTTCAAAGTATAATTCAGGACTGGTCCTTTGAGGTGCGAGGCAGAGTTTACAAAAAGTGTTGTTTCTCGTTAAAAAAAACCGTAAAAAGCGACGAAATTCTTTTGTGACAGTGACCATTTACAAATTAGGGAACACTTAGTCATTTATTGGCATCTCTACCATCGTCGCCTTTGGCGCTACGTCAGTCAGTGGAAGTTCAGTCAATTTTATCGCAATTTATTACATTTTATGGCACAAGGATTTGGAGGGTATTTCAGTGAAAAGCTTTCTTTCTTGAACGAAAAACCACGAGGTCAGCCAATTTTTTGTTCACTTCTAAGCATCGGTCATGAAGGCATTTTCTAGGTAACCTCTGGGACATAAAGCTGTTCGTCAAGACAACACTTTAACAAAGAAAAATCCAAGGAATTGCTTACTGAAAGCTCCAGACAGCACTCTGATCAAGTACGACCTTCACTTAAAGTTTTGTGCGAAAAACTCACATACAACCTTGAAATTCCCTCAAGTAAATTAAATTTCAAGCGCTCTTCAAAGTAGCCACGTCTAGATAGAGTACCGACGTGGGTCTTCAGGTCCCAGCTTTATCTATGGAGTAAAAATGTTTCTTAGCGTGTTGTACACTACATGTATTCGAACATACCTGAATATCAGGGTCATCGGTTGGAACAATCCGCTCCTCCGTAGGCGTCGCTGATGTGGAAGGTCTTGTCGAAGCCGGAGACGCTAAAATAGAAGACTCTGGACTATTTATTAAAGAGGAAACGCTTAATCTGATTGGTTCATTTGCTTTATGTTCTTAGCGCTATCGTGTAGACATCTAAATGCCTTTTTTGACAATAATTGAAGCTTTTGAACGTTTTCCCCCTTTTCTTTTGCTCAGCTCTCCTGAAGCGAGCGATGTAGCAGCGCTTTACTCCCGGCCATCCCTAATTTTTTCATAATCGGCCCACCATGCCTACACACTAACCAACTGATTTGTCAAACATCACCCTCGTCCTACTGACACCCACAAGCGTCTACGCAGCAGATTTCGTGCGATCTTTTGCATGTATGTATGTATGTATGTATGATTTTTTTGAGATTTGAGGACCTTGAATATAGGTTTTGTTTTTAAAATCTCATATTCAAGATTCTCTCTGACTGTGTAGATACTGATAAAGCGGAAATCTTCAATTTCTAACATGTTGCTGAGAGAACAAGAGATCATCCGTTTCGCACATTCATAGGTCGAGTTCGCTCCCAACATTTCTTTGGATCTTTTCTAGAAAGTGCTGCAAGAACACGGAACAGCTTGCCTAACGCAGCAGTTTCTTCGCCAATCCCAGCTATGTCCAATCGTAAACTTGAAGCGCACCTCAAAGAAAGCATTTTTTTCTGACGTTTCTTTTCTCTAAATCCCAGGCAGCCATTCAATGCAAGCGAATCAGTCACAATATCTTGGAAACTATGCGGCGTTAGGCCGGTAGTAAAATGAAGCTTTCTCTGTTAAAAAATCGTGGCCTCTGTCAAATGTAAAAAGGAACTCAAAAAAGTTTCACAGTTTTTTTTTTCGGCTCATGTTCTTCAAACTTGTGATGAACCCCCTGCACAGTTTCTCAATTCTTTGTCGAGGACGTTCAACTACAATTTAAAAGCTTTCTCAAACAGAAAGGACGTTTTAGAAGTTAACTGCGAATTCGTTTAAAAAAGAAGAAACTATATTTTGTTAGAGCATCTTTTCCATTGAGTGAACTGTCGCGTCTCTTTGAAAGAAAAACACTCTTCGCGTTACGTAATTCATGGAAGAATTAGTTTTTTGCAAGTATTTAAAAAGCAAGCTTTTCCTGCCGTCGTAACCAACTGATTTTGTATCACTTTTGGCACAATAATTGTTCTCCTCTTTTGCTAATCTTTAAAAAGTCAACTTTTGCTGTATTCTTTTGTGCTGAACTGATTTTGTATCACTTTTGGCTCAATAAATGTTCTATATTTCACGTTCTCTATGCCGCATTCTGAAGGATTGCTTTGTCGCATTCCGCTTGCATTCTACTAGCCTTCTGGGGTCGAATCATCAACGACTTACATAACTTTAACAGAGAATTCACCGCGGAAAACTCAGATAGAGCGGCTTATCGCTCACCATATCACTTGATAAGCCGCGTTATCTGAGTTTCCGCTGTGAATTCTCTGTTAAAGTTATGTAAGTCGTTAAAGCATCCGACTCCTGGATTCCTTGCATTATAGAACAGCATTTTGGGAATGATTCGCCACCAATTGACTAACACTAACTTCAGCGGTAATGTATTATTAGGTTGTAACGAATTAAATGGCACTGGCTCGCGCCATTTTTTGGCGCGTCTTTACGCGTTTGATCAAGAACAAACCGTAACATGTGGCATATCATTTAGAAGCGCAAACTTTGCTCTACCGGAAATTACCAAATTTTCTATGTAAAAGTGGGAAAACTTTGGAGTTTTACTGACTTTTTTGCAGATGGACAAAAGGGTAATCCGAGGCATTTACTTGTATGAATTCAAGCCGGGCACTACAGCTAAGGAGGCGGACGAGAAGATCAACGCCGCATTCGGTCAAGGATGTTCCACAATTCGGACGGCGCATCGTTGGTATCAGAAGTTCCGGAATGGAGATGAGAGCTTGGAAGAACATGAAGGTCGTGGGAGGCATAGTGATGTTGATGAGGACAAGCTGAGAGATGTGGTAGAGGAGGATCCACACAAAGGTACCAGGGAGATAGCGAAGGTTCTTGGCGTCAGTCACAACACAGCTGCCCGGCATCTGAAGGAAATTGGAAAGACCAAAAAGCTGGAAAGATAGGTGCCTCACGAGCTGTCTGAGGAGCAAAGAAACTGACGATATGAGATCTCGTCCGCACTGCTTCTACGGAACGAAACGGACCCATTCCTTGATCGCATCGTAACCTGTGACGAGAAGTGGATAATGTACGACAACAGGCGACGATCGGCACAGTGGGTGGACAGCGATGAGAGCCTCAAGGTTTTTGCGAAGCCGGAATTGCACCAAAAGAAAGTAATGGTGACAGTATGGTGGTGTTCGCTGGGAATTATTCACCACAGCTTCCTCCCTCCCGGTGAATCCATCACGGCAGAGAAGTACTGCACTGAAATTGAAGAAATGATGAAAAAGTTGAAGGATATCCGGCCGGCCTTGGTAAACCGAAGGAGTTCTCCTTCTGCACGACAATGCTCGCCCCCATGTAGCACGAATGACGTTGCAGAAATTGAATGAGCTGAGCATTGAAACTCTACCACATCCTCCGTTTTCTCCCGACCTCTCCCCAACAGACTACCATTTCTTCAAGCATCTTGGCGACTTCTTGGTAGGGAGAATATTCAAATACCAACAGGATGCCGAAAGTGCCTTCGAAGATTTCGTCAATTCCAGAACTTCTGATTTTTAAGCTACTGGGATAAAAAAAGCTTGTGTCACGTTGGCAAAGACGTGTAGAATCAGGAGGTTTTTATTTCGATTAATAAACTTACATACAAGCCGAGATATTAAGTGTTTAAATTTACAGTGGTTCAGCGCCATTTATTTCGTTACATCCTAATAGCTAAACTCCATCAAGGAAGCGGCCCTTAAGGCAATGACAGTCAAATCATCAGGCCATTTCAAGTTCTATCTAAAATCCTCGTTTGTATAAATATGCAGGTGGACCAGGCTTCAAAGAAATTGCCTGCGGAAGATATTTGCCCTTTTCAGTCTCCGAAGAAAGCGGGGTCGCCGATATCTTAGCCAAGTGAAGGGTTGTATCAATGTCGATAAACAATTGAAGTTGTATATCACTTTGAATTGCATATGCCGCTCAAAAGCAGCTGTTGTTAAAAATCTGTGGACCAACCGAAAACGTGCCATGTCTTCTTCTACTCTATTGTTTTTCTGTTGTGGTCGAAATCTTACAAGGAAAGGTTCCCAACTCAAACTGAGCTTTTGCGATGCTATTTTGACAGGATGTAGGGCCCTGTGAGCGGAGTCCAGAACTATAGTCAGTTTTCACTGAACGCCTTTTTAAAAACCTGAAAAGGAGGTCTGAAAGCGTGGGCGCAACTATCATGAACACCTACGACACCTCACGAGGTATGCCTCGGCGGCGCAGTTGGTAGCAGGGGCGCCTCATAGGAGCACATCGGAGGGGTTTTAAGTTCGAGTTCGCGTACTGCTAAAATTTTTGTGCGTAATAGTTTGTTACTATTACTCTTTCTCATGCTCACAGGAATCAATTTCAGACCATCAATGGTTACAACAAACCAAGGCTGTCTATTTGCCATAAGTGAAAGTTTTCCAACAATGCTTATCTGCATCACCACCATATCATACCATATCACCAATAATACCGTAACTGTACACAAATACGCGTACCTTACGGCTGAATATTATGGAGCTGCCATATCGGTACATAAGTGTGCTAAAAATATCATTCTCATCTGAAGGTGTTATCGGCCGACTACTTCCCACCTTCACATTGATTTCACATCTCCGACAAGGAGAGGGATTGCGGTTGCGGATGACATAAATGAACTCTTCCTGGACGCCATGCTATTGAGATATCGACTGTCGGGAAGAAAAGGCTTTTCAAGTTAGAATCATTCCTTGTCAGGGAAAAGATTGTTCCTCACTGGCTTTTGTAAGATGCTGTTGGTGTGACACGCGATGTGTTTTACTTGTTTCATAGATTAGTTCCATAGCTGTTCACTCAAGAGGAAGAGCAAGACAGCACTTTTTATTTCAAGAGAAATGATATGGTGCAGATAGACAAAAAAAATAGCCAAAACAAAACAAAACTTGTTGGAAAACTAGCACACATGAAGCCACAAATAGACATCCTTGGTTTGTAGTAAGCATAGCTGGTCTGAAATTGGCTCCTGTGTGCAGGAGAAAGCGTAATAACAACAAACTAATATGTGCAAAAATTTCGGCAGTATGCGGGCTCGAACTTAAAACCCCTCCGGTGTGCTCCCCCTATCAGCCAGGGTACACCATATGGAGTGTCGCAGCGGTTGATGATATTTGCGCGCACGCTTTCAAACCTCCTTTTCAGGCCTTCAAAAAAAACGTTCAGCAAAAACTAACTGTGGTTCTGGACTGCGCTCACGGGGCCCTACATCCTGCCTAAATAGCATCGCAAAACCTCACCTTGAGTTGGGAACATTTCCTTGATAGTTGCTTTCTCGTTAGGTAATGAGAGCTCAACCAAGTAAGTAAATTTTCGCTTTAAAACCTACAAGTAAGCGACGTGACGTCGAAGAGAACTCCGTTGGCGGCTGGCAAACTGCTTGTCGTCGTGCTCACCGGAGCAACCACACCGTTGAGCAACGACGACGCCATTCGTGGCTCCAATGTCAACTGACCCACCAGCGACGACGGAACTGAAATAACACTGGATCTGCGAACTGTTTGAATAGCTGTCGGAAGGTGGTACGCAGAAAATCCGTCAATAGACAAGCGCGGAGTTTCGCCCTCACACTGCATGTTTTTGTTCGTGCACGAAAGCATAAATTATGTGGAAGGAATCTCTTAGAGGAGGTAGAAAGTCTCCACCCTTTCCCTTAGAACCGAAAACGCCTGGAATTATTCGAAAGCAACTGGAACTAAGAGCTTCTGGCAAGAATGCGTATGCCCTAAGCCACAAAATACCCTCGCTTAAAAGTGTTATGAGCTCTCCAGAAGTGCAACCGTGCCAGAAAGTAGCGTGGGCCGAAATGGGATCTGCAGCGATTACCTAATCCGGCCAAGAAGGACAGGGGCGGTGTCTCGCTCCATGGAGGACTGGGATCGGGACTCGACGTCGAAGTCGAACAGCTCGTTTCCGTCTGAGTGTACGTTGAACACGACGATGGACCAGCAGCAGTCTGACGACGTTGAGTTTCTGCCTGCATCTGCTTACATATGGGCTTGTGACGCTTCCAGTCGAACTGCTGAAATAATAGCATGTGGCTGCAGTAAGAGAAGTAATTTTTCGGGAAGTATATTCATAGTAGATGAAGCGTTATAGACTAACAAACATTGCCACGAATTTTCGCGGTTCCCGTTCGATCACCCTTTGAAGAGAAAATTTCGGATGATGCTAATTTAACTTTCTCAAGAGACGGTTTATAACACGCCAATTATCAGGCAAGCCTTGCTGTTCTCAATGGAAACTGCTCAACCAGAAATACAGGGTGAACCAAAATAACGTCGACAATATTTTTTATCATAATTATAAAACAATCAACGACTCGAGAAAACGACGACAAATTACAACAATACAAACATTAGGGCACATCATGTTCAAATGGCTTCGGAGTGGCCTCCCTTGGAGCGGATCCAGAGGTCCAAACATTTCGCGAGTTTTTCGGCGATGGGCCGCAGGTCATCAGGAGACAACCGTTCCCTCTCCTCGTGCAAGGCTTCAGGGACTCGAGACTGCAGTGGTGTTTGACGCCGACCCTAGTCTCTAAAATGCCCACACACTGTAGTCCATCGGTGGCGATGTCCGTTCATCCACGTGGTGCCACTGGAAACTGCTTACTTTTGCGAGCCGAGCCAATCACGGACAATCGAATGCAGACACGACAGGCCCTAATGACAGGCCGACCTACGAACATCCTGTGTCACATCATATGGTCGATGAAGTTTCAGAGTTCTCGAGATAGTGCTACGGCGTCCGCGGAAACCGACGCGCACTCGCAAAGCCCGGCGAGTGTGAGAAGTATGCGACAGTCCCTGATGCGAGGACGGCATCGGGGGGCAACTGAGCTAGTCCGAAAGTCCTGTAACGTAGGCAAGACCCGCGTAGCAACATTGAATGTGGGTACGTTGACGGGCCGCTCGTGTGAGTTGGTAGAAGCACTGGAGCGAAGAAAGATAGATTTCTGTGCGGTGCAGGAGACGAGGTGGTCCTGCAGCAAGTCAAGGGACATAGGACGTGGCTTCAAGATCGTTCTATGTGGAAGTCCCAGGACCACCAGTGGTGTCGGTATGATCGTCTCCGAGCATTCCAGTGGCGCGATTGCAAGCGTAGAACGTTTCGATGACCGCTTGATGAAGATTGTTGTCGCCGTAGAAGAGCGACGATGTCATTTCTTTTCCGCGTATGCTCCGCAGACAGGTTGCTCCGAGCAAACCAAGGACGAGTTCTGGTTCCTGCTTGATGAGAAAACAGCGGAAGTGCCGTCACAATACATAATTGTTGTGGCAGGTGACCTTAATGGTCACGTCAGAGCCAAGAAAGATGGTTGCAGCTGTCATGGTGGTTTTGGCTATGGGTCACGCAACGCCGATGGTGAGCGTATACTTGAGTATGCAGACTCACACGACCTCACCATCGTGAACACCAAGTTTCGAAAGCGTGACTCCCACCTCATCTCGTTTTATAGCGGGAAAAAACAAAAAAAGCAAAACGCAGACTGACGATGTCCTTGTTAGGTGTCGCGACCAAGGTCTTGTCACAGACGCGAAGACCGTGCCGTATGAGACGGTTGTCACGCAACACCGTCCACTGATCTGCTCGCTGAAGATCACACCTCCGAGGTGTAAACGTGTTGAGCGATGCGGGACGGCTAGAATCAAATGGTGGCCACTGAAAGAGAAGGAAGCAGCTGTTATTTCTCGCATTCGGTTGCCGACGGTAACAACTGTTGACGAAACCTGGAATGATGCTACCGATGTGATAACTCGGGCTGCGCGCCTCGAACTCGGCACAACGAAGCCTGGACGGCGTTGGGTCGACAAACAGGCTTGGCTGTGGACTGACGATGTCAGAGAGAAGGTCAGGGAAAAGAAACGGCTACATTACGTATTTATCGGTGGTAAAACAGTCGATAATTGGCGGAATTATCGAGAAGCGAAGGAAGCGGCAAAGAAGGCAGTGGCCGGTGCTAAAGCCGCACACTACGCTGATGTGAGTGAAAAACTGGAGACGCACGATGGCAAGCGTTATCTTTACCTCCTCGCCAAAGCTCGCTGTCGCCAAGCAGAAGACATCGAGAAATTCTTTGGCATTAACGACGAGAACGGTCATCTTCTGATGGATCGTAAGAGGGCTGTGAAGAGATGGCGCGAACGCTTCGAGGAAATCTCGAATGTAGAATTTGAACATCCTGCTGTTCCTTTTGCATCACCTGTATACGGTTCCATTCAGAAGATCACAGTGAGCGAAACTGAAGCAGCCCTGAGGAAGATGAAGTCAGGCAAAGCCACTGGTCCCGATGACCTGCCAGCCGGCCTGTGGAAGTTGAAGGGCTGGTGCCCTGCTGACTGGCTGACTGAGTTTTTCAATCAGGTTGTTGCTGAGAAGAAAGTGCCTGAGGGTTGGCAGCAAAGCACGACTATTCCGATTTGCAAGAAAGGCAGTCATGCAAACTGCGTTAGTTACCGTCCAATTCGCCTTCTTTCGCACACCATGAAAACCTTTGAGCGAATTGTCGATGGACGTATTCGGGATGTCGTTCAGCTTTCCAATAATCAGTGTGGTCTCGTTACCGGCTGTTGATGCCATACACGCCGTTCGTCCTCTGCTAGAGAAGCACCGCGAGAAACAGAAACCGGTGCATTTCGCCTTCCTGGACTTGGAGAAGGCCTTCGACCGCGTTCCGCGGGAAGTGATATGGTACGCGTTGCGACGACATGGTATCCCTGAAGAGCTTAATGAGTGGTAAGGGCAGCTCCTTGGACGCTGTTGTATGCCGATGACGTCATGCTTGCATGCGAAGACAAAGCAGAGCTCGAGCGACAGGCACAGACGTGGTGCGATCGCTTAGCATTGTTCGGACTCAAGCTAAACGTCAAAAAGACGGAATACTTGACGACGGATGTGAATGAGCATGGATCCATTAAGATCAATGGTACTGAGCTCTCACGAGTTACATCTTTCAAGTATCTTGGATTAACAGGCACGTCCGATGGCAGTCTAAAGTTGGAGGTAAACGCACGTGTGAGTGCAGGCTGGTCCAAATGGTATTCGTTGACTGGGGTGCTTTGCGACAAGACAATTCCTGAGTACCTCAAGCCAAAGGTGTATAGAGCAGTCGTCCGCCCAGTATACAATGGATCCGATCGAAAATCTTCGGATAGTTGGATGGTTCGGATAAGGGCGATTTTCCGGACCCCGGATTTTTGGATGATTCGGATAACGGCGATTTTGCGGACCCCGGATTTTTGGATGATTCGGATAAGGGCGATTTTGCAGACCCCGGATTTTTGGATGATTCGGATAAGGGCGATTTTGCGGACCCCGGATTTTTGGATGACTCGGATAATGGCAATTTCGCGCAGACCGGATTTCGGATATCCGAATCGGATATTCGACTCATTAAGGCAAGATACAGTTTATCAGAATTCTAGCGTTCTTTAAAGAGGAATCTATCCCTCAATAACAGCAGCAGTGCGTGTATCGAAAGACTCTCACTTCTCGTCAAGGAAGGAAACATCAAAGAGCTGGATCATTCCAATCAGGGATGGGCGAAAACTCCGTTTCCATGTTTCGAATTTCGGTTTCCGGCCGTTTTTAGTCCTTCCGTTCCGTTCCGTGTTCCACTCTTTTTTGGGCCGGAAGACGGAACGGTGACTCATCACTCACTGATTGCTTGCTTTGCAGTGCCTTCATTCACCACTTGAACATAATCTAAAGGCTGAAGAAAGAGATTAGCTATGCGTTTGTGATTGTGTTTCTTTCAAAGCGATGGTGCATCCTGATGTCGAAACAGTAACCAAATTGGATTCTTTTTCTGTTCTTGAAAAGATGTACTATCGAATAGCGAAGGTCCACAAAGGTTCCATGAGTGTTTGAGTAAAGGATCAAACTCCTTATCCGGAGTAGCTTATCTTTTTCCCTAGTAATCATAGGTGTGGCCTGGAGCACCAAATCTAGATCAGTGTTCTATAAACGCTCTCAGGCTGCTAACAACACGCTCCATAAGGACATTGGATCCATCCTAGTCGGAGGAGGGCATGCGGTGTCTTGCCTCTCCAATCCCCTCCTCCGAGTTTGTTTTATAGCTTCAGCTGCTGCCAAAAGATACAATGGTACCCATGCGAACTCAGAGTGTGGGTGTCATGTCGTGAATGCTGAACGCAACTGTAACCTTAACTCCGCTCCGTCCTAAATGGGATAGACCTGGAACATTCAATAAGACCGGTTAAGTGCTATGAGTGGCTAAATCTCTGACATCTTTCTCGTCAGCTGGGTTGATTGCGTTTAAAACACTTTTTTCCTATTTACAGAGAGATTTTGCACAAACTTCGATTTGTTACACTAGTAATGTTTGAAAATTCATCTTAGTAATAATACGAATACAATGATTTTTTATTGTTATATGTTGCTGAAAAGGAGTCGCATGCTGCCTTGCCCGTTATCCAAATTCGGTAACGGCAACTCAATTATTACTACCATTACGGATATATGTATGTTTATGAAAAATTAGACGAAGTAATAAATTTTGAATCATTTCCGTTTCGGCGTTTCGTATTTCGGTTTCCGCCCATTTTTGAGCCCTTCCGTTCCATATACCGTCTTCCGCTTTTCTTTAAAAAATTCCCTCACATCCCTGATTCCAAGATGAATTATTCTAAGGGGGGCTCTCCGGGCTTTCCAAAATGCCATTATCAAATAACGCAAATTGGGTCGGGGAGGGGTCACCATGTATTCAGCACTTTTCCTCCTTCATAAGAAGGCAGATGAATGTCGAACATCAGAAATGGTCTAACACAGCTCATCAAGTGGTAGACACACAAGTGTTGAATAACAGTTTTAATTTCATGCAGCACAAAGTGCGGTATGGAGCTGTTCTACATGGTGACCCCCTCGACCCAATTTGCGCCGAATGCTGTACAATGTGAAACAGCGAAGTGCGGATCAGAGTACGTGCTTAATCCCTTCTCTCCTTCAGTCCCCGTCCTACTTGCCCCCCGGCAGCGCAACATGGTGTTTGAGGAAACAGATGCCAAGATCGACGTCACGCTCAGCAGCGTGCTAACTGTATTCAACGTCATTACGACACTACTTTACAGCGAGGCGCGAAAACGTATGACTCAGCAGCGTGCCCGCCCGCGAAACTCGTTATGAATGCACTTTTATTCGAGATGCCCGATTTCAAAATGGAGCGAGGAAATTGTACACGTTATCCGAAATTATCCGATTTTATCCGAATCGTCCAGGGTCCGGATAATTGGATGATTCGGATAATGGCAATTTCGCGGACCACGGATTTTTGGATGATTCGGATTAGGGCGATTTTGCGGGCACCGAATTTTTGGATGATTCGGATAAGGGTGATTTTGCAGACCCCGGATTTTTGGGTGATTCGGATAAGGACAATTTCGCGGTGGCCGAATAATTGGATGATTCGGATCGGAATATCCGAATCGGATATCCGAAAATGATTCATTCGGATCCAATGTATACCGCCCAGTAGCGACGTACGGTGCTGAGTACTGGCCCGTGACGAAGGAAATTGAAAGCCGCTTCAGTGTAATGGAGACGAAAATGCTAAGGTGGACGGCTGGAGTAACGCGATTGGAACGCGCTCGCGATTAAACCATGCGACAAAGGTTCGGTGTCGCCTCGATAGCTGACAAGTTGCGCGAAGCACGTCTACGATGGTATGGTCACATCCTTCGCGCTAACGACGACACTGTGTGTAAGATTGGCCTGAATCTTTGAAGTCCATGAAAAACGGCCCAGAGGACGCCCGAAACAACGTTGGCTAGATACGTTGCATATGAACTTGAAGTTAGCTGGTGTCCATCCCGACCAAGCGTTTGATCGAGGAAGTGGCGTCACCAGACCAGAAGAGCGGACCCGCCACCAAGCGGGACAAACGCTATTGAAAATGATGATTCCGAAGGCGTGATGAAGTCGGGAAAATTGATCTTGCACCACGCCAACGCACTCTTCGCACTACAATACCGCTCAAATTCTGTGCAAAAAAGACGCTTTGTGACGGATTAATCTGTCGCAAAGCGTCTTTTTTGCAAAGAATTTGAGCGGTATTGTATGTGCGGGTGCAGAGTCCTGTTGGAACGTCCGATGTGCATCACCGAAGTGCTGGTGGGCCCAAGGAAGAACCACGGACTCAAGAATGTCTCGCTGGTACACATCTTCGTCGATTTTCACTCCTTCATCCATGAAAACCAGGGGTCTTGCCGCTGGCGCAGATTCCGCCCCAAACCATGACAGATTGTGGGTTTTGGACGGTAGCAGAGGTGCTTGGAGCCTCTGTAGACCACATCCTACCATATTGGCGATTGTGCGCCTTCTCCACGGTGAAAAGCTTCTCATCCATGAACAGAATCTGTTCCCAGGTACGACCTGCGTCCATTCGCCGAAAAATTCGCGAAACGTTTGGCCCTCCGCATCTGCTCCAACGGATGCCACTACGAAACCATTTGACGTAGCCTAATGTTTTTATCGTTGTAATTTAGTCGTCGTTTTCTCGAATTGTTGGTTGTTTTATAATTATGAAGGAAAAATCTTGTCCATGTTATTTTGGTTCACCCTGTAATTCTGCATCATCAAAATCTCAAACTTTCTTCGACTGAATAGATATCAACAGAAGAGGAATATTCGATTCCGAGAAATTCACTGAAAGGTCTAGGAGTCGTGTGGAACTGCCCAGGTTCGACTTTCCATAAATCTTGGTCGATAGCTTATCAAGAATATATCAGAATTGGTTTACGAGTCATCTGTTCGTTCCCATTACTAGGATTTATTCGAAGAACTCCTTATCGACAGTTCTTGGTTCTTCGGTTCTCTTCAAGTAAAAGCTGTAGAGGCATGAAATACCTCTCTGTGTCCAACAAATCCACCACCAACGTCGGCTAACGTCACTCGTAAACTTGAAAAACATCCCAGACAAACGGGAATTTTCTGACGCTTTGCTCTCTGATTCTTAGATAGCAGTAATTCTAGAAACACACAACTGAATGTCTACGAAAGCAGTTGCCAGTGTAGTAATCTACGAGAAGATACTAGCTTCTTTTTTGCTTTGTGTGCACATTTGTGATAACTGAGGAAACCCCTGAACCATTGAACGAATACATGACTGAAGGTAAAGAAACAATAGTAAAGAAACAATAAAGTTTGTGCGCACAACCCGGAAGGACAGGCGCTGCACCAACAGAAATATAAATAAAATCTAAGAAATTGATTTTCTTTTCTACACTCCGGAACAGGAATTCACAGCGTTTCCCTTAACCTATTTAAAACATTTTACGAGAATTTCTGAAGAAAAAAAAAAGAACAACATAAGAGATACTTGAAAGGAGTTGGAGACTTATCAAATATGTTTAGAAAGTATAAAATGCTAAAAGGTTCGTTTTGCCAACTTCAATTGATTTTTAAAAAGTTAGAATGTGAATATGCTCAGCCGTCAACGATGCAGAACCGGGGTGGGAAAGGGTGCTTTTAGGAGACCTTCTCTTAAACGAAGCTACCCAAAGAATTCAAAAAAGGTCCTTGCTGCAATACGGTTCTGGAAGAAATTGTAAGGTCGAGAAGCTCGATAAGTTGACGACACACTAACTGAGCGAGATTCTTAGAGATTTCCGTCCTAAGCTTCCATATTCGCACTCCTTCGAAAAAATGAACAACTTCTGCAGCACATTGCTGTTACACGCTATAACAGAACTGGATTCCACGGGACAACCAACTCCTTTTAGATGGTTTCTCAAACAGCAATAAACTTTGTCAGCACAGACGAAGTCGAGAGAAGACTAGAAGGCGTCATAGGTAGTTATGCAAGAAGAGTCTTTTCAGCATCTTCCGAATCCACTAAAGCGCCAACCAAATTCTACATGGAACTGCAGCATCTACCCCATCAGTAATCCCTGCGAAAGGTCAACACTTCCCTTACGATTTTCTGCCATCTCACTACACACAAGTAGAAGAAGAACAACAACACTTAAGCAGAAGGTAATACCACATTTCCTTCTCACACTTTTCAGTGAACCCTTTCCTATCAAGCGACGCCTTTCAACCATCTTTCGAAAGCCCGCTGTTTAGGAATAACTTTGGTAGTTTGTTCCACATCAGAACCACTTTCAGTGATTTCACCGAAAGCTCTGTAGGTGCGCCAGGGAACCTACTTCTACGGAGTATCATGAGAAAAGTTGGATGTGGTGTCCCTCCTCATGCATGCATTGGCCAGCTGATGGACAAGTTAATGGCTTACTGTTCCATAGCCGGTATCAATCCTCCGACTCCGTAGGGATGGGAGCCTGATTGGGCTGGACTGGGCCCGGAACTCAGACGTTGATTCAGGGAGCTGCCTTTACATTACCTATAAGTTCATTGGGAAGCACTCAGCTGCAGCAGTCCAATAGCATGTGTGGTGCATCTTGAAAGAATCAGTTGACACAATCTTTGCCTCTTGTCTCTCATAAATAGATAGCTCCATAATGATCCACTTAGTGAACTCTTTGCCCTTCTAAAACTTTACAAAGTAACCGCTGATTTTGCAGAACGCACGCAATTCGAATATGAATACGTGACAAAACGAAAGCCTTCTGCAAAACAGCGCCTGTCGTCCGCCTGCACTATGACGAGCACTCTCCTAGGAGACCGCGTTATTGGAAAACGCCTCGGTCCCCATATGTTCTCCGGCCAGAATTTCTTAATTTCCCAGAACCTATTGACGTCACTGACACGGAAAGGAATCAGCACGCAATGCCGAGAATGGGGCCAGGTGATTGACCACGGCTGAAACCCCGCCTGGAAACCTCAGCCAACGAGCATTGGAGGAAGTGCCTAGTCTAATGGCAAGGCGCGTAAAAAATACTTAGGGAACCATTGGCTCTTATTCCTAATTTCCAGTAAACTTGAGATACGCCGCTCGCTGTCAATGGAGGAAAACAGGCCTTCAGTCAGGTCCTTACAAAAAGTGACAATGAACGACGCGGCCCAACTGCAGCCGTTTTAGACTACTGCTCTGGGAAGAGGCATCATCGCTAGGTACACATATGAAAATGGGCTCCGAAGTCAGGACAATCAATGAGAAAAGTATCAAACCGCTGTTTCTGCTTCAATGACTGTCTCAGTCTTCAGAGAGGAGAAATGTCTTCAGAACATTTGCGCAGACGAACGCTTCGAGAAAGAAATAATTCTAGAAATACATATGAAGTGCATAGGAACCCGATGTAGGACAGCTTGTACAAGTGCACAGCTGAAGGTGCCGCTGACTTTCAAATCGTTTCTGACGGAATGCAGATAGGAAACCTCAAGGATTATATATTTTTGCCGGTGTACATTCATCAAACGCGTTTCACTAGATGCCGGTATCTATAAGAGCACGCTCAGTGCATTACTGCTGCATAAGAACTAGCAGGTACTTTGTAGGTCATCTACCGTTTAGTGGTGATATGCACAACATGGGCTAGAGGTAGCGCAGCCGGAGGATGCGCCAGCTGTATGAGTGCCAAACCAGGGGCCTTCATACGTGTTCTAGCCAAACCAGCCGAGCCTTCATCTCTCAATGAAAGAAACAGAAAAACGAAAAGCGCGAAAGCACATGCCGACTGTCACGTATTCCTGAATCGAGCTTTTTGGCTCAGTTCCCGCCCGGTCCAACAAATCCTTCAATCTCTCCGAAATCGGTGAATTGGTACCAGACTTCTAAGGGAAGGATGATCAGTGACTTGTCCAACGACGGATAACGCAACTCCTAGGCCAAATATGTATTCAATTTCTTCCACGATACTCCACAGAAGTAGAAGGCGGTGCGCATCTCCGAAAGGTGTTGAATAACACTGTCTACTATGTTCCATGTCCGACTGTCACTGAATCTTGGCATAATTTTAAACAGGAATCGTAGATTTGCCTTGACCTCGAGACCAAGATTGATATAATATTTATCCGGCTAACGTTTCGGCGCAACCGCCTTCGTCAGAGCCTGGAAAAACAAGGGAACTTAGAGAGGTTGTTCGTCCAAGGACTACCTTCAAGTCACAGAGGTCTAAGAAGATAGAGATGGAACGAGACAGAGCAGAAGTGGCACAGTCCCAACTAACCTTAAGATTGCAGCCGAGAGGCTGTCACGTCACTCCCGGATGGAGGCAGATTGGATGAGTGAGACTCTTCCCTTCTGGTCATCTCTTCAGCGACCATCCCTCTATCACTATCTGGCGTTAGACCGCAAAGATCAGCAAAAGGGGCGAGCTCCTGAGTTACCATCACGCGTTCCTCTCTCCTACTATCACTTTACTCTACTGTCTACTATCACTTTATCCTTACTAACCAGGTAAGGGTCTCAGGCGTAGGTCTGGTGGGGGGAAATGGATAGTACTGCGAGAATCTCCACCCTTCATATAGGAGAAAGACATGTTTCGTTTTTGCTGAGTCCTTGAACCAAAAGAGCTACGGGCCCTCGAAGGCGGAGTACAATAGCGCATCGTCAGCACGTGCCCATGTGCATGCGTGCGAGCGCGCTGTTGTATGGGATGGGGCGAAAGGCTCTGCGGATAGCAAGTCGGTGGCTCAGTAGGGTCCAGACCTGCGTCAAAAGTGCTGGACCAGATGTTGGACTCCCGCGCTGTGCACCATTTTTGCATTTTTTCATAACTGCTGCCTCTTATACCAATTTGCTTCCTACACATCTTCTACACATGTATTTCACTCCAAATTGTCAAAAGGATCAGATTCGTGATCAACACCCCATGACCTCGACAGCCCTAGTCACCCGTACCTGCTGTAACCTACCGTAACCAGCCGAAATTTCAAAAACGAATGTCAGATTCGTGATCAGCACCCCAAATAACCCCCTGGAAGAGGTCTGTGCAAAATCAGTGATTATGACCTCGACAGCCCTAGTTACCCGTACCTGCTGTAACCCGTACCTGCTGTGAGGTCACAGTTTAACACTCGCTGAAAACCACAAAAACGTTGTATAATATAAAAAGTGAAAGAACTGAGTGAAACACAGCTCAAAGTAAACCTTTATTTGAGAATTTAGAGTCAAATAAATGTGTAAAAGATGTGCATGAAGTAAGCTGATTTAAACCGCCATCAAGGCGGTTACTGTACTTTCACGACTTCAGAGGTCGAGGAGAGGTCGAAAAAATTTTCGCCCAAGCCTTTCCAAGGGAGGTTATTTGGGATGCCGATTACGAATCTGACATCCGTGTTTGAAATTTATGCCGATTACGATAGGCTACAGCAGGTACGGGTGACTAGGGCTGTCGAGGACATAATCACCGATTTCGACTCCGGAGTATTAATCATGAATCTGACCCTTTTGACAATTTAGGGTGAAATAAATGTGTAGGAGATGTGTAGGAAGCAAATTGGTGGAAGAGGAAGGGAAATATGAAAAAATGCAAAAATGGTGCACAGCGCGGGAGTCGAACATCTGGTCCAGCACCTTTGACGTTGGTCTGGAACCTGCTGCGCCACCGACTCGCTCGCCGCAGAGCCTTTCGCCGCATCGCATACAACACGTGCTGACCGTGTGCTACTGTACTCCACCTTTAAGGGCCCGTATCCCTTTTATCTCAAGGACTTAGCAAAAGCGAAACATGTTTTTCTACTACATGAAGGGTGGAGATTCTCGTAGTACTATCCAGTGCCCCGTCCAGACCGCCTGAGACCCTTCCCTGGCAAGGAGACTGGACTGGTCTACTGAGTACCTTTTTTCAGAGCAAAAGCGCTTTCCTATTGAAATCTTCACTGGTACTCGCCATAGTAAAGCCCATACTCTACGTCATACTGCAGCCAAAAATGCATCGATAGTGCAAGGAGCGTGGCACGTCTTCTAAACGATATCATTGACTATTATTCCAACTTCCACTTTCACGAAAGCAAAAGGTGTCTGTCTAAGGGCCCGTTTATACTTCAACGCCGAGCGACGCGACGCCACGTACTATGGCCATATTGATCGAGCGCCGCGATCGATCAATTTGGCCACTATACACGACATCGCGTCGCTCGGCGTCGGAAGTATAAACGGGGCCTAACGGTTTTCAAGGTCTGCTTAAATTTTCGTAATTAATTGAACAAATTGCGAAACCTCTAAACGGCAAAGCAGCATTCGGTGTTCTCAATAACAATACAAGCAATTTGGATTAAAGACTGGGAATCCATACCGGAGAGATAGGGATAATACGAAGAACGCAGGAAATCGACGGTAACAGAGGTGCGCTTGTAACGATTATCGGAGCTACCAGATTTTCCAGCATTTTCGCTGAATTCCATTAAAGAAATTGCAGCTGAGGCGACACTCTCGGATTCCAAGTACCAGTGGCTGCCTAAGCTATTGCGCACAAATTCGATAAATATGGAGCGGCTACGTTGGTCCGTGTCTTGATGTAGTTTTACTTTGATTCGTGCTATCTATTGCGTAATACAGACTTATAGTTGTATGTACTGCTTCTAGGCACTGCTCAGCGGTGAAGAAAGAGCCTCTTCGAAGTTCTTTTGGGTATCTATGGCATCATATCTTCTATTACACTTTATGACATCTTCATGCAGATTGACCATTTTCTGATAATAGAAACATTCTCGAGTTATTTGGGAATGGGAGCCTTTACTCTGAGCCCTTTTACAGAGCGGTGACACCTTCATGCAGATTGCTATTTTCTGAAAATAGAAACATCCTCGAGTTATTTGGAAATAGGAGCGTTTTACTCTGAGCCTTTTACAAAGCGGAGAAACCACTAAAGACTGGGCTAATTCCTTCATGAGATCTGGCGATACCTATGTGGCTCAGTTGACTCCAAAATGTTCTTGTTCTCCTACGGGCCCTGTTAAAACACAAAGGTTCTTTCTGCCTTTACAAGTAAATATTCCGTTAATGGACTTTGAACCCTATACGTTGTCGAGCAGGTCTGATCTTGTTTCATAGCTCTGAAAACATTCCCCAACCTGATCTCAGAACTAACTCGTTCTGGTATCAGGAAATAGTACTAGAAATACTGCTGTTCTTGGTAGGTATAAGAATCTTACTGGCCTTGGTAGCTCTTCGAACGTTGTTGACGATAGGCGGACAACTGCCACCTGCCTGCGAAGAAGTAGAGGGATAATGGATTAAGGACAACGATAATCGAGTTTTTGTTCGGAATGCGCCATGCATTCTACTTGTGCAGAATATTCAGCGACAATTTCAATGCGCATTCGGCCAACACAATTATTTCCGGTGGACAGCCTATAAAAATGCCTGTCCTTTTCAGACAATTCCGGTACCAATTTGCCCACATGGCTTGCCCGAATATGATCCTAACCAAGAACATTGATTCGGGGTTCAATCGCATCCAACTACGAGACATTTTAGTGACATTCCTGTGGCGAGGACACATTGAGCAGACGGAGACACAAGGATAAAAAGGAGGATCTGGCTTTTCCTAAATCAATGTTATTGAACTGGCTGCAGTTTAGGGAATTTAGTTTGAGGATTTACCAGATATAGCGCTTCGTTCAAAATGGTTAAAAATATACTGACTCACTACTGCTGACTGATTTTATTCTACTCATTCTATTAACTTTGACGCCTACTATTAAATATATAAATAAATCCCCTATGTATAAAAGAGTAAAAAGATGAAGAATAAAATATAAAGAATCAATCCCTTTGTGGGACGCGCCACGCACGTTTGCAACCGAGTGTTTTTATTCTTCTCAGCGAAGTCTGGTACCAATTCACCGACTCCGGAGGGTTGGAATGCTTTGTACGCCTGGGCTGGAAATCCGAATCCTCCGATTGCTCTATCATATACACAAAATAAGCAAATAAATATAAGTAAAAGTGAAAGCAGACAGGAATATGGATAAGGTATGCAGTTCAGCAACTTCGACAACCCACACTAAGAAAAGCTATGTGAGAAGTGTATGGTGACCAAAACCCGAAAAGTGCTCTTTCAGTTTCCGTCACCTACTGCATCCTAGAGTTAAAGGGAATTAACTTCACTCAGTGTAATCCGTTACCTTGAAAGTATTCCATTCATTCATCAGTACATATCGTACCTACATAGTGAGTAGCCGTAGAATAACAATGAATTCTTTGCACACCTGATGCTCATCGCTACAGTACGCCACTGATCCGCAGAAGAGGCACTGCTTCAGAGACTTGACATCGTCGCATCCACAGTAGCGGCACTTGTCCAACATTGCTGGATTCGGAAACACCTGCAAAACTCTATTGATCTAGACTCTGACTTGTCAAAAGACGAATGATAGGAGGAAATAGTTGAGCCAGGAACAAATGCAAAGAAAAACTGCCAGCTTTGCATATTCGAGGATATCAAAAGCCAAATAAAACCTCTTCTACGTGCTTGCTAGGATCTATCTTGGAGTGGGAAGAGGGGGGGGGGGGGGGGCGGGACACAGCTAGTAAACTCACACGAACACGAGAAGTGGTAGCGTTCCACGGATAGGAAGTTGTAAATCACCACCTCTAATAAGCCAATTCAGTGTATTGTCTTTAATTATCGCTTATTTTCAATCCCCTCTAACTAGGACAGCTCCGTAGCGTGCCCTCTTTTTGGTTAAGATGTTAAACATAAAGAGTACTGCTCTTCATCGGTACGGGATAGACCTTTTATTAACCATTCAATTCCACTTAACGACTGACAATGGCAAACAGCTGGTTAAGCGATTTTTAGAGCTGACATTTTAGCTGTTGGTTTAAGCTGAAGCGATAGGTGCGTTGATAAAAAAGAGTAGATTTTCTTTACAAACATGTTATTTTAAGAAGTCATTCCTGGCTTGCACATACGAATTGTGTGAGGCTAACGCCTGAGTAAGAAGCTAAGCGAAGTTATCCGATTTATGCGCAGAAACGTAGATAAACGTGAGAAATACCAAAGCAGGTTCACCAGAAAGCCATTTGTTACTTTTAACAGAAACATAACACATTGAGGAAAAATATTTTGAACAGCAAACACGGTCAAACAAGCAAGGAGTATATGGACTCTGTATGACTCGCGCAATTCCTCACGCTTTCGAAGGGCTTAACAGGCAAACATTAAGATTCGAGATGGGAGACGACCCATTTTCAAGTACAGCTGAATCAACGGTAAGGCATAATTCATTCGCCCACAGATATAGTTCTTTTTTCAGAATAAGAAATACAGGAAGACGATCCATCAAGAATGAAGATCAATCCATACATTGATGCTGCGTTTTCTCAGCTGTGTGCCAAGATTGGTATCGACCTTTTATTAGACTTACAGCGTAAATCGCCGGGTCGTCGTCGAGTCGTAGGCGATGTCGCCTTCCTCAGAACCAGGAAAAGTCGAGTTCATTTAAAAATTAGTTTTTTTTTTGTTTTTCAAATGAACTCGACTTTCCCAGGCTCTGACGACGGCGACATTGCCGAAACGTATGCCTAATAAAAGGTCGATCACAATCTTGGCCCACAGCTTGGAGAAACCTTGCGCATCATCAGTGCCAAGAACGCCAAGATTTATGGAAAGTCGGACGTGGACAACATTATTCTGAAACAATGGAAACATAAGGAAAGCTGTTTCGAGTTTCAATGCTTTTGTATACATTACTGGCCCGGCGAGAAAAAAAAACAGTGCAACACCGGATGAGCCTTTATGCAACTGCTGCCAACTCGTGTTTCTCATGGATCGTTAAATATGCACACATTCCATAGGCCTTAGAACAAAGAAAACTCGTATCAACCCAGCTTACCTCTTCCGGCTCCGAGTTTCCTATAGATTGATGTGAATAATTGATTCCTATGGATGATCGGTCCTTCTCCAACTTCACATCTCGCATAGCAGGAGCGATGATGGGACCAAGGCAGCGATCCTCTCTGCAAAGATCTCATTCGGCATGGAGCAACACTTTTCCAGCACTGCGCAGAGCGAGGAAGACAACAGTCACGACCATGGATGAGAACAACAACACACATTTGAGCCACTTCGGTGAGCTTCACGAATAAATCTCAGCGTCAGATAAATTCGAGCCAGAGTCTTGGCGGTAGCCAGGAATGAACCCAACGTCTATAAACTACATTTATTTCTGGGGCCATAGAATTCGATGTTCTGAAGCTCTCTACCTAACTCCAACACCATCCTATTTTTACAATAGGATTCACATTATGTAATCCGATTTCCATGCAGTACTTCCTGAAGCCTGTAGTAGCTTCTATCGAGGTTGTAAGCCATCACAAAGCCACAGTGCTTGGTTGTGATCGAAACTCTGGCGCTTGTCGCGCCTCGAACCCGCACGCATTGCTACCAGGGTCCAATAAAGTTTGCTTGATTACTTGCCGAAACCAAACATTCTTGTGATACTCTACGACCAATAAAGTGTGAGGCACTATATAATAAGAGGACGCAAAAATATAAGCGGCCAATCTTATTATGAGTACCCTTTCCTCCATGCTAGATTACCATAGATTTTAAATGCAGGGGTAAAAGGACAAAGAAGGTCGTTAATAAAGCTCTGTTCGGAACGCGTCATGTATTCTCATTCTATGGAATATCGAAAAGACAACTTGAATGAGCATTTGGCCTATGCAATGACAAAGGCGAACATGTTGAGGTCAGCCAATGGAAAAGTCAGTGTTTTGAACTCACCAGACAGGCACTGTACTAATTCACCGACTACGGAGGGATGGTTGCTTGATTGACCTGGGCGGGAAATCCGAATCGAGAACCTCGATTCGGTGTGAAGACGACAGCAGATACTTCCTTTGACTACCTTACCACTGGTCTGTTCTGAAGGCGATGGTAAAACTACCAAATACCTATGTATACCGAGTAAAACGAGGCAGGAAAGAAAATTTTGTAGAAAACAGACATCTGTACAAAATCATCGTAGACTTATACTATACGTAAAGCTTGCAATACGCACCGTCAGCAGCTCTGCAATATGTGAGCTGTGTCGGTGTACTGCCTTGTCGCGTAAACCCCTTAGCAACAGCGGTGCCTCGACGGAACTACTAAGGCGCTTTCATTGCCGGATGAATGACCAGCTGCTGGGGTCGTCTTCGTCTCCCTCTACCGTGGAGGCTACACGAATTCTGATAAAACTGCATCTCTAACAAAACCTGTTCAACCCTACGGCTCTCCCAGCGTTATGCTAGGCGAAGAAAACGTGAAGCAGCTGTTGCCACGCTAATGACGCTAAAGGCTAGGAGCGAGATTTTTGAAGTGCAATCCGCAAACTCTACACCATGGCGGACCCATCAGCTTCGATTGGGAAGAATGTGTCACCTTCATGAAAAATAAAAATAAAAATAAATAAAATCTTCATGAGCAAGCGGAATTCGTAGGCCGAGGGGCTGAAGGGGCTGGTCATATATGTTGTAAGAATACATAGCAGCAGACGCATAGAACTCTGGAGTGAATCTCAAAAAAGATAAAGAAACGGACGGAGGCATGTCCGCAGAGCAAACGAAGGCAGTCAATATAAAAAGGTATAGGAGAACAAACTGGAATGGCGCACAAATCCGTTTCCAGATGCGTTTAGCAGAGATGGAACACACACTTGGAATCAGCGTTCGAAGCCGCATCAAGGGATATACGTTTGATCTTAAAGTGCAGTATTTACAGTACAAGAACACGGGCTGATCAGTATTTTGCTTTCAAGACAAATATGGCACCAATTCATCGATAAGGCTAGGTCTGATAGGCTGGGCGGAAACCCAACCTTGAAACAATTAAGAGAGCATAGAATAAACAGTTTCTGCTTGTGATGCGCTACGCGTGCCTTAGGAAAGCACCTAGACAGCTCAGAACCGCATTTGAGCACCCTGAACAGGGCAGAAACCCCTGACACACAAGGCGCTGGTGGTCCTTGCAGGAATCTGTATTATATTAAACTAATTTGTAGAAGCAGATTTGGAGCAGGTAGGAGGTATAGCTTTCGATGAAGAGCGTATTGCCTTGCAAGGAGACACTAGTGATCTTGTTTCATTCCTACGCGTATTAGATATGCATGAGCTCCGTTACATTACACAAAAACAATGTTAAAAGAAATCACGATCCGTGCATAACCATGCGATTTACAAGCAACCGCAGTATCCCATTAGCTTCTTTTCCTATTATTCAAGCACATGTAAGTTCATTAAAACATGTCATTGATTCTGCAAAAAGAGCTCATTGTCGATCGTTTGAAAGAAGTCAGTGGAAATAAATAATGCTAGGCCTCGAGATAAAGGACTTCTTTTCGAAGAAGCAGATGAATGTACAGCGAAGTATGCACTACGTCAGCTCTTCGCGGAACTCCACTTGAACTCTAGCGAGCTGTTTCATCCACTACCGCATTTCTATTAGTCACCAAACTAGTCATGCTTAAGTGCATGTAGAAGCACACTGAACCAATGATTCCGCTATTGCTGGTAATGCTTGATACCTGCCTGAAAGGATAAAAATAAAAAGGATAAACATCAGCGTTATTGAATCCGTTTTGGATGCGCCACGCATTCTACATTGACGGGATCGTGGGGGAGATTCGAATGCGTTTTGGCATACAACGACTTGCGATTGCTGCTGATGGACAAGTCAGTGTTTTCTCCTATCCAGGCAAGGCTGGTGCCAATTCTACGACCGCGGAAGGATGGAAGGCTTGGGTGGTTTGAGCGGGGTCCAGTCAATAACGTCGATTAGGGGAAGGGTGGGGAGCCCGACAGCTCACTCATTCTTCGACCAACCAGCAGCCTACCAGGCGCCTGGTTGTCTATCCTCTGGGAAAATAAAACCCTCAATTCTATCATTTCGCCACTGCACGTCATTGTTAGAGCGAGGACAGTTCTCTGCAGTGCCATCCCTGTAAGTGGTCGGAGGAAGTGCCGGCTGGCGTGTGCACCAGATACCAGGTTCTTGGTTAGAATTTCTTGCCCAGGCCAACCAAGCCTTCTTTTCCCTCCGGGCTTGGTGAATTGACACAAACTTGTCCGGGAGGTATAAAGCGCTGTCTTGTTCATGGGCTCGCCACTGGAAGTCGGTATGTGGCCAAACACACATTCAAAACTGCCTCCATAACATCCCGTAGAAGTGGGATGCGTGGCACATCCCAAAATGGATTGAGTAAGGATTGTAGAGAAAGAATATGACGCTGATTTTTCCACTTACTGTTCCTAAAAAAATCACCGACGATCACTGCACAGGCCATGTCCATTCAAATTGAGGTAACAATATCTCTTGGAAGTAGAACACTAGACACCTCTCAAAAAACGAATGATTTACGCCGACGTATCCATTTTTACAAAACAAAAATCACTCATAGTAGTGCATCTGAACAAACTTTTCGTCGCTAGACTAGTTTGCATTAAGATTAAGTGACGAATGCGTTAGTTGTTGGAATTGGGTTAGAAAGAGCAAGACAGAGAAGTTCACGCAAGCACAAATTCCCAAAGTACATAAGCCTGCGATCTAGCAATTTCCCTGCCAATCAGTTTCCTTCTATCTCGCCCTAATAAATTCTGTACCATTTCGCAAATATCCGAAGCAATGGGAAGCATCGTTGATTAGGTCGACAACCGCAGTTTGAACACGTTGTCAGCACCCGATTAGTGCCTGGTGCAGACTGCGCCATGTACTTCCTCTTCGCAGCTAATATCGCACACAAGTTGAGTGTCACAGTCGCTGCTTGAACCTTTACAAAGCAAATTTAGAAAATTAGGACGCAGTGCGAGAAGAATCGTTCAGAGCATTAATGGTAGCGTGACGCATGTAGTAGATCGCTGGATGTAAAGAATAGGAGCATTCTCCTTAGAAATTACTGTAGAATCCCGTCTAGACTACGCTCCTTGACTAGCAACCTCGGATTACTGTAAGATTATGTTAACTTCCTAGAACGTCCCTAATTACTTGTTTTCTCATTTGTTATCAACAGCACCAACATTTAGTATTTATATGATCCGACCGTGAGACGGGCGCGTGGAGCGCAGTCGGAGGAGGCGCCGGCTGTCGCCTGTACCCGATACCAGGTTCCTGGTTTGGATTTCCCGTCCAGGCCAACCAAGCTTTCCATCTCTCCGGGTTCGGTGAATTGGTACCAGTCGTGTCTGGGAAGGATAAAGCGCTGACTTGTTCATCGGCTGACCACCGCAAGTCATTGTATGGCCAAATACGCATTCAACTCGCCTCCACGACATCATGTAGAAGTAGAATGCGTGGCGCATCCCAAAGAGATTGAATAACGCCGTCCTTTACCTTTTAACCTTATCCTTTATGATCTGAGATGATGTGGAATGCAGCAGACATCCAGCAAACATACGCTCTCAAACAGCTGCGAGTCTTGGCCGACAGCTTATTCATGGTCACCTCGCCCTTCCGCAGCAACGCTCAGAATGTGGAATAATTTCCTACAAACAGATATTAGGGTAAGTAAGAAGTGAATCTTTTCATCGTCTTTCAACAGACGCATCCACGAGTATCCTACGACACACCCGTCATATTCTACTAAGCTGTCTAGAACAGTTGATAACAGAAACCGGCGAAGCAAAACAAAACTCTAGGAAAACGCAGAACACTACTCGTCCGTGAGACCTTTATCACATGCACCAATATCTTTAGATCGACGGTGGAGCTTAATAGAACTAATCAGGATGAACATGCGATCAGCGCTGCGCAAATGCGGGGATCTATCAGAGTTCCTAGCTGGGCCGATGAGCGAAGATTGGATGCAGCAGGCCAACCAGTGAAAAATAGGAGGTCATATAGCGCGTTTGGTAATATGTTTTGAGTCCTGACAAAACTCAGAGGTTCAGACAGGGTGCCACCGGTAGGAGACGCCCGTTCGCAGAATTTCAAACGCCAACGTTGCAGCTAAGCATAAAACATTTCAAAAATTTTCTACAAATTCCTGCGTTCTACCAAATGTTGCTTCTGGATTCTAGAGAGTAGAAGCTTCCCGGACATGTCGATGGAAGGAACACATCACTGAGCGTAAGTAAATGTCTGAAATGATAATTGTATTAGTATCCGCTATGCAACGCCACCCACAGATCTCCATAACTGGTTACGTTGTCCAATTTCAGGCATCTTTTTTAATTATGTTCTATTTATTTTTAAAGTTAGGCTTCTTTTTTATCCACATCCTGGGCGCGGTAGCATAGTTGAAAGAGGCGCCGGCTTCAGTGGTTAGGATTTCGCATCCAGGCCAACGGTGTTTTCCTTCCCGTCGGGGTCGGTGAATTGGCACCATACATGTCCGGAAAGGATGAAACACTGACTTCTCTATCGTCTGGCCGCTGCATGTCATTGGATAGACCGCGATATTCCGTAGAAATATAATGCATGGTGCATATCGCAAATGAATTTGCTACGCAGAGCTTTACCTTCATCTTTGTAGTAAAACGGTATGCCTTTGAACGGAATTCACCCCTATGTACCTCTCCCAGACCTCTCAAGCTTTTTGGGGAGTACCTTGGATTGCAGTGGCCAACGGATGGAGAAGTCAGTGCTTTCCTTCTCAGTGACGTCTGGTACCAGTTTACCAACCTGTGAGCATTGATGGACTATTTAGCCTAAAAGAGCACCAACATATGAACGCTTCTCGAGCGTATGGACTAGTTGCAAAAGCTCTCCTGCTCACTTCGAGCTCTTGCTCGATGCTCGACACTGTCCGACTATTTGACAGCAATCGGAATATGTTCGCAATTTAACAAAAACTGATAATATAAAACAGTTGTTATGATGATGTTGCGTTTCTTTTTCGTTTTTTATCAAATAAGTACGGTAATTGAACAAATGGATAAACAACCTAATTCTTTCTACATCGTCCGAACCGTCGACAAAATACCAGTGTGACTGTTGTCTTCTTAACAGAAGAATAGAGAGGAGGGAGAGGAGAGAGGAAATAAGCAGAGAAATGAAAACTACTGTAATTACATGAAAATAGCCAAATATTACTTTCCTGTGGTTTTATATGCGCTCTGGGCGAACAGGTGCGACGTACTCTACTATGACAAGAGGCTATGGCAAAAATAAATTTTAAAAATTTACTTAAACCTTTCGGAAAGAAAAATATTAAAGATAGCCCCAGCTTCTCTCTTCCTGGAACCTCGACATGGTACGTTTCATCTGTATATGTCAGTGCTGTGCAAAACACGAGATGGAAGATGGCTGCTTATTTCGACCTAACGCATCGACCAAACGCCTCAACCACTCTAGCGGTTCCGACGTTAGTCTAAGACCTCTCACACGAAACCTGGATGGGAAAGATAAACTCACTAATTAAAGGTAACGTTAAAAACATTCCAAAAACAAATGTTAAAAAATCTTCAAAAAACAAATCTTCAATCCAAAGAACAATTACAAAGAATTGTAAAGTGAATCGAAAGTCAGCAGATCCTGATATGGAACGAAACCCAAACGTCTTCCCTTGGACACGTGAGCTGTGTTCGAGTAGGAGTAGACACTTGATACTGCCACCGGTAACGGAACAAGAAAACAAGCAGAGCGGCAACGGACCATGACTATCAGTGGAGCAGCCATTAATAGCAGACTCACCATCAGACGACTCTGAACTGACTCCTTACGAATCTTGGATTCATAGACTTCTAATCTACTTACAGCTAAGCCGGACTCCCAAAATGATTTATCAGGCTGACGCTTCTGTGTCTGTTTCCTTCTTTTCTAAGCTGTTTAGATTTGATGGGCGTGATCTTATGTCAAACGGGGTCATCTGTGAGGATGGGAAAATCAGTTCGAGAAACCCTGTTAACAAGCCGCTCAGATGTAGAAGGGCAACTATCAAGCATGAAATTCTTTCCACTTCCTTTCGACGAATTTTCGTATTGTGGAAATTGGGAATAATGTGCGAATCACGGAAAAAGTGCGAGATCTTGATGCGAAAGCTCTATTTCGACTTGGCACTGATCCAGGAATCAGGCTTCCTGCCTTATGACCTATTCTATCAAACTGACGAGAATAATCTCTAACGCCAAAGAAAGAGAAACTCCTCTACTCCAATACCTACTGCAGTCCGTCCAATTTCATTTTCTTTTAGTCATGCAGTACGGATCACTATTGAATATTGATGGGATTAACCTCAACTCACCAACTCCCTCTGTTTGAACGTAGCAATAATCCTTCATTTCAAACCCTTAACCATGAAACAATATTAAGAAACACTACAGCAACTAACAACGCCGAAGAATCAAGCAGAGGGAAGACCATACCTTTATGAGATTTTCTAAACCTTTTAGGAGCTACTAAAGACCATACGTGTGCTGCTTTTTCGTATATTTCAATACTAACCCGTTTGTCTTTCACTGCACCCCGTCTATATAATGCCAAAAGCTGATCGACCAAATTGCGCTGATAAGGACATATAGCACTAGTTTAACAAAGAATAGCACAAAGGAAGACGAGCCCTGAACTTCAAGCGAAAACGCTATAACGGTTTTTGGAGGCGGCGGAACGAAATAGAAATGCAGCTTGATCACCAGCGCCGGGTTCATGCCGTTCGGCTGACCAAAGAGCGCATATCAGGCGCGATTTCGCACGTAGCACACGACAGTTGCTGTTCGACACTGACAGGGACGAGGCCTATACAGTCACGAGACATCGAACGCAACTTCGACGAAGGTCGCTGCTTCGACTCCGCCAAAGCGGCACAGGAGAAGGAGAAGGAAGGAAAACGGATCCAAAACCCACCTGGCTAACGCGGCTCCGTACTACTGGAGGCCTTCTATGAAATCTGGGTGCGCTGTGTGTCCACTGCTAAAACGTACACCTCCCGATGTTCCACCAATTACTATTCCATGTTCAAGAATCACGAAACCCAGATGGATGCGTAGTCAGACAAGAGATATGAAGAAGTGAGAAAAAAACATAGGATAAATATCGGAGAATGCGCCACACAGTTTATTCTCGTGTGAAAGTGTGAAGGAAACTTGCGACAATGCGGTGTCCTGTGCTCCGCAGATAACACACAACTATCCAACTTCAGAGCAAATGTCTGAATGACTTGGACGAGCTCCGAAGAGTGAGCCTATTTTTACAGCACATACTTCCTTGGACTACGGTACATGCGTCCAGAAAAAAAGTCAGATAAAACAACTTATAGCAATGGGTGGTTAAAGGAAAGCGTTAATCAAGCCCTAAAATAGTGTTACTGGGATAAATCTTGTTTGAAGAACGACGTGAAATTAATTTGTACACTAAGACGATATCGATAATGATATCTTAATTTAGCATAAATACGATATAAGTCCAATCCTTATCGAAAGCAGCTAGTCCAAAATGTTAGAGAACTGCCCAAGGTATTTGTTTTCCAATCCAGAATCTAACCTGAAGAAGCGCTTTTCTTTAAAAGCGTCTTTCATTCTACTGCAAGAGCTCGTTAGATGAAAGAATGAAATGATTAATCGATTTAGCGAAGATGGTGAGTAATCTACTAGAAAAACTGAATCTACACACCAGCATCGTCATCCGATATCATAAGTACTCTGACTGGAAGACATTTTCGACCTTCTCTGCGAAGGGCATGCTCAAGCACTCTATGGCTCCACAAAAGGAATCGCAGAGTTGATGTTGAATTTGCCTCGAGATTTATCTGCGGATTTCCTTGCATCTTCCTGCCTACTCCTCAGACCCTTACTAATTGGAAACGCGTCTCTTTATATCTACAGCAGCAATGAAGAGCGAGACTCGAAAATCTGTGTCTCCCTCAAGTTTGCATTCCTGCTCGCACTTCAAACAAAACGTAAAAGGCGAGGATTTTGGAGCTGTGGGTAGCATGCACTGTAGGAAGTTGTGGTGAAGTTTGAAAGCGTCCATTGGAACAATAATATCGTGAAGGCCACAAAAGACCATGAATATAGGTACGATAGAAGCAATTACTACTTGAAACGATTTTGGGAAGAATCCGAAATTTTTAAAATATCCGAAGAATTCCGTACTCCTTCCGGCGCATTTTATCGCAGTCGGAGGAGTTCCAGGTTTCTGCGTGAATCTGGAACTGACAGAAGGTTCGATTCCCGCCTATATCAAAAACTCTTTTCATTCTTTCGGTTTAGGTGAAAACTGCTATGGAAGTAGAAAGCACTGCTCTGTTCATCAGCTTGCCTCTACTGGCCATTGGGTAGGCGAACACTCATTCAAATCAACCCTCCAATGTATTTCGTTCACGTAGAACACGCGGCGCACCCTAAATAGTGCGTGATCATACCCGTACCAGTTGATATCCCTTTCATAACCGTTTTCGCCTTTGTCATCATTTAAGGACTGCTTCAGACGCCCAGCCTTGCGTCGATCAGATGCGCACAGCAGAAAAAACCGAGCGTCTAACAGCTTTTTCTCAGGCAATCACCAGATAAGCCTTCTTTATTATGTCATCACTGAGTATTCTATCAGAGCACTTATCACGTCATTCGCTTCTTTAAGCTCACCTACCAAAGGGGACTCATAAGCGAATTCTAGGCAAAATATGCTATAGAACCCCAACTATTGCTTTATTCCCGAAAATGTAATGTGCAATTTCATTTACTATATTGAATACTGCGCCCTCCGGGAACCTCATACAGAAGACGTTATTCCAGCTGTTTTAGACAAAAACAATTCCTAAATCCTTGAAAGAGACACATGTTCGCACAATAGCAGGAACCGCCAATTGCAGGATGCAGTCTAGAGAGAGTTTCTTCGGGTCCCGCCCAGGCGAAGTAAGTCCTTCATCCCTTATATCCGTCAGGAAATTGGTAGCAGACTTTCTGCTAAGTGTAGAAGACTTACTCGTCCATTGGATGGCCAAGAAAAATCATCATAGAGGTCAAATATGCATTCAAGTTGCCCACACAACACCTCGCAGACGTAGAATGAACGACGCATCCCGCAAAGGGATTGACTAACGCCGGCCTGTATTCCTCTTACGTTTACGAAGAAGAAAGCAATTACTTTTCCACCAGCACTGGCTAGTAAGAGACCAATAGCTTAGCTAAACTGCTTTCACGTCAATTTCATAGAAGTAGGAGGTATATGTCGCATAGGTGAGCAGCATTGGTTGATGGGAACGCCTAGACCAATCAGATCGTATTGAGTGGGCATGCCGTTTCGAGAGGGTGTATTCAGTCGGTACCCTGATGGGTTGGCATGTGTTTGGGCTGTGCTCTGTTTTGTTATCATTGGCAAGCGAATCCCCACTACCAATGCTGCTCACCTACGCGACATGTACCAAGTAGGATGTTTGGCTCATCCCAACATTGCTTAACGTCGCCCATTATCTTTGATCCACAAGGACATTTCCAGTGAACAAAACTGCCGAGGGCATGGGGATGTTGTTGCGCCAAGTCTTTAGAAAGGAAGTGTGCGATTCAAGGTACTTCAGTGAGATAGCTGGGTCAACTTAGCTAACTAACATGGCTTGACCGCCCAGCTAGGCTACTCGCGGAGGCAGAAAAATTCACCAGGATGTCCACGAACGCATTTGTCCCAAGAAGCCGAAGGTTAGATCCGAAGCTCTTCATACCCCAGAATGACCCTTTGCTCTAGTTCAACACTCACAGTCGGACGAATGGAAGGTCTGCTGAGGCACTATGGAGGAAATCGACAATTAGGCGGACGACCGGTAGAAGAACTGATGCGTAATATCGTCTCCTCCTACCCTCACTTATTCTATGTCATGTACCGTATTTAGAGTGACAGCACTGATTGTCTTTTCAACTTTACACTCGTAGCTCATCAGCACAGCGCAACTCAGCTGCAGCAGCAGATCAGCTTTGAAGCCTTCTCAACTCTTTTGATTCCCATCTGTACGACCGTGGAGGGTTCGTAATATGGACGGCAAATAGCTGAGAAAACAGCACTACAACTCCTGTTTTCAGTATGTATTGTCCAAATGCAATTCTGGTACCAACTCACCCCGGAGGCTAGAAGGATTGGTTGACCCAGTCGGAAACATTGACTCGGGGTGCACGGGCTAGTCGGCCCCTAATCCTTTGAGCGCGTGGTAGCAGAGTTGGCCCCTAATCAACTGCGCTACCACGCGCTCAAAACGTGCTAGTCGGCCACTAATCCAGCTGTGCTACCGCGCGCTCAAAATTAGAAACTTCAGTACGGATCAGGGATGAGCGGAAATTTCGAGCATTTTCCCAGAACACGGAAAACAGAAATCAAAACACAGAAAAGCCAAAAACGTGGAGAAAATCAGAAAGCAGAAAATATCGAAATTATCCGCTTGGCTTTCTACTGTATTTATCCCGTTCCCTTGTCAAACTCGATACCTTTCAAATCAAATCAAATTTTACATTTGTCACATTAAATGGACAGTCTTCTACACAAGGCGGCAATAGTCTAGTTATTAAATGACGATATCCGCCATGCATTCGAAAAGCACGTGACGATTTTTTTGACAACCGTAAACGCGTCTTACATAAAGCATCATATACATGTGAGCTCTTTGCAAGTGTCTTTGTTGTGTATCGTTTATAAATGTGAAACTCCATGCAAACAGAGATTTTACTATCAATCGAATAACGGTCGCGACATCTTGAAAGAATGACACGGCGCAATCCCTTCTTCTTTCATTGAAAAATGTAGGCCTTCCTGCTCTTCAAAGCAAGCTTCAAACTATTCTTTTTCCTACAAAAAATGAGAATTTTATAGAATTCCAAACAATGAGTTCAATTAATGGGCAAATGGATTAAAACGTCAAAGAAATTGATACTAAATTTGCCATGAACAAAAATTTTTTCGACCTTTCTGCAGATTCTCTAGTTTAATGTGGAAAGACCTCGTTTTGATTTCGGAGATGTTCAGTTTTACTTCAAAAGCGTTAGGCTTGTTTAGAAGAGTGCCCAATATGATGAGAATGGTGTCCATCTTGACGTGAAATTAGTAACAATACGCCTTTTTACCAATAACCAAGCCTTTAACAACATTTCAGGTCAAAATAAACACTTATCGACCATAGCTGGATAGTTTTGAAATCATAGTAAACACTCCCACATAAAAGCGTGATGAAAGAAGAGACTCTCTTTTTTGAAAATTTATAATTTGCTTACCACAATAAATCGAGTGTAGTACTTGATATTTTATGAAAATATGATTTTTTTGTTGAAATAATGAATGGAGTATTACTTCTATTATTTCAACGTGCAGTAAAGCAGTAATTTTTGAGTGTACGAGAAGAAGAGATCAAACCGTGTCTGGTGAGCATGATTTTTCTTTGACTGTTAGAGTGGATGCCGCTTGGTAGGAACTGCTGGATGGATATCTGTATTTTCTTCAATTGTTGTTGTTGTACCGTCTACAACTTCGTAACCAAAATCAAAGGAAAATCGATATGCTGGAAGTGTACATGGAGCCATCACTCACCTGAAACACACTGAAAAATTTCTGTTTTCCTGCAAATGTCGTAAATATTTGATAAAGTGCATCGTAATACATTATTTTTCTTATAAAAATAGAGATTTATTGAGTTCCAAACAGTGTCAACAATGTCCGTCTGAATTGTTCTGTTCCATGCAGATTTGATATGATGGAAGTTTTGACTCCTGCCAGACGTTTCGACAATTTCGTTGTTTTCAGAGCATTTAGGCACTCATCTCGACAAAGACTTAGGTTTCCAACTCATCCAGTTTCAACGAATTCCCAGGAGTGCCAACGTGAATTCTACTGAAGCAAACTGAATTCACCGCTTCTCTACCAGCACTTTGTGAAAGCTGAGTTATAGGACTACCATAGAGTAAATGAGTACTAACAAGTACAAATCTATAGTGATGTTAAGCGATAGAAGTACTTCGTCTTGGTCTCATATCCCACACAACGAAATGAACGGCAAAAACTCACTGATGACAAGAAATGCACTCGTTTCGGTTGTTCATCATTGCGTTACGTTCTCGAATCCAAAAAGCCTCTATGTAGAGTTTCTGGCTCCAATCTCACTTTCACACAGCAACAGTGCACTTTATATGTTCGCCATTTGGGAAAGGTGGATTACAAATTTTCGAATACACTGAAGGCGAATTGTCATGAGACAAACATTTCGACCTTATTAATGGGTTTAATGTGGAACGTGATCGTTTTCCTGTGGAAGATAAGCGGCTTGCTTTCAAAAGTGTCCAGCTAAAAACGTGCTCTGCAAGAGAGACACTCTTTAGGGGAGCAAGCAGTGTTAACACATTGACAACAATCGCGTTTGCGACAGAAAGCGCCAGTGGGACACACGCGCGCGCTATGAGCCACCGGTGGCTCATAATGTCCTCCGCGGATCACTTTTTTGTCTTTTGTGTTTTTTCCTAACAAACCTCTACCAAAAGGGCTATTTTGGGTGCTGATCACGAATCTGACAATCGTTTTTGGTATTTGGATAGAATAGAACGGAATGGATAGAACGTAGAATACGTTAGGTTACGGTAGGCACGGGTAATCGCCGACAGCCTCAGTCACCCGTACCTACCGTAACCTATCTTAGTCCACCGTAATACCAAAAACGGATGTCGGATTCGTGATCAGCACCCCAAATAACTCCATAGGCAAAGTTGGTCGAAATCGGTGACCATGACTCCGACAGCCTTACTCTCCCGTACCTGCCGTAACCCACTGTAATTGGCCCAAATTTTGAAAAACGATGTCAGATTCGCAATCAGCACCCCAAATAACCTCCTTGAGCAAAGTTTAGGTGAAAAATACTGACTTGAAAAAATAGCGCGAAAAGGTATGAGCCAGCGGTGGTTCATATTGTCGTCAATGTGTTAAAATGAACTTCTGCTTGTACGTAGGCTAGAAGCTAGAGATTCATCAAATCCATTTTATAAAAGACATGAAATCTGCCAGTGAGGAGCTGCGTGATAGTAGCACCTACTCCATGAATCGAACGAATCAAACATGTGCACGCCGCGATTTTCAATGAAAGCCATAGCGCAAACAGCTTTTTTCGAGTTGTGATACAGCTTCAATTCCGGCTTTCGGACACCTATGGCAAAATTGCTATGCCATTTTCTGTTTTTTGGCTAATTTCGGCTATTTTTCGAGAAAACAGAAATATGAAAACTTGCCCAAAACGGCTAGAAAATCAGAAAACAAAAAGGAATTTTGCCCACCCCTGGTTACTAGTGAGGCAAATAGGGTCCGGGTGGTGGGTGACGGTCACCACAGCATGCCGCAGCAGCAGTAGCTACACACAGCTAATGTAAATGCAGTCTTATCTCTTCGCTTCGACTACAGATCCGCGTCTTCTTTGTTTCCGTATTCTCTTGGGCAAGGAAGGGAACTCTACGATGAATGCAACTTTAACATGGGTGTTTCCCTCGAGCCACACCCTGGAGTCCTTCTCTGCCTAAATCTGAGCTCCTCTGCGCTGACGTGGAGAGAGCACAGAACAGAGCTATAGCATTGTTTGTTTGTTTTCTTTATTATCAGTGTGTCTTGTCTCTTCTGTTTCGTGCTAGTGTGTTTTTATAAGGTGACCCCACCTCGACCCTATTTGCACCCCTAGTGATGCGGCAGCTCTAGGCTTTACAGTTGCATCCAACATCCCATGACACAACATAGATTTCCTGAGTTCGCATGCGGGCCGTAGCATGATACAGCAGTATCTGATGCTTTGCGGTAATTTCAAGGGAGGAAAAACACCGCATGCCCTCCCCTCCGAATAGGATAGATCCCTTTGCTACTAACTGTAACACTAGTTTAAACAAGGAATTAAAAAATTCGCCAATTTCCGAATAGTCGGCATAGCACAGATGTGATGGAGAAATTTCCGAGGAATGGCAATTTTCTCCTATCTGACGATGAGTTCAAGTGCAATGCGACGTCAGACAGTGAAGACAATGATGGCAGAAGTGGATGGTTAACCAAAGAAAGCGATTGCAAGCCGACGCGACACTTAGAGCCGCACAAGAAGTGACCCTAGCCGAAGAGGATGGCAGCGCCCTTTTCTCGACTTCTTTTCAAGAAGGGCTCTGCCGAACAACGTCTGCTGGCACGTCCAGAAATGAATGGACGGGTTTCCAGAGACAATGGCGAACGGGCGGCAAAGAACGACCGGAGCAGCCGGCCACGGTCGGACGTGCGTTTCGACGGCGAAGCGGGAGCCGATACGTGCCGATTGCAAAGCGCTGCTATCGGCGGCAGCTCCGGCCAAGCGCGGCGGCGCTTCGTGGAACGCTTCGGGGACTCTTCTGTCGAAAACTCCAGCGAGCGTAGTCTCCGATTCCGGTAGGATTTGGTGTCAGACTCCTTTAATCTATGACCAAGTACCACTTCCAGCTGCTGAAAGGTGGCTCGACTCTGTATTGCATTGTATTACATCGTTATCTCAATTTTTGTTTATTTATTATATTTCTTGTATTATCTATTAACATGTATCACCTGTCGTCTCGTTTATCATCGACTTGCTCGAGCGGGCGCTAGCGCCATCGAGTGTCTCTATTCGTCCCTGTCGCCTGCCAGAGTGCTCCAATGGATCCTCCCCGCTCGAGGGACACGAAAAGCGTCATATCGGTTGTTCAGGGCTTTCACTAAGAAGTCCGACTAACGCCTTGGTAGGCGTCCAGGTGTTCTCTTGACATCCCGCGGAATCCAGTCGGTGACGGCTCTCGTTTCGACAACTTAGCCCACGCGACAGCGTCTCTGATCTTCAAACGTCGGCGAAGCTCGGAACTCCAGAGGCCTTCTCTCACTTATGTTATATATAATATCATTTGCATTACAAAGTCTCGATCAAGTAAAGCTGCTCGTTAATTAATTTATTAAGACTTTGATCGGACCGTTCTGGGACGCATCACGCGTTCCCGCGTTCGTTCATGACGTTGTGCATCCTCTGTGGCCGATTAATTTGTTTGCAGAATGATCTGCTAAGCCTGAAAAGTCAACGTTCAGTCCTTCATAAACCGTTGCAGCAACCCACAACGGTTGCAAGGCTCATCAGCCTTGTTCATGACCTGAACCCCATAAATCCACTTGTGATACGCCTTCTGCCGATGCCTCAAACACCATTAATATCCTTAGAAATGGGACTAGATCAAAAACCCTCATACTTGAACCACTCGTGCTGGGTACAGTATGGAGGTAACGTCATCCATAACTGCAATATTTATCTCCACTCCTTCAGCACTGCCTTCATTTCAGTTTTCGCATTAGTTGAAAGAGCTAAATAAGAAGCATCATGCCGTGAACAGGTGTATCATACATAGCTGCACAACATTTTACCATACGAAATTGTACAAGTACATCGTCCAATAAATTGATTTTCTACTTTTATAAGCTTATCCTATTGTTAGTCCTCGATAGAAAACTTAATAGGAATGTGACAAGAAAGAAAAAGAAAGGGAGTGAAAATCCGGAGCAAATTGTGAGAGAAGGATAAACAAGAAAAAAACCAATGATATTCGCACGATGTAGATACAAGACAAATTGAATTTAAAATGTCAGATGAGAAGGAGGTACATTAAAATACGAATCATATAAAGGGATCGGTTTCATTTCATCACTTCTTTTGTCCACTTTTTACTTACTCAGAGCAACCATTCAAAGGGACACCTATCTAACCAATCAAGTTGTGTGTTTTTTATCCTGCTCGAAAATAAGATACGTACGGAACGAAGCTGTAACTAAAGCAAACGTCGAACCAATCAAACGTTGTTGTGGAATCAAATGCGTATTCAGATAACATGCGGTAAAACAACAGTCCAATCAAGAAACGGCACTTAATTAGATGATTCGCTAATCGAACTGAAAACTATTCAGACCAAGACAAACGCGATTCAAATCGTACTCGATGATTTTCAAACTAAACCGGACATTCTAAGTGGTAAACCAGTACCTCTTTAATTTAAACCTAATGGTAAGAATATCCTATTATGCGTTAAAGAGTTAATCAGACAGTCCGCTCGCTTGTCCGTTCGTCCGCGCAAAGTTAATTGCATGCGGCATGAAGGCCTTTGCGGAGTATCATAGATAATATTCATCCTTATTTAGGGTTACGCGCATGTAGCGCAGTCGGAGGAGGCGCCGACTGTCGCCTGCAACCGATACCAGCTTGCTGGTTCGGATTTGCCGCCCAGGCCAACCAATCCTTCCATCCTTACGGGGTCGGTGAATTGGTACCAGACTTGTCTGGGAAGGATGAAGCCGCTGACTTGTTCATCGCCTGGCCACCGCAAGTCATTGTATGGTCAAATACGCATTCAAATGCCCTCCACGATATCCCGCAGAAGTAGAATACGTGGCGCATCCTAAAAAGGATTGAATAACGCCTTCCTTCATCATTTATTCTTTTTTTAGGGTTAAGCGTTTCGAATCGCCCGATAATCCCTCGTTTATGATGGCCGGTGGACAAACTTCACAACAAGTAAACAATCAATACCGACCGATACTATAAATTTTCACACAGAAATAGGAAAAAGATATTTGTTTTGGGAATCACGCGAATATGCGGGTCGATGGTCAGACTTCATCAGGAGTAATAATTATCGTCTGGTCCATCAAGGCAGGCTTCTACCTATGCATTCCATCTTCACGTCAAACCGGACACTTTTCGAAACAAGCTGGACATTCCTGATAAACAAAAACGTGTGTTTCACATTAAACCAGACACCCATAAGAAGGTCGAAATGTTTGTCTTAGGAAAATTCGCTATCACATTCTTGAAAATTTTTTAATTCACCTTTCTCAAAAGATGAACACAGTGCTTGAAATTTGATAAAATCTTTATTTTGATAAACAGAAAATAGTATATTGCGCTTTATTTTAAAGTGCAGGAAAACAGCAAATGTTCAGTGTGCTAAAGAATGGCTGCGACGTGCACTCTTCCAGCATCTCGATTTTCCTTTTATTGATAGGAAAAGTTTTATTCACATGTATTCATTACTTCAACTTAAAAAACCAACATTTCATAAAAAATGAAGTACTGCACTCAATGTGATAGGTGAATTATAAATTTTCAGAAAAAGGGAGGATCTTCTACCCCTTCGCATTGGCTTAGGAGCTATTTAGTCTGATTTCAGAGCTATCCAGTTAACGTCGATAAGTGTTCGTTTTGACGATAAAATGGTATAAGTATGCATTTTTAACAAGAACCAACCCTTAACACCTCAAACGTGTTAAGGGTTGGTTCTTGTTAAAAATGCATACTTATACCATTTTATCGTCAAATTGGACACCCTTCACTTCAAATTGGACACTCTTCTAAACAAGCCTAACACTTTTGAAACATTTTTTTAAAGCGAAACGAGCTCCTACATTAAACTACAGGGTCTCCAAAAAAGTTGAAAAAACTGCTCGGGGAAAGTTTAGTATCAGTTTCCTTGACGTCTTAATACATTTTTCTAATAAGTGAACTCATTGTTTGGCATTCTGTAAAATTCCAATTTTTTGAGGAGAAAGAACTGTTTAAAGCTTGTTTTGAAGAGCAGGAAGGCCTACATTTCTCAGTGATAGAAGAAGAGATTGCGGCATGCCGTCCTCCAAGACCAGGTCGCGATTGATATTCGATTGATATGAAAATTTCTGCTGAGTTTCACAGCGATGAACACAACAAACTGTGCAACAAATGCATGCACAACAAAAACAGTTGTAAAGAGCACGCATATCCTCACCTGCTTGATGCTTTGTGTATGCAGCATTTACACTATCAATAAAATCTAATCGCGACGTGCTTTTCGAATGCCTGGCGCGAATCGTTATTTAATGCATTAAAGGACAGCTGCGCTGCGTAGAAGAGTGTTTAACTTGATGTGAAAAGTGTCTAATTTGATTTGAAAAGTGAACAGTTTGATCTGAGATGTACTCAATCCAATTTGACAAGAGAACAGTACGTATAGACATAGCAGATAGCCAAAGCAACAATTTCGAAATTTTCTGTGTATGGTTTTCTGATTTTTTCTGTTTTCTACCGTTTTTGGATTTTCTGTCATTTGAATTCTGTTTTCTGTCAAACTCGGGTTACTGTTTTCCGGCAATATTTTGGAAATTTCCGCCCTTCCCTCGCGTGGATGTTGCGTTCGATCAAACAACGCCGTTGGTGCAATGGCATAGAGCATTAGCGCCCGGTCAGTAGGAGGTGCGAGTTCGAGTCCCGCCTGGCGCTAGAGTTTTCATTGCAAATAAACATCGTTATAGAAGTGGCACGTTTACTTCCATGTCCATAGGTGCATAAATGTACCGGAATCCCAATCCAACAAAGCTTGAAAACGGTGACGAGCATACAGAACGGCACACCAGCCAGACCACAGAGAAAAGCGTCGCCATGCGACTATTCAAACTTAGAGCAGATTGAACAACGCACATAAAGCTCGAGAGCATGAAGGCGTAAATTCTCGTAGTCCCCAGTCCCCTATAAGCACCAGTTCTCAATTCAAGACTTAAGACAAATGTGAGAGCACAAATGACCAAAGAAAACATAAGCACCCGCTTCAGATGCGATTGCGAGGCTACCGTCTCTCTTCGAAGCCAAATTATTCATTTGTTTATCGCTCGCAATCATGCGCAGTACAACTGAACGAAACAAAAGGTAACACTATTAGAATGCTTCTTGATCATTTTATTCCAAATAATGAACGCCGTTCAATAGGAAAGAAAAAAGATCATGATGGTGTCACGAATGCAGAACGGGCGACAGGTCTGCGAATTTGAACGACCACGGATTCAGAAGAACACGAGGAGATAGAAGAATGACTCTGTTGGTTACCGGAAGAATACACGCGCCACGACAGCGAGCACAGACTCACTGAAGCGGGGAATGCTTCTTTGCGGACGTCAGCGAGCATCGTCTCCGGATCAGCCGGCTGAAGCGAGTCGAGCGGACCCGCGGACGAGGTCTGAGCTCAGAAGGGATCTCTGAACAGCGACGGCGACAAAAACTCGTCCCGTCGAGACACCGGCCGCCGGGTGGCGGCTGGACGGGCTGGCGCATCGCCGATCGATCGCCCGGCACGTCATCGCCGGCATTCCCTCCAGCGGACAAGGACGCAAGCAGTGCGGCACGGATGCCGTGACGCGGACGGGTCACGGACTGGAATCCGGTGGACGACGCCTTCTGAAAGCCAGCCCGAAAGCCGACCAGAATATCCGCCGGTTGCCTTCCACAGCTACAAGCTGACGAAGGTGGCGATCCACCCCCATGAAGCAGTGCTTGAACGAGGAGAAGGGGCTTGATTTCTAAACAGATGCTTCAGTCCTCGAATTCTTCTAATTTTTCAGAGTTGAAGACGAAACGATTTGTTTATGAAACGTTGCGCTTGAAGCAACAGACTTAGCTCGATGTTGTTCCTAAGCTTGTACGTGTTTGACTTATCGCTCTGGCATTTGTGCTCAACTTGCTGACCATACATATTTCTATTGTCCGAAGCCTATTTATTTGAAAAAGCTAAGCATGAGCATTAAAGCTTAAGGCTTACAAGGGAGGGGCCTCAGACGTATGTCTGCACACCGAAATCCTTGAATCTATCGAGTAAGTGACCTTGAAAGCTTGAAGGGAAGTCATATATTTTCACAAGGCAACACCTTCCAAACATTGAATATGCAGAAAATACACAAAAATTCTGCAAGACCAATGAATCGAACAACTGACCTGCGACTATAATGCAATAGCAAATAGCTTGGAAGTTTACATCCGTGTTGCAAAATCGTAGAATCGAAAACAACGGTCTTTAATCCAGCCGTAAAGAAAAATATCGATCTTCTTGAAAGCATTCGCGATGCAGTCCCAAGGAGGGGGTACACCCTACAAAAGGACGTACTTCTACTCCTCGTCCTCTTGGCTACAGTTGTGCCGAAATGAATATTCGAACATTCGAGTTCGAATATTCATATTCGAGCGTTCGAGAAAAACGCGATTATCGAATGTATTAGAAGAATGCTCAAAAAATCGCAATTTTCGAATGTGTTCGATTTTTGTATAATCGAAAATCGTCGCTATTCGAATATGCTTGGCTGTTCGAAATTTTTTGGAATGCACAACTATAATCTTGGCGTGTCCACGCCTCAACCGCTGGGCTCCCTCGAAGGAATAGCTCTGTCTTACGTTGTACATCATGTTGCATGTGTTTCCATTTCTACTATTATTTAAATGTTTGTACCATCCCCTCCCCCCTGTTGGGATTGCTCCGCATTAGGACACCAGAAACCTGATGATGAGATGTTTCCAGATGTTTCCCGACAGCTTGATTCCTAATAGACATCAGAATTTAATCCTACGCCGTGGCTGTTCTTGAGACCCGTCGTTACTTTTCCACTACAGCCTTTAGATGATTCTGCTGCGGCTCGTGGTTATGGATTATGAAGAGGTTTCTCCACCAGCTGGCCTGTCAACCGGCTCCAGGACCTAACTCCAACGCGACGTCGCGCGCTAGCCGCGTGCGACGTCACGGCGCTGAAACGCGGACGTGCGCTCGGTGACGCATGGTTAGCCGCGGAACATGAAATGTTCTCAGTGTTTATGCCCCCAGGCCACATTTCTAGCAAGGGACTTAAGATCCCACAGGATGTGGCAGGCAACAGTCTGCAGTAGGACAATTGATCCGAGATTGGGTGATAGTGATCTGTTTCCGTAGTATAACCATAATCACGGGTAAAAATTGACCGAAGAAGTTGTAGTGGGCAAGTACTGACGCTAGAAACCATCACATGACCAGGATTCCTGTATAAACTGTCGCTGATCATCCTTTTGAAACCACACTCATATACCATCTCCAAGAAACGTTGAAATAAGGAAAGGCGTGCCGCATGTCCCTGTAGGAAGCGTTTCTAGCCGTCGAGAAGCATCGGACCGCGACAACTCGTCCAATTTCGTCGCGCACTGTGCGCGACGCCAAGGGGGTTCGCGCGGCGTTGGAGTTATGTCTGCCCCCGCTGTCAACCTGAGTCTGACGCTGAAAAACCGCGGCCACCTTTCCAATTCTGCAAGGCATAGCGTGGCAAAGGGGGATCGCATACTGTGACCATTTGTCCATGATTCTACGTTGCGATGGATCGCGAACACGAACCTAAAATGGTAGCCCAACGTGATAACAGCGTAACAAAATAGTGAATAAAAAGTTAAAAGCCTCAGAAATTCCGTCTATGCTAGGTGGGAAAGGGCGAATTCTGCCTATAGCGGTAGAGCTGATTAATAAGGTGCAGAAACCAAAGGCTTCAAGAACAGACGATTTAACAGAAACAAGAAGTGGCTCGTCATGACAGTAAGTCGATGCAGTGAGCAGCTCCGGATACCATTATCCGAGGTGAGAATGTTTTTGTTCGCTTATTGGTGAACAAGAAGCACGTAGTTTGATTAATAAAGGAGAGAGAACGTTCCTCCCTTTCCAGGATGGTCAGAGATCAATAAAAGCGGCTTTCACGAATTCTGAAAGTGATCGTAGTGAATAAACGTAAGTGTAGGGTGCACATGGTCACATGCAGTTTTCGCCATCGCCTCAGCAAGCGTAGAGAGTTGATTAGATTTTTGTATCATGGTCAGAGTGTTCCCCGAACTGGTGTGCACCATAGAAAAACATTGAGCATCGATAGAGGTATGGTTAGCCAGCCGCTCTGTCAGCCCTGTCAAGATACTCTTATTCAACACATGTTTTACGAACTATGGTGGTTGATGTCCTCATCCTGTGCTTTTGTTTGAACCCCCTTTATATTTGGTGAATAACAGGCGACATTTGCGACAAGCCAAACAGCCATCTATTCTGTGAACAATGTGCATACTGATGGTCAATATTCGACGGGTGGCTTCGATACTGCCATCACATCAAACCCGTTTAGTTTCTGCATTGTAGGTCACACTCGAATATATGGTATTTTGTGGATATTGTAAAATATGCTGGGTACGCGAGAATTTACGTGCCTATGTCATACAGCTCTTAAAATCGTTTGAAATGCTGTTGAATGGGACTGACCGAAAGATCTTGTAGCTTCGAGGTTTGCTCTATTCTACACCGTAATTTTTTATAGAACTCCTGATCGTCTGAGGTGTAACAACAAACACTAATGAGAGAGTAACCATTGTCGCGCGCGAATTTGTCATTGAAAGTGCTATGAGCCAGAAAAATTGAATCCAAGAGCTCCCCATTATGCTCACTGCCGATCGACGTCTCACATGCATATGTATATGAGATCCAAGCTGAGTAGTTGTTCTTTCCTGTTAAGCAACATGGAATGGGGAATTTTTATTTCTTTGTGTTTCTTAAGTCTAACTAAGGACTAGCTAAAATTCACAATTTGATCTCTTCACTGATTCCAAGCAAATATATGGTGAGTATATGCAATTGAAAGCATATTTCACGCGCTACCACAGCAGATGCCCACTTTGAATTTCTCTGCATGACTTCTATTCAGATCTAGTCAACGTCTGGCACTTGCTTGTAACAGGCTTGTTATTCAAGACTTTGACTCCTCTGAGCCAAAACTGCATCGCTGGTTTCTGTTGACTCCTTCCGAATAAGGTTTGGATGACGTGATTTGTTCCATGTCTATCTTGAACCCTCGAACATCTTGTAAAGAAATACATACACATATCGTTAACGCCCTCTCTCTGCTCTCAATTTTCGCTCTTAAAACTAACGCAAATCGAATTATTGTTGAATTTCAAATCTAACATACTATTCAAGCAAAGCCAGTGCTTCCAGAACACATAACATCTAGGAATTTGAAAGTTCTTATACTACAGGATACTAGAATACTGCCAACACAAACAGGGCCCTTATTGTAGATGTTGATAGCACAAATAAGCTTTGAATTTTTCAATTCGTTCCCTAGATTTCGCTTGCGTTACTGCTGACGTATAGTCGATATAAGGGCGAGTGAATTATGGTTTCCACCAACGCCTTCCATCTAAAATGGAAATGAATAACGAATAGAGCCGACATCTGTAAGGCCTGGCAATTCGTTCCTTTCAATTTCAATTTCATCTCGCCACTCATGAAATGCCCTTTGGTTCGGTTAAATTTGCTTCAATAGCATGGAACAACCAGATAATACTTGCATTCCAGGTGAGAGTGACACCTAAAATAGCCTGAGCATACGCAGACGTGGCGAGTGCCTCCAAGAGTACACAGATCCCGACCCTCTTCGTTGACTGATGGGAGGGCTCTCTGTGAGGTCGTGGTTTTTGTTACTGTGAAGACGAGCAGAAGCTCAAACTAACACATTATGCTGGTGGCATCAACCCTTAATTTCAAAGCTTAGAACTATATATATTCAGTGATGGGGAAAAGGAGGAGACAATTCTATTATGGGACAACCTTATATTTGGAAGTGCCTTTAGCGCAGTCGGCCACGCAGGCAGTAGCGCGAACGTAGTCCAAGTTCGATTCTATCCATGTCATCCAAGCCTTCCCTATGGCTAGACCACTTGGTGACAGAACTAAACAGAACGGAAAGCATGTGCTTTTCTAGGACCTTACCATTCCAATTCATCGCGCAGGCAAGGTACGCACTTACGCACTATTTACTTTTCAAATTGAAACCGAACACGATCAGTTTTTCCCCCACAAATTTACTTAAAACGAGAAATTTCTATCCTTTGTTTGAGAGGACCTATTTTGACTGTTGACTTGTTTATTTTTGCTTAAAAGTGTTCGGATCGAAACGAAAGGTGTCCAGTTTAAAGTGAGAATGGTAGGTTATACGAAAGTAGTTTATGTAGAATGTATTGCAGGCAGTTTTTGAGAAAAGTAGAGCTATGTACGTCAAAAACATAATAACTGCAACTAATTACGCGAAATCACTACATAATTAATAACTAGCTACACGTGGATGAACCATGTGAGCAGGCAATCCGAACGAGCTCCGAATTCAAAGAGCTACGGGCCCTCGAAGTTGGGTACGGTGAGTCCTCTAGTGGTTAACTACGACTGAATTTGTGGTCAGGCGGAAATACTCCTTGGAGATGGCACGTAAAAACACCCCCACGTGCAATCGATTGGGTCAGCCTCTTGCGATGGGGCGCGCTCGCGCACCATGCACTGGAGCCGATCACGCAGCATAGTCCACTGGCTTAGCAGAGGGGAGCAGGAGTTTACATGACGGAAGAGGGTCCCGACCTGACGTAATTCGAAATTACATTCACGGCCCGCCGTATTTCACAGTAAACGCTATAGAAAAGCACTTTGCAAGAGCTGTTACGAAACTGAGGCACGGTAGATGCTAAACAAATGCACTTTGGAACTGCTCTTACGATTCGTGGTTGTAGATGCAGTTGCTTACTGAGTGTATGCGTCAAACACTCAGTTTTGCTCATACAGACCTCTTGAAATCCACATTTTTTAAAAGAATCGCATCAATTTCGACATTATTATATGGGTTTGGTCAAAATGCCGGATTTAAACAGTTATCTCTGCTCAGAATTAATCTTAATGAAGGCTAAAAGAACCTACATGCCCTTGATGATAATGTCAAAGGTTAGAGTTCCACGATTATGAAATGGAAAGCTTCCAGGGATGAAGCATGGGAGTCTGAGTTGGCTTCATCATTTTGGCCATAGGGTTAGGGTCTCCGCTCTCCATTACTGGTCTTACACATGTTTTATATGCGTGCACTAAAAGTTGTCTATCGTCTGTTCTAAGACATCTAAAGATGAGGTACGTGAACTGCAACGCTTAACGAGCAGAGCTCTCCGACCCTCCCAATCTCATGTGTACATTTTTTTTCGGAGGCATGTAGATTTGACCACTCATAAAACTTTTCCAATGCACGATGTATTCTCTCCACATTCAATTTTCCTATAGATCTTGATATCATTTGCAAACTGCTTACAAATAACGCCCCTTTCCTCAAGAATTAACGTCAGCTCAGCTACGTATATATCGAAGAGAATTGAAGAAACGACCCCTTCCTGCGGAACTCTGCTCTTCACTAGCTTGCAGACTAAAGTACCTCCTATCTTGACTTGAACACTACGGTCTCAAAGTTAGTTCTGTATCCATTTACACGCTAAGGCGTGGAACTTCAGATGTTCAGGTTTTGCATAAGTCTAGAACGGTCGACGCTATCGAATGCTTTAGAAAAATCGAAGTGAATTACATCTCATGTATCAATGTACATAGACATGAATATTATCAAAGTAAATTACATCACATACTACATGATACTACGCGCTATCCATTGCTCGCACGTTGCGCGGGTTACTCGATCTCCAGTAGTACTGCCGTGTGCTCATAAATACTGCACCAAGTGTTGTAATCGCTTCCAGTCCCATCGAAACTGCTAAGCCAGTGCACTATGCCGCGTCGTCGGCTCCACTGCACTGCACGGTGCGCGCGCTCCATCGCGAAGGCCTGACCCAATCGATTGCACGTGGGGGTGCTTTTACGTGCCATCCTCCTTGGAAATATCGACGGAATCGTGTTCGCCTCCACGTTGTCCACGGGACTAACAATGATAAAAAATAGTATAACCCCAACAAGTTCACGTTAACTCGTAATTAAAAATAAACCTTAGAAAAGAATCCTATTATCTGAAACAGTTTCTGAGCTTTCGTCGTTACAGTGGAGGCTCGTGGAGTGCAACACGACCCTTGAGCTTGAGCGTGGAGTTTGGCTAAGGCCCGGTGCCCCTTCAGGATTAATGCTGAGTCGTCCACCTTTAGAAGCATAGATGTTTTCAATGCAAAAAAAAATAAATTCCAAATGAAATTGGACAGCTTAGGTGGATATGTCGGAGCGGTTTGTGTTTAAGTCTCCGAATTCTTGCGTTTTTATGACATCTAGTTTTCGAAGGCTTCCAAAATTTCTCACCGTTCCTTACACTAAATTGCCATTCGTGAGGTTCTGGTTACCCTGTCGAGTACGAACATTCGCCTGACGAAGACAGCTTAAAAATTACCGTGTTATGGTGCTGACAGCAAACATAAGACCACTGAAATCTAATGATGTTTGTCAAAGGAAGTATAAAAGCTGTGGCAATATTGTGGTCACTGGAGCAAACTGTGTGCATCGTGTATGTTTTCTAACCTCAGGAGGTGCTGCATCTTTCAATACTCTTAGTATATCAGGGAGGTAAAAAAGTCTCGGGTCGTCCGACATTTTTATTCTTTATTTTGCAACGTACAATTGAAACAGTATAATAACCACCGTCATTCACTATTGTGCGCCATCTGACAGGGGGCGATTCCCTTGTTTCAGAACTGGGGAGACTGGGTGTCAAAGATTTCAGTGATTTCGCCTGCTGCGCTTTCATCATGTTCAATTTGGTAATTGTTTTCTTCGTTAGGCATACCTTAAGTAAATGAGAAAAGTATAGTCGGAGAGGACAGTATCAGAGGAATACGATGGGTGGGGCGGGTGAATACTTGTTTCAGCCCTGCTCCTACATTTTTTTTTCACATGTCTCTGCAGCTGCATGCTAGCGTCGTTTTTCTCGAACAGCGTTCGGCCAGTTTCCGAAGTTGATTGGCGTGAATGCTACCGGTGGCGATGTGCCCTTGCCGAGCAGCTTGTAAGGCGCCTTTTATACTCTCGCCGCGGCACGGCGCGTCAATTTGGGAAGCGGCGCGGCCGGTCGCGCCACGCCCCGAATTTGACGCGCCGCTGCGCGATCGCAGTTAGAAAGGGGAACGTCAGCGACGCGCGGCCACGAGCTTCTGCGTACTACGGCCCGTGCGTCGGAAACGGTCCATGAGTTATTGAGGGACCAAAACCGAAAGAATTCGGGCGCAAATAGGGTCCGGGGGAGGGTCACCTTATAAAAGGTGTCACCAACACCAAGAAAACGAGACAAAGCACACTGATAGTAAAGAAAACTAACAAACAATGCTGCACCTCTGTTCTGTGCCCTCTCCGCGTCAGCGGAGGAGAGCACAGGTTTAGGCAGGGGAAGGGACTCCAGGATGTGGCTCATGTGACGCATCCGTGTTAAAATTGCCCACATCGTGGAGTTCCTTCCCTTGTCCAATTAGGAAGCACATAAGACGCGGATCTATAATCGAAACGAAGAGATAAGACTGCATTTACATTCACTGTATGTAGCTACTCGCCACGCCGGCCCGCCGCGCCATGCTGTGGTGACCCCCCCCCCCCCCGGACCCTATTTGCGCCAGAATTCGTCTGGCTGATCAGCTCAATGCATCTTGTCAATGTTTGTCGTGGGATTCCTATGGGGAGCGACGAATCCTCTCATAAGCCTGGAGTCGAAGTCGTCCGCTCAACCTACGGTTGAAACTGGTGAGTGTGATATTCAATCGAATCCCCTGCAGTGCAAACGACACTGAACCACTTTGCGACATGTGCGAGTCCAAAAGTGAAATTGCTGGAAGATACTCATCGTCGAGAATCACTCAAAATTCTTTCTCATGTGGCCATTCTGGGGTCATTGTGCACTAAGCATATCTTTAGGGTGGTATATGAAGCTTCGTGAATGTCTACAGATCTCCATCCTCTTCCTAGGTTACAGAAGGTACGGGCTAACGTCATGTTCATCGATCTCGCCCAAACTCCCTAATCATCCAATCCTAGTAATCGCCTGTAACTTCAAAAAACGATGTCAGATTCGTGATCAGCACCCTGAATGCACCCTCCTCCTTCCCAATAGGAGAAGTTTGGCCGAAAAGGTGAAATCTCCCACCCTACACCGAGTCTGCCGCGGCTGACCGCGCCACGCCGCGCCCTTCCCCTCAGCGGCGCGATTCGCCGAATGCCGTAACCTAAAATTCCGTCAAGTGTGGCGTTTTGCGGCGGCGGAGTATGAAAGCGATGCGGCGCCGCCTCGCGGCGCGAAAAATCGATAGCCATGCCGACCATCACGCCGCGCCGTGCGGCGGCGCAAGTATAAAAGGGGCCTAACACAAGATTCCTCTCGAATCCCAGAAGTAAATGAGATATTTCTTAATTTGAAAGTCAGATTTGGCTTGAGCTGCCGGGTGTTCTCCTCGAGTGAACCACATGGCACGTTGTGTCTTAAAATCGTATAGAACCCGACTCTCAACTACAGTAATCAGGTCTTCCGGAAACCCCTTCGGGCGCAGAACTGGCTGACAAGTGGATACTCGAGTGCTGTCGAGCAATACCTGAGAGACCCATCGAGTCAGCACTTTTCAGTATCCAAGGGGCTGGAGACGACTGAGGACCGTTGGAATGATGCACGTCGCAGGACTGCGGGTGCTAACCTCCGGGTCCTCTTTCACAGTGTCGAGGACGGCGAAGTTTTCTCCTGTGTGGGGCGTCTCAACCGAGATTTGTCTTCAAAGACTGTCCCCTCGTTTACAGCGAGCGTACCGGCGCTTGGAAATGATTATGGAAGTGGTGTCCTCCCCCAGTACGTGGTAATGTTTCGATTTCGATATTTTTTGGGCACTACGGTTTTAGCTCATTATTTGTCGGCAAATTTGTGCATTTCGAAGGAGCACTAAAGTGATTCTAAGGTAAATCAGATTGAATTGTGAGCTTGCAAGTTCAGGTGAAATGGCTTGGCAAATCTCAGAGGAGCATATTCGGCATTACACGCTGTTCGAATTTCGGAAGGGTAGTAACGCAACGTTTGCTATCAAAAATTATCTGCGATGTATATCCAGATGCACTGGACTTTCGCAAATTCCAGCGATGGTTTTCCAAATTCAAATCCGGTAATTTTGATCTCTCTGACTCTGCTCGATCAAGAAGACCCGTAATATTTGACAACGACATGCTGATGGCAGAAGTGGAGGTGAATCCTCGTCAAACAATGATGGAACTTTCGAGTGCTCTCAACGAACCTAAATCAACCATACATTCCAAAGCGCAAAAAGCAGTGGCTTTCCAAAATGAACAACCAAGAAGTACTGCGGAGCCGAATATTCATCTCAGAAAGGCATTCATCTGTTTGGTGGAATATCGTGGAATAGTCCATTTTGGAGTGCTTAATTGGACAAACCGTTAACACAGACCTTTACCGTGAGCAATTGGATCGAGTGAACCAAGTTTTACTGGAAAAGTATCCGGCGATCGTCAACAGAAAGGGCGTAATTCTCCAACACAACAATGCAAGACCGCAGTATGCTGGAAAAAAATCAACGAATTAGTATGGGCGTTCTGCCTCATCCACAGTATTCTCCCGATCTCGCACCTTCGGATTACCACTTATTCCGGTCTCTACAGCATTTTTTTAGTGGCAAGAAATTTGAAAGTTTGGAGGATATTCAAAATGCTGTGTCCACATATTCTGCTCAAAAACCACAACAATTTAATTGCTCAGGTATTAAAGATTTGCTTTACATTGTTGTCTGAGATGGAGTTTTGTTGAAAATTTGTTCAATTGAAGTCAAGGTTGAAAAAACGACATTACTTATTGGATGACCTAATATCATCATGATTATTGTTAAAGGAGGCAGCGCTGCTATACCTATCTCGAAGAAGTTTCGAGAACGATTTACAAGTACCATGTGCTAGATTATGGATACCGATCAAAAATGTGGAGTTGAGGTTTTTTCAAAAAAAAAATCATGTCGAGACTTTCTAACAACCTTAACACATTAGTTCGGGCAATTATGGCTTAAAATGATTTATTTCAATGTGTTTAGACAATAATAGCGAGCCATTTGAAATGCCATTGTTGTCTAAACATTATAAATGTAGGGACAATATCCGTGCCAACAGGAGAAATACAAATTGACACGACGATAGCCCGTGGAATTGGAATGCGCACTCCACACATATTTATCAACACCGTCCGTTACTTTTTTCCTTAATCTAAAAATCTTCTAAGTTAGTCACAAATAAAAGGACATGAGAAAGACGGGAACATTGACAACACCAGAACGACGAGGCGTTTAGGCCCAACCTAATGCGACAATCTCTTCCCAACAGAAAACGTTTCACCCGGCAGTATTGCAGTTCGAGTGTGCGATCTTCCCTGATTTCATCTAGTTTTTTTTGGGAGGCGCGTTTTGGGAACGAAGAGTTCGTGGACAAGGACTGCGACGAATAGACCGAAAGTGGTGCAGCGAAAGACGGTATGGTCGCGCGACACGATTCCGAGCGTGAAGTGGAGCATCGGGAGCAGGGAGGACGGCGAATGGCACCTGACGTCAGGCAGCAGAAAGCGATCGGCCGAGCTGAGGGCGTTGCTGGAACGCACGTAGCACGTGCGTGAAACTCTCGTGCAACCCCGGTCAGCGGCAGTTCAGCCCCGCAAAAAGTGCGTCGGGAATCGATGAGACTGTAGCGACGCCTCCGTCACGTATGACCGATAACACTGATTAAGGATGGTGGCATCTGCCCTTAGAAGAGAGCCACCTGCCCCGCTGATTTCGCCGAATGGACGAGCCATCGCTGCTGATATCTCAGCTCACCTAACAAGCGTACTCTCTCAACGGTACGCCGGAGAATAACAAACGCTGTGGAAGAATCTCCGTCCTGCAAATAGTAACAGAACATGTTACTTCTTCGCCCGAATCCCTGAGGCAAACGAGTAGGAGGGCGTAATGGATAAGGGTCCGTAGCGGCGGGCTTACCACTGCAACGCAAGGGAGCTGTGTCGTACCCTGGGTAGCACAGCGGTGGAGGGTGGTCGTGATGTTTGGCGTTTGCTTTCCAGCCACGTCGCGTTTTTGCACTTTTGCCACAATATCGAATTTCCATGGAGATTTCCTTTTTTCAGAACTTTTTTGGACCTCGCCGCGTTTGGATGTTTTCACTACTTATTCCCTACCTACATCTCCTAATGCACCAGCAATATCCCAAATATGCAAAATACGATAATATAAATAAATAAAAATATAAAAAAATAAATATATATATATATTCGCCCAATCAATGGTTCTCATACTCAAAGTAAGACATTTTGACGTGAAACAACATGAGACAGCAGTGGAACGCTAGAAAACTGCTTCATATGCACTGAATTAGGCCTATGTTATACTTCGGCTTTCGTCGGCGACGCTGCGACACGTCACCGACATCGTCAACAGGAGAGCATCGGAGCACATTTTTAGCATCGCAACGCGTTTTCAATGTCATCATTTGGTAACCAGACTGCGGATAGAAACGCTAGGTGATCACATCTGCCTCGAATTTGCTTAAATTGTGTGCTTTTCTTAATATGTTTCGAGACTTGATGATGATTTTTATTTTGTATGAACGGTAGCCTGCTCGACCATTGTTAATCTGGCGAATTTTCTCTTACTAACCACATTTGCTTTCTGAAGGATGGAAAGTGTAATCTGGAGTCTGATCTAACTATTGATTTACCAATTTCACGATTTTGCCAGCATTTTCGTTAAATTTCTTTATTGGAGTTTAGCAAAGGTCTTTTTTGTTAAATCGCATTTAAATTAAATTTACGCTGAATTTTCGAAATTCAAAGGAAGATTTAACTCTTAATTAATATGAATTGTATCTCGAAAAAGTTCTTCGTAGAGGTTTGCAGTATCATTTCAGAAAGCGAGGAAACACTACTTACTTTCCACAGTTTTATTTTGTGTTACTTGCTCTGCAAGAAAGTGAAAAGGCTAGAAAATGCAAAAAGGACAGGTGACAAGAACGGAAAAGCGAAGAAAGACAAGGTGACAAAGTAAAGGTAAGGTAAGGTTTAGGCTCCCACTCCCTCCCAAACACTCAGTGTTCTAGCGAATGGCACCATTGGTGTACGCAAGACGGCCGCCCTTTGCACTTCTCGATTTCGTAATTCGAAGTCCGGTGGAGAACACGGCAGTGCCGGGAACGAAGAACCAATCCACAATCAAAACACTTAGCACGGCGACGCGCTGTCACCGACCGACGTCGCCTCAGGCGTCGTCGGACCATCGGTGGCGACGTCCGTGACGCCGTCGACGCGTTTGTGGCGACAATGCAGCTTCGTCGACGTCGGAGACACGTCGCCAAAGTATAACATAGGCCTTATTGTCGATGAGGTGAGTGCCACCACAGTGTACTCGCAATGTAGGATGGGAGCTCATGATCTTCAACTTGACCTATCACTTCGATCAATAGTCGTCTCTGTTATGCTTGCAAAGTCGCGCGGTTGTAATAAGCTGCTGCTAACACTACTTCTACAATGTCCGAGTGGTTATCCATCTACTGACACTGAAGTGTGGATCTTCACTGGATGCTGTTCCTTCGAGAGGCGATATGAAACTGGCGGAAAGGATAGCAGGTGCCCTACAGGATTTCGAACTGCGGCAGCTGGAAATCGACGAAATGGGGAAGTTGGAGATAGTGGAAGAAGAGGAGCACGCGTTTCATCCGGAGGGGGGCTGTGCCGAAGTCACGACACCACTAATCATTGAAGACCCAATCACGTTTTTGGGAGGGCAAACCGTTTCGGAGGAAAATGTTTAGCTATACCGAAACTGTTATCTTACACAGGGCTGACAATCGGGGAAAATGTGGATGCACCGCGATTCCAGACTTGGGCTGCAACGGAGTACCATTGAGCAGGAACTGTGAAGCAATCTCGCAGCAGAGAACGAACTAGCCACTGCTTTAGGTTCCTCTGAAAAATGAAACTAATGAAAATGAAACATCATCATCATCACACACCCTGGTTCCTTCGAAAATCCGAGTGGAAAGGCATTCTCGGAAGACTTAGCCCCATATGATGAGTCAGGTTGTGAAGAAACTGCACCCTCCATACGTTGCCCATATTTCACAATTTTATGCGCTTTGTGTTTGCCTATAATTGGTGTTGGAAGCATAAATATTTCATATATCGTTGTATTTTGCATATTTATTATTTATTTATTATTTATTACAATGCACATATTTGTGCGCCATAAATAATATATATGCAGATATAGATATGTAGATATATAGGCAGTATAGTCGTTATAATTGCGAGAACAGTCGAGCAATATGAATAGATAGTTCGTCGTTATAGTCCGCGAGAACAACACTGTCAATATAAATATCGGAGCACATGAGCGTAATAGAGCAACGCCGGGAACGTCTAAAGAATTAGTATTATTTGTCTATAATAGGATGCTAGAGTTATGTAATAATAATAAGGTAGTCCATCTCGGGTATTGAGCTAGAACGGTATAATTATTGTAGCTTGTCTTCTTCTTTTAATGATTTCTTGTTTTCTTCGTGTAGCAGTATAAATAGAGAGCAAACGTCATGCTTCATATGTCGGGACAATCAAGATCTCTTCTTCATCAAGAACTTCATTGATCTTAGGTGCATATATTATACGTATTATACATATGATAAAAGTTGTCGCCACGTCAGATATATTTGTCGGGATAGTCCGGAACCAGAAACCATCACACATCCTAAAAAATGTGATGTTTGTTCTATTTAGTTAAGGGTTTATTTGATAAAATTTCTAAAACTGCAACATCACTTGAACTAGTGTTAGTGATCGGAAGAAGTGAAAACAGACCATTTAGTTCACATCCTCAATCCGAAGTATTTGTAAAACATTTAATTTGCGCAACTTATTTCTGAAGTCCTTAGAATTTCTACATGAAATCAAATGCTGTGGAAGTTGATTAAGCCATCTAGCAGTTCGCAAAAAGACATTGTATTTGCGACATTGTTGGTGTCTCTCCAGATGTCGACAAGGAATCAGAACTGAAAACATCAGCAAACTCCAAAGAAGGTTCAGAAGAAAGGAAATCTCTATGGAAATTCCATATTGTGGTAAACGTGCAAAAATGTGACATACATAGTTGGGGAAGCGAACCCCAGACACCACGACCATGAAGCAGCCTCTCACCGCTGCGCCACCCAGGCCACTACACATCTACCTTGAGTTGCCGTGATAAGTTCGACACTGCGGACCCTTGACCATTACACGCTCCTACTCGTTTGCCCAAAGGATTCGGCAAAAATGAAACATGTTCTGATTCTATTTGGAGAGCGGAGGTTCTTCCTATAGTATTCGATCTTGCCGTTCCGGCGTACCGTTGAGACAGTTCCCTTGTATGCCACGAATATTGTCAGCGTGCTGTATTTCGGGTTGACAGAGGGGTGTCAAAAAATCAGCGGATGGTTTCTATTCCTTCAAACTGGAAAATCGTTAATTTAGGCAAATGTTCAGTTCTGTTACATGAAGCAAATTTGAAGACAGGCAAATGTACTGTGTCCTAGAACAGATATATATGTAGTACTGTAGAACAGATGTAAGTACTGTTCTAAAGACCACATTATTGCCTGTTTGCCTGTAGTTGTTATTGATGTCGATTCTGAATGAAAGCAACGTAAAGAAAAAATTATATCTGCTTGTGAAATATTTAGATTGCGCCATAAGCTAGTCCAGAGCTCGAAGTTACAATTCCATTTGAATGTTTACTGAACCGGTGGTGTGGGTCAGCTCGCCGGATATTTATTGTGATGCGATGGTCCACTAACATATTAGTGGTAGTTGTTGAACCTGTAGACGTTGCCATGCATGTGATAGTGAGTCAGGGTTTTAGGTAGCTCTGATGTCGGTTCCATTCACCCTGCTGTTCATGCTGCGCAATTATTCAAGGCTAGAATCAGTCTTAGGCCCTTCCTTGGAACAAGAATAATAGAGGATAAAGGATAAAGGAGGCATTGTTCAATCCCTTTTGGGATGAGCCAAGCATTCCACTTCTACGCTATGTCGTAGAGGTTACTTGACTGCGTTTTTGACCACACAATTACTTTCAGTGGCCAGCCGATGAACAGGTCAGCGCCTGATCCTTCCCAAACAAGTCTAGTACCAATTCACCGACCCCGGAGGGATGGAAGGCTTGGTTGGTCTGGGAGGCAAATCGGAATCGGGAACCTGCTATCGAGTGTGCGCGACAGCCGGCACCTCCTCCGACTGCATTACACCCGCCCTCATGAATGATACTGGTAATTAATTCCTACCATTATCAACCAGTACACAGCAGAGGTTACACCGAATAATACAATTACCATAAACTGGTCATTGCTTGTGCTAAGGCCTAGAACAAACTAGAGAACGGCCAGAATGGTCGTACCCGTCCTAGGAAAACGTCCACCATGGCAGGATTCCTCTTGTTGAGAAGTGAGGGGTCCAGCGACAACTTGCTCCAAGCTTGGTTGGCGTAGCAGGTAGAGCAGGTGTTCCATGGACGGGACGGCATGTGGCGTTCTGGCCATTGTCTACTAAGCACCGCACACTGAAAGTGGTGGCAAGTAAGTAGCCATAATCATGCAATCACTCAGACCGCTACACTGTTGCTAGCAAAGTTCATGCCCCAGTTCAACGCAGAAATAGTCTAGTCACGCTGAACCCCTTTCCCCCGCAGCAGGGGTATCCTGCGGTGGTGGTCGTTTTCCTGGGGACAGGTGCGATCGATCTGGTCTTCCCAAGCCAGTTGTAGACCTTAGCGAAAGCAATGATTAGTTTATGGTAAATGTACCTTCGGCATCCTCTGCTGTGCACTGGTTGACAGTGGTAGGAAATAAGTGCCAGTATCCTTCACGATGGCGCGAGGTAGCGCGAGGCGCCGGCTGTCGCGGGATCTCCGATCCAAGGAGGCAGGCTTAGGCCTGAGTTATACTCCCGCGGGAGCATCCGCGGAAGGGCGGGAATCGCGCCGAGACTCCTCACCTGGCCAATCGCCGCGCCTCGCCACGCCCGTCTCCGCCGTGCACCATTGGTCCGCGGACGTTCCGCGGATGCTTCCGCGGGAGTATAACAGAGGCCTTAAAGGGGCAGTTGCATCCTCAATCTTGTGCCACACGACTACATTCCCTGAATTTGCATGAGTGCTCCCGTATAATGATGCATCTGCTGAAGCTTTGGAACAAATTCAACAAAAGGCAAAACACCATATACCTCGTGCGACTGGATCCTAGTCAGGATCGGTATGGTAGAAGTTACGCTTTCTTGGTAGAGATGAGTTAACTAAGTTGCTCTTCAAGGACATGTTGTTATTGTTTGAATGGCTGTAAAATCAGGCGAAAGATGGCACACAAGAGGATGGGCTCACATTATGCCTAATGGATGCATAGCTATGTCAGGAAGCAAATGAAAATTCAAGCTTATCAGAAGTGCACCAGCGAAATCGAGAGCAGAAAATAGCAGGTCGCTTGCATATATTTGAATCTCAACTGAGAAACGTCCGCTTTGAGCAGCAATCTTCCTATCCTAAAATTACCCATAAAGACCGAGTACTAACCCTCTGAGGTGCCTAGCAGAGATTTTTTTCTCAACCAAAAAACTCCGGATTAGCCGCACCGTCTAACCTTTTTTGGCAAGAGGAGAGGAAGAAATGGATAATGGTTTTTTTCTTTGTCGTTCGACAAAAACGCATCCCTAATTATAATTCGAAAATATCTGTGCTGAAGATATACATAGGATGAAGAGTGCACCGATAATTAATCGGTGGCTTGCCGTATTTATAGGTTCGAAATTTCATGTATTGGCTGGCGCTTCTGCTTAAACTTGTACCGTGCTAATGCTCAATCATAGGCATTAAGAGCGGCAAAACAATAGTCACAAAGCACATAACAGAGAGATATAGTCAGGAAAAATGCAAAAGTTTAACGCACATCCCTTATACAAGCTGCGGTGCTTAAATCCTGAAAAATTTAGATTCAGACTTCCCGCCATACCGTAGTTCCGCCAGAAGTCGCGATTTGCGTACATGAGAGCCAAGTGTCTCTAATAAGCAATCTGTATACGACGGTACGGCGAAGGACTTAATGCGGTGGTTCAGTGGATATGATGGTACAAGAGATGAGACAGAGTCTATTGAGAGACCAACTGGTCGATGTACAGGTGGAGCGAGAACTTCTGTGCGTCCGCTGTATGGTAGCGTCACGCCTCTGACCTCTCAGGGCTTGAGCATCATCGCAGACGATAGGCGATGATATTCTCGGCGAGGCCAAAACGAATTCTTTGAATTACACGAAGAAATGTAATTCAAGCATGACATGATATACAGTACCGGACATGTCTTTTGGTCATTGGCCGAAAAAGCCGCGCCGGTCAACATAGGCCGCTTTGGAGCGTTCCAAAGCGACCTTTTTGAATAACTTCTTTAGAAATCGAGTACTTGCGAAAATAAACATATACTTGAACTCAGCAGCTCAAGCTCTATCTTTTGGTATATAAATCTCAGTAGAGTTGAACAATGCATATCGGCCCGACAGAATCAATCGAGTGGGCGCGACAGCTTGTAGAGTGGGCGTTTAGGGATCTTTTCCAGGAATTCCCAGCCGTCTTACTGAGGAATTATTTTAAGACTGCTCAGCTTGCCTTTGGAGTGGGCCGTGAACAATGCATATAAAATCGGACCTACCAATCGAGTGGGCGCGACAGCCTGTAGAACGAGCGTTTGGGGAGTTTTATCGGAAAATTCCAACCGTCCTAATCAGAAATTGCTCTAAGACTGTCTGGAGTGCGCCGTGAACAATGTACACAGAATCGGACCTACAAATCGAGGCGCGGAAGCTTGTAGAGTGGGCGTTTGGGAAGTTTTATCGGGAATTCCCAGATAATCGTTTATTGACGAAGGCAGCTCTTTCCTTTTCTCTTTTCTTTTCCGTTTCCTTTCCTTTTTCTCTTTTTTCTTTTCTTTCCCGTTTCCTCCTTCAGATCAAGACCGAGCCAGCGGAGCTCTGCCGCGGCAAGCCCGCTTCGCAGCCGTTGGTACCGAGTAGTCCCCATCACGCCCTACATGGCCCGTATCCATATATGCATACGGGCCCTGAAGTGCGTGCTGGGCCCTACTGCAGGTCGTACCCGGCCGGTTCGGGGGCTCAGCCCGAGGTGCGTATGGCTTCCGGCACGCATGGGGATCTCCATCGGCGTAGGGGAGGAAGCATTGTCCGTGATCACGGAAAAGATTCATACGCCACGCCACAAATTTCAATTTTCGCGCATTAAGCGGTCGCATCGTCCGTCGGAGGTCGCCCTTTTTCTAATATTTTTTATAAGATTTTTCTCATCGACTCGTTGTGTGAACCTGCAGGTGACGATGTTATCGCTTCTGAGGTGTCTAGAAGAATCTCTCACCCAGAGTATATTCTGCGTTTAATCCGACCACTGAGAAGGCTTTTTCGATGCACTGGAAATTAAGGTTTTCTCATTAGGTAGGAGAACTGGTCTGCGCTAAAGTATCTCTTTGCGGCTAGGTCGTCCTGCAAGCTTGATAGAGCCGTCGCAGACACATCGGGTTTTCATGTTGTTTCCCTCTTTTTTTTACCACTCCACGACGCGAAACGTGGTGTTGAGGGTTTTAAGAGATCACTCGATGGGATCTCTTCGATGATGCCGTGCTGATACAGATTCATGATGGCTGATACTTTTCCACATAGGACTCCGCAGGACTTTGTTGAAGATATTATCTGGGAACTGAGTCTTGAGTGCGCAAGTGAGAAATTCCTCGGAAGCTCTGATGGATCGCTTATGAATGGCAGCGTGGCGATGAATCGCTTTAGGACTTCAGCATGGAGTATAGTATCGTTGACGTGATTCGTCGTCGTTGCGTTTTATGGTACCGTTGGTTATTTCTTACCGTTATTCAATCCGTTTTGGGATACGCCGCGCACTTCGCTTCTACGGGAGGTAAAGGAGGCGATTTGAATGCGTGTTTGGCCTATAGCTACCATGACTTGTGATGACCAGCCCATGAAGAAGTTAGCCCAGACATGTCCGTTATCAACTCACCGAGCACAGAAAGATAGAAATCTTGGATAACCTGGGCGGGAAATCCGAACCAAGAACCTGGTATCGGGGGCACTAGGCAGTCGGCATTTTCTCCCACTGCGCTACATGCGCCCTGCGAAAAATATTTATAATGCAAGGATTAAAAATTGTTTCAACGGTGATAACCTATTCTTCAAAGTGTAGCAAATCTCCCAATTTCTTGATGTAGCGTCCAGCCGTCTCGAACATTTGCTTCTGATAATCTCCAGAAAGAATGTCACCCATTTGACGTCACGTGAGCGTTCGCTACTACGCATTGATGGCTAACATCACGAGAGATTCGACGAATGTGCATTGCTCCTCATTCCTCCGCTCTTCCCCAAGGGACATACAACTTGTGATGGCGGTTTTCGATTTCGGAGATGCTCTGGCATCAACCCGGTGGAAGCTACTTGATAGAGACGTTCTGCGAATAGCTGCGCTCGTATGCTTCCCCAGAGCTCGACGACGTATTGAGATAAGCGAATTTTATGTAGGAGATACGTAGGACGGACACTAGTTTTGTCCTTCATTTAAGAGCTGTGCTTAGCACAATAATTGTCGTCCACCTTTGTCTGAAAAAGAAAAACTTGTTCAGCAGCATTTATCACGTAACGCTAGGAATGCCTTCAAGCTGTACTGTTTGTAATATATTAAGGAACATTTGTTGTAGTTTTTTGCAATGCTATTCCTGCTTCGTCTTCGCTATGTTTTGAAATCGCTACCACGTTCATGAAATCTCAACTGGTACTTAAACATCTGACTGACCTCGAGCAATCCATTTTCTAGGTGTGGAGGTAGTGAAGGTCTGACGGACTTATTCCAGGAACCTATTTCGAGTTTCCTTACAACTTCTTCCCAAACAGCTCCATGTTACCTTTGACTCATAAATGCTATTAGACATTATCCTTCTATCCTCTATGCCCTCTAGCTACCCCCCCCCCCCGACCCTATTTGCGCCGACTTATATCCCTGTAGTGCTGTGTTTCGTTGTCAAAGTTGACTTCACCTCAGATCAGACCTCCATCAAGCGCTCCACTACAGTTAAAACCTTTTGGTTGGCTTAAGGAGAAACGGGCAGAAAGCTCGACGAGATTCTCGCGCTGTTAAAATCGATCGAAGTCGGAACTGCTTCGAAAGGATACGAAAGAGATGCGCGACGTTGTTTGGAGAGAATCGCGACTCAACTGGAAGAGTCGAATATTCTTCTGAGGAGGATATATATTTCGATGCCGAGTTGCCACAGCGAGGGTAAGTTAGCTATTTCAGAAGCAAAAGGAGATCAAGTACATTAATAGTTTTATTTAGGACCAAACTTCTCGATAATGACGAAGGACAAGGTTGCCAGAATCAGAAAATTGCGCGGCGACGACATTAACAAGTTTGCTCTTAACCTGGAAAGAGAGCTCTACTCAGAGGAAGCCGAAGACCTGGCGACACTCGTGGACAAAAGAGTCGACAGTGTTGACAAAATTGAGTTCATAGAGCAAGTAAGTATTACGCATTTGGCCAATTTTCCACAGTGCTTCGATAACACACTCTATTTTCAGTGTGTATTCCTCTTCTACGCGATCCCTGACAGCGCGAGGATGACAACTTGGGCAACTGTTAAGAGGGCATTGAACTCGAGGGTTCGAAAGCAGAGGCGAAGCGCATCCATGGTCGGCAACGAACGCAGGACGGCCCACTCACCGGACACCTTTCGCTACCACAGCGAATGAGGTTACTGACGAATGATCCTAAACCTGAACTGGATGTTTGAATCCCATCGCTATCAACTGGAAATACTTGGACGTCGGAACAACAGAGATCTCCCAGCTGACCGTTGTTGGGTAGGTCGACGCGTCTTCTTCCAAACCGAATCCTTTCAAAATAGAAGGATTCGGTTTGGACGAAGACGCGTCGACCTACCCAACAAAGGTCAGCTGGGAGATATCTGTTGCTGTGCCTTGCCTTCGATTTTTCAGTGACCCACTTTCATTCCTGCTTCTATTCCATGTTCTCTGTTTCATTCAGCGGTTTTTAGATTGCTTACATTGCTTGCGCGGTTTTCATCTTTGCTTCTAGGTTATGTGTTTCTTAGCAGTTATTTGTGTGCTTCCTTGTTGTGGTTTCGTATGAATTTGATGGGTTCATTACTCTGAGTTCATTCGAAGTGGCTAAATCGACGTTGACTCAATTTTTTGGCGCCGGTGACGTGGCCCGTTCTACTGATGACTTCGGCTTTAATTGAATTCTTCTCGCTGGATTATCATATTTAGCCATCTATCTACTTCATATGTGAGGTTACATCTCTTTTCTATATATTTTTTGTTCACTTATATTTTCTAATAAATTAGAAATGAAAACATTGTCAGAAATGCCACCATTAGAAATGTCGAAAACTGAAATGAGGGCGAGTAAGTGCGGAAGAAACTTCACTGCTGCCCTCCGCCGCTCTAAAATGGCTGCCGGGAGCGAGGCGGGTTAGGAAGCTGGGGAGCTCTGGGCACTTCTTCGCAAAGTACCCTAACTGGCTTGCTCACTCACGCATTCCTAGACCGTTAGCTCGTCACGTCTTCCCACAGTGGTCGACTGAATTTGGAAAAAATCGTGTCACACAAGGCTAACCTGCATCTTCGCACCGCTGTAACTTTGTCACGTGAAAGGCTATGTTGCTGTGTTTTAGGCCGTCTACTAGCCTTCCTACTGTTTACAATATCCACAAGTTGCAGCCGGAAAGATTCAAACGTGACAGAGTTAGTGCGCTCAGAACACGCCCTCGAGTTCACTTTAGCACAACATCGGTCGATTTTCGCCGCGCTCTTACTCGCTCGGATTACAGTTCCTGTTGCTCGCAGGAACACCCTGTAATTCACTACGAAAGGCTCCATCGAATAGTATCCAACTTGGCCCGGCTCAAAAATATCGTTATTCGATGACGTCATTGTACTTCTGCCGCGGCCTTGGGCCGCCCTACCTTTAATGCGAAATTGTCAAAAAATCGATGTTTTCGGAATTGATTGAGAGTGACACCCGTTCGATAGAGCTTTCCGAGCTGAACAGAACGACACCATTAGAAATGTCGAAAACTGAAATGAGGGCGAGTAAGTGCGGAAGAAACTTCACCGCTGCCCTCCGCCGCTCTAAAATGGCTGCCGGGAGCGAGCAGCTTTCGGACGATTTGTGACCTATTTATTGAATAGTCACAGTATTTGTCCGTCAGTGTTTCCACCATCCATTCATAGTTATGCGACAATGAATGAATGCCTTGTATAGCTAGTTTTGCCCAACTCTTTAAGCTTTCCTTCAAAAGAATGATCTTTTCGATGACGTGAAGTTCAATATTTTATGAACCAGCGTCTCAAACACTGCACAATACTTTGAAAATTCCTCTGAATTACCAAAAATTTTCGTAAGGACACCTCCGGAGCTTTTATGGAGCGATGTACTCCTCGACCTGCCTGGGTTTTCGCTAGCTGCACTGTTACGGTACTGGTATTAGCTCCAATGTTTTCGTAATTCGATTGGCTACTTTGAGACAATGAGGGTGTTGGAACTGCGGCAACAACTATACCGTTATTTTGAAAGCAGTGTCCAAATTAGACTCTTTTCCTTTTTTACTGCACCTTAATTCGTCAATACGTCCCTTAAACTATATGTAAGGTCGACGGCTTCTGCAGTAACCTTGTGCAGTTGACATTCTCGCTCAATTTCCTCTAATTCAACCATTAGCTCTTTTTTCTCTGCTTCATCTTTGCAGTTCATGTACTCATCCCTCAACTCGATAAAAAGTTTTTGAAGGCTTTGTTCACCCTCTTTTAATTCTCTTATGTACTCTTCCAAACGATCTATGATAGACTTGCATTTCTCATAGTTAGAGTCACTTTGAATTGCGCAGTTTATACCCTTTATTACTAAATCATGAAGCGCGGTTGAGCTCAATATGATTGCTAATTTTCTTGAATGGAATGCCATTTTTTAAAATTTTCCTTCAATGTTGTTAGCGACGAAGGGAAAAGGCAGCTCCAAGTACTTTTAGCGTACGGGAAACTTAACTTTCTGATTTAGAAAGTGCGATCGTGAATAGAATCGACTTTGCGCTCTAGTGTTTAACGGGAGACTTATTCTCTTGGATTCAGAGAATGCGGTCTCATATTCGACCGCTCCAGGTCCCAAAGCCGTTACACTTTGATGCGGGAGACGTAGGCTTCTTAAGCCGTTGCACCAAATGTACACGACGGTACGGCGAAGGACTTATACGCCCTAATAATGCGGTGGTTCAGTGGTAGAATGCTCGCCTGCCACGGGGGCAGCCCGGATTCGATTCCCGGCCGATGCACCAAAATATACCAGTTGTACGGATAGTGGGAGCGGTAGAGATAGTAGAGGAGTAAAGCGATTCTACTTCTGTACACAATTCAGGGTGGTTCAGTGGTTAATCATTTATGTATAATAAGCAGGAGAGGGAGATACGACTATTCGTCACAACCACATAGGAGAAGTCTGGCATACGCCGTTATCTTCTGGCCATGGTGACCTGTTCCGCCCACGTACAGTGGACGGCTGAGGCCTCTTCTGGTAGAGGCATCGTCGTCGCTGACGATACAACCTCAGAATGGCGTCGATGCTGTATACAAGTGCGGAGTGCAACAAAAGAGCCACGATTATCGAGAGTATTCACGCTAGGCGTTTATCAGCTGAAATAATTAGATTCTTCGGGTGCCTAAGATCAACCGTCTACGATGTTGTGACTGTCTTGTGTTAGCAAACAAGACTCGCTAAGACCCAACACTGTCTGAGATATCTCACTATTTGTGTGTAAAACAATGGAGGGGCCCGACGGTGAGCGTCTTACACAGTTAAGGCGCGATTAGTCCAAAACTGGCTTGTTTAAGCCGCTTTCACAAATATGAACAGCGCTCTTTTCAGCCGAGCGCGCGATCGCTTCAGGCCAAGGATGCAGGCTGTCGTTGCGGCTGACGAAGGATATATTGAGCAATTTTACGCTTGAGATATCCCTATATGTCCCTATAAACTCTATATATGTACTATATTGTGTATAAAACGTTTTTCTATTTACTGTTTATTTTGTGTTAATGAATTTGTTTAAAAAGGGGAAGTTTAGTTCATCCGGATTTAAGCGCCGTGTCCTGTATTGAAAGTCAGTCGACCCTAAAATGAAAACCTTTGGAAGGTTGCATCGCGCAATTTTTGGTGAAATCTCAAACAATTTTCACTTTTTTTGCTTTTATGTGCATGGGCCTTAAGCTAAGCTGGGTATTCCATAACGTCTCATGGTGGCTTCATTATATTCCTCCATAAAAATTGTTCTGATACGCTGATTAATTGTGTTTGTAGTAGAACGAATGATCATAGCTGAAGTCCAAGTCATATCCCTCCAAAGTTGTTAGAAATGCAACCGGAAGCTTGTCGTTCATGCATGTCAGCCAGAAGGCCACCTGGGAAGTGAAATGCCACACGCTCCTCTATTTATTTCATTTCATTTCATTTCATTTCATTTCATTTCATTCCGTTTCATTTACACTACTCCAGGTAGACGTTGTAGATACACAGATTAAAGTGACACAGAAAAGTAGAAGTAAAACGAGCACGCAAATAACATCATAGTAGAAGCTGCAATAAATGTCTACCACTTGAGCAGTTGCTTCATGGTTATGCGCCCAAACATAAGAAACTAAGGCGAGAGAGGAGGAACATCATTTTTCAAAGTCACAAACTTAAATCCTTCCCTACATGTAAAAGACCAAAATCTTTTATTGGTCTTAGGAATGTCATATGATATTTTTTCCACATCATCTCTGGTGCGGGACCCAGACAGAGTATAAAACTTACCTTTATCTGTATCAAACATACCGCTGATAATTTTAAATACCATGCATAGATCGTTAACTACACGACGCGATTCCAAAGAATGAAGCCCGCACGCCATGTTTCTTTCCTAAGCATTCGGAATACTATCGTATGTGAAACCCATACGCAAAGACTTTTTCGGTTAGTTATTCTGCACCTTCTCTAGCCATTTAATATCCTTCTTCAACTAGGGACAAAAAACCGAGGCCTCACATTCCATTATTGATCTTACATTGGTCTTATAGGCACGAACTAGAATTTCTTTATCACGCGATGACAAAGCTTTGAGGATGAGATATGTCCTGTTTGAAGCTCTATTACAAAGCCCTGAAGTGAATTGAGAAATCCAACTTCCTGTTATAATGAAACCTCAAATCTTTTGTTTTCTGTAGCTGTAGACACACCATGATCAAACACCCTGTAATCATATGGAAGGTCAGACACCCCTATCCTCATATGAAACGTCTTCTTTGGTGCCAAGGGTAATTGCTATGTCACTGGCCATTCTACCAACGCATCTAGCGCATCTTGAATTGTTCTGATATCCTCTTCCCTCTCAATCCTTCTATAAATTTTTACGTCAACAGCAAATTGCCTACATTCCACGTCAATTGATTCAAGGATTCCATGTAGTTCCACTACATAAATCGCAAAATCGGGAGGGGACGAAACCCCTCCCTAGGGCACTCCACTTTTTACTTCCATCGACACAGAAAGATAGTTCCCAATTCTAACCTGGAAACTTGTCCCAGAAAGGAAATTTTGCAACCATTCATGCAGAAGCAGGTGAAATTTTAGTTCCTTAATCTTAAAAAGAAGTTTTGCGTGATTAACCTTATCAAAAGCTTTAGCGAAGCTACATAAACTACATCACAGGAACTTTTGGAATCTAAGTCGTTACTCCAGTCATTGATGCACTCAAGTAGATTTGTTTCCACCGACTTCCCTGGAACAAAACCGTGCTGATTTTTGGGACTGACGGCGCATGCCTCAAGGTGAGACATGATATAGTTTTTCGAAGATTTTTCAAACACGCTACAAAATATTGTAGTAATATTAATACTAACTGGCCTATAATTATCAGCGCAACAAGACGGTTCTTTCTTAAGTATCGGTGTTACAAAGGAGTGTTTCCATTTGAGAGGCACCTCAGAGTACCATCAAGAGCGATTGAATATGCATGCTAAGGGACTGGCAATCACATGTGCTACTTCTCTGACAAACCTTTTAGGAATAAAATCAGGCGTAACCGAAATGGAGTTCGGTACACTCCTTAAAAGTTCATACAAAGTAGTGGCCTCAAAAAAAAAACGGAAAAGAACTCATCTCACAACTCACAACTTACTAAGTTAAATGCGGGCATATCATCACTGTTTTCCTCCTCATAAACCTCAGAGAACCTTTCGGCTGGTTTATTCGTCTTATCTAGATCTTCTTCTTATTCTTCAGCGTTTGTCCCGCTTAGCAGCGGGGTCCGCTCTTATGGTATGATGACGCCACTTCGCACGATCAAAGGCTTGATCGGGGTGGATTCCAGCTTCCTTTAAGTCCACGTGCAACGTATCAAGCCAGCGTTGCCTAGGTCGTCCTTTAGGCCGTTTTCCGGGCACATCTATGTTGAGGCCAATCTTCCGAACGGTGTCGTGTCGTCCGCATGAAGAACATGGCCATACCACCGTAGGCGAGCTTCACGTAGCTTGTCAGCAATTGGAGCGACGCCAAACCTTTGACGTACGGAGACATTGCGAACATGATCCAAACGCGTGACACCAGCCGTCCAGCGCAGCATTTTCGTCTCCATCACGCTGAGGCGGCTCTCAACTTCCTTCGTGCAGGCCAGCACTCAGCACCGTACATCGCTACTGGTCGGACGACGGTTCTGTAGATCTTTGATTTTAAGCGCTCCGGTATCTTTCTGTCGCACAGAACGCCTGTCATTGAGCGCCATTTGGACCACGCTGCGCTCACGCGTGAGTTCACCTCGCACGTCAGACTACCATCAGACGCATTTGCAGATCCAAGGTACTTGAAATGTGTCGCTCGTACGAGCGCAGTGCCATTGATCTCAATGGACCCAGTCTCGTTTACGTCTGTCGTCAAGTACTCAGATTTTTTGGACGTTTATCTTGAGCCCGAACGCCGCCAAGCGGTCACACCAAGCTTGCACTTGTCGCTCAAGTTCGGCCTTATCTTCACTCGCAAGCATTACGTCATCTGCATAGAGCAGCGTCCAAGGAGCAGGCTTCTGAAGGTCTCGCGAAATGGCATCCATTACGACAATGAAAAGAAGTGGGGAAAGCGCGGAACCTTGGTGAACACCGACGGAGATTGGAAACTCCGTGGATGTGCCGGCCGGCGCTCGCACTTGACTCTTAGGACAAGAGTAAAGAATGCGCACCCACTCGATCAGTTCTTCAGGGACACCGTGCTGTCGTAAGGCATACCATATGACCTCACGCGGTACACGATCAAATGCTTTCTCCAGGTCGAGGAAAGCAAGATGCAGCGGTTTTTGTTTCTCGCGATGTTTTTCCACAAGAAGACGAACAGCATGAATGGCGTCGATGGTGCCACAGCCGGCTACGAAGCCACACTGGTTGGTGGAAAGCCGGACGATCTCGCGAATACGTCCATCCACAATTCGCTCAAATATTTTCATACTGTGCGAGAGCAATCGGATTGGACGGTAACTTGTGCAGTCCGCGGGACTGCCCTTCTTCTTCCAGATCGTCATGCTTTGCTGCCAACTACCAGGAACCTTCTTCTCCGCAACAACCTGGTTGAAAAACTCCGTTAGCCATTCAGCAGGATTCCAGCACCTCGAGTTCCATAGTTCGGCAGCTATGTCGTCAGGGCCCGTTGCTTTGCCTGGCTTCATCTTCTTCAAAGCCGCTTCCGTCTCCTCCACAGTGATTTGCTGCACAGGACCGTGCGTAGGAGGGACGCAAGGGATAAGCGGATGGACAAACTCTACTGTTGAAATTCTCTCGAAGTAGTCATGCCATCGTTCCATAGCCCTTTCGCGGTTCATCAGCAGATGGCCATTCTCATCGTTGATGCCAAAGAACTTTTCGATGTCCTCGCTCTGGCGATGGCGTGCTTTGCCGATAGCCGATAAAGTTGTCGTTCACCATCGCGCGTCTCGAGTTTCTCGTTGACATACTCATAATGAGAAGCTTTTGCAACGGCAACAGCCTTCTTAGCCGCCCTCTTCGCTTCTTGGTACATACGCCAATTGTCGGCTGTCTTGTCGCTGAGAAAAGCGTGATATAGTCTCTTCTTCTCTTTGACTTTTTCCTTGACGTCGTCAGTCCACAGCCAAGTCTGCTTCTCAATCTTACGCCGTCCAGGCTTCGTCATGCCCAGTTCGGAACGTGCAGCTTGTAGTATCGAATCGGTTGCACGTTTCCATGTCTCCTCAACATTGGTAACCGTCGGCAACCGAATACGAGCAACAACAGCTGCGTCCTTCTCTTTCATCCGCCACCACTTGCTCCTTGATGGTCCGCATCGCTCGACCTGCCTCAGCCTCGGAGGGGCGATCTTAAGTGTGCAGATCAGCGGACGGTGCTGCGTGGCGACAGTCTCGTATGGCACAACCTTCGCATCTGTGACCAGCCTTCGATCGCGATGCTTGATAAGGATAAAGTCAATCTGTGTCTTGGTATTCCCGCTATAGAAAGACACGAGATGGGAGTCACGCTTTCGAAACATTGTGTTCGCGATGGTGAGATTATGCGAGTCCGCATACTCAAGAATTCGCTCACCATCAGCGTTACGTGCTCCATAACCGAAACCGCCATGACAGCTGTAACCATCTTTCGCAGTCCCAACGTGGCCGTTGAGATCACCTGCGACAACGACAGCGTCTTCTGGCGGCACCTCTGCTGTCTTCTCATCAAGCAGGGTCCAAAACTCGTCCTTCCTCGCTCGGAGCAGCCTGTCTGCGGAGCGTATGCAAAGAAGAAATGATACATACGCTGTTCAGCAGCAACAACGACCTTCATCAAGCGGTCACTGAAACATTCCACGCTTGCAATCGCATCTCGGAAACGTTCGGAGACGACCACACCAACACCGCTGGTGGTCCTGGGACTGCCGCACAGAATGGCCTTAAAGCCTCGGCCTATGTCCCTCGACTTGCAACAGGATCACCTCGTCTCCTGTACCGCACATAAGTCGATTCGTCTTCGCTCCAGTGCTTCTACCAACTCGCACGAGCGGCCCGTCAACGTACCCACATTCAGCGTAGCAACGCGGGTTCTGCTTACGTTACGGGACTTTTGGACTTGCTCAGTTGCCCCCCGATGCCGTCCTCGCATCAGGGACCCTCGCATACTTCTCACACTCGCCGGGCTTTGCGAGTGCGCGTCGGCTCCCGCGGACGCCGTAGCATTATCTCGACAAACAGTTAACGCCATCAACCATGTGATGTGACATGGGATCTCCATAGGCCGGCCTGTCACAAGGGCCTGTTGCCTGCAATCGAGTGTCCGTGCTTAGCTTAGCTCGCATAGCGAACAGTTTCCAGTGGCACCACGTGGAGGAACGGACATCGCCACCGTCTTATCTAGATCCTGGACAAATTCCTCATCACCAACTTTGAAAGTCGGAATTCTATGTATGCTTCTTATTCAGAAATCTGAAAAAATATTTTCCTACCAGGACTCTCAAGAATCTTGCGTTCCAAGTTCCGATTATATTTTTTCAAAAGAATTTCAAATCTTTGGGCATATGTCCGAAATGTTACCTAATCAGCCACTAAGTGCGAGCTATTAGCCAAATCGAACAAAAACAACTATGTTTTGCCATTTTCTGGAGATAATTTGAGAGATTAGAACGTGTGGCATACACCTTTTTATAAGCGAACATACAAGTCTATGTTGCGCTGCAATATATCAAGAAACATCTCGTACTTCTCACTAATCGAGCCTGCTAATTCCAAAGAATTTCTCCAATCAATGCACGCAAAGTAGTCGCACAACCTACTATAATCACAGCCAGCAAAGTGTCTAACGTAAGGAAATTGCTGATCTCCATACGTCCCTGAAAGCTCGAACCCTAAACTATGGTGATCACTATCCCCAGTCGGTGGCATTATTACAACATTTTCGACTGAGGACTGCTCATTAGTAAGGACCAGATCGAGAATATTTCTGCCCCGTGTGGGCTCCAACAGTAGCTGTTTCAAGCGGTGGGTCCCACCATATTTACAAACTCCTTAGTCGCCAAGGGTAGAGGTTTCCTAACACCCATCCAATCCATTTCTGGATAATTAAAATTAGCGACGATTACAGAAGAATGATCACAAATGATAAGTTCCGAAATAATTTCGATCAGCATCACATTTTGGTCCACAGGACAAGAGGGAGTTTTATAGACCACAATCAGCATGGTATTATTCTAACCAACCCTTATGTCTAAAGTCATAATTTCAAACGCATTCACAACCGAAACCGAGAAAGTCAGCGAGCACGATAGTCCATCCCTCAGCAAACACATAACGCCTCCTCCTTGACCTTGTTTTCTATCACAGCGCGTCACCTGATATTTATTGCTCAATTGCGGCAACAATAAGTCAACTGAATGGGAGGAATTCAACCAAGTTTCCGTGAAAATCAACACGTCATCTGAATTCGCCAGAACAAGCCCTACAAGACCTGAATTTTTGACAATAGATCTTACATTGGCATACAAGTATCTGATTCCTTTTACGATAGTCCGATGACTAATATTCAGTTTAAAGGTAGAGGCTGAGACTGACTTCTCTTTTCCGCTCCTCACGGTGAGATTTATCCCACCCTCCACCCCCCCCCCCTCCATATTAGATGAGAAAGGATGGACATCTCACCAGGAAACAATCCACTAGAAGCAGCGGCTGCGCTGCTTCTATGAGCCCACTCAGCAAATGTGAGAAACTCTCTCAGAAAGTGTCTATTGACAGAAAAGAAGCGAAGGCGAGATACATTACGCAGAGCTGTTTTTGATGCTTTGAACAAGGCAGCGCAATTTTCAACGACCTATTGCTTTTTCTATGGTTACCCATGCGATAAACGGGCATTGGATAACACTCAACACCTAGATAGTGGAGCATATGTATGTATTACAAACAGTAAAATAGTCATGGCGCACTCTTTCACGTATCAGCCACGAACTTTGCTCAGGTAATCCTATCAATAGACAGAGCGCCTACGCTCCCTTTCCGATTCAATCTCAGAATCGCTAGCAATTGGTACAGCTTGCATCAGCGATGAATAAACGGACATCTTGGTCTGCAAAAACCCTCAGTTCTGGTTGTTGTAAAGATTATTACCTCTTCAACAGATTCTTTAAAAGTAAGGTTAATAAAGTTAATACATTACAATATATTGGAAATGACATAAGTAGTATAGAATGCGGTCCTTCTTGCAAAATTTGTAACATTACCAGTAAAGAACCGTTTATTTTTAGTAACTCTTCTGGACTTAAGATAAATACTTACCTTGGACAAGATACTAATTGCAATAATAGTAATGTCATCTATTGTGTCAGTTGTAAACAATGCAAAATGCAATATGTGGGACTTACTACCAGGAAACTTAAAATTAGAATAAGAGAACACTTATACCATATCAACAAAAATGATATTAACAATTTTCTTTATGATCACTTTAATACAAAATGCACTAGAAAAGAAATTACTGTTACCATTTTGGATAGCCTTGAAGATAACCAAGATAAAAGTATCCTCGCTGAAAAAGAATTGTTTTGGATAAAGCTTTTGAATACCGCTTATCCATTTGGTTTAAATGATAACATCAAAGGTTATGGTAATATATCATGCATTGATAACCCACTGTTATATGGTAACAATCAACCTTACTACAGTTTAAAAATAGTTAAAATAAGAAAACGTAGTGGAAACAGAAATAGAAATAAAACCAATTTCGATACAGAACAATTTTTGGATAAAATAAACAACGGTTTAAATACAATAGAACTATATCGTTATATCAATTCACTTAAGAAGAAAAATATTAAAAAGATTATAAAACTTTGTTATGACTCATATTTTTTATCTCGTTTAAATGAAAATGTTAGACGTACTCTTTTGTGTATACTTTGTAAATTTCAATTTCAATGTGACCATAACGATCATTTAAAGCGTTCTGATAAACAGTTTTTCGTGATCAAAGCGAAATATATACATAAAATTTTTGACTACATTAATTTCAATAAAATAATTAATTGCAGAGCTATTAGGAATATCATTAGTATTAGCAACACTTTTGAGCGTTGCTTATTGGTTTATAATTACGATAATCCCATATCCAAAAGAATTTTTAATTATAACTCCACTCTATCTAACCTCAATATTAGAGATGTGCGTGCGACTGTGCTTGTAATAAAAGCGAATTCGTTAAATATAAAGATAATTGTATTGACCATGTAGTTACAGGAGACCTTAGTATTATTAAAGACCCTCCCCTATTTAATATTATGAGTAAAGGTACGAAATATCGCATACATAATTATGTTGATAAACATAAAATTCTAAACTGGGTTAAAATTACCATAGAAACTATTTTAAATAAGTTTATCAAAAAATATAAGCTCAATCATAAACAAAAAGAAGACATATGTAGTTTACTTAATAACAAAATATATCAGAAACTAAAACCTTTTTTATTTAAAGATAGACTCATGACAAGTGAAGATTTTCATTACAATAAAAGTTATTTATCTGCGTTACAAAAAATATTTGTTATATGCCCACTAGACAAAGCTAATAATAATTATGGTATTGTTTGTAAAAAATTTTACATTTCTACGCTTATTAAAGAAATGAATGTGGATAATGCAGTTGATAATAATACATATGTTATTTACAATAAAGAATCTGAAAGAGAGATTCTACACAGACATGCCAATATTTGTAAAAAAATGAGAATAGGTAGTATTAATAAGGCAGATATACCACTTTTGTACTGCATACCCAAACTTCACAAAACACCGGTTAAATTTAGGTTTATTACAGGTGCTTATAATAGTAGTATTAAACCGTTAGCAGTAGAACTTAAAAATATCTTTTCATTTGTTAAGGTTCATTTTCGTAGATATGTAAATTCTATTAACAAAAGAAATAAAAATATTACTGGTTACTGGGCCATAGATGACATAAATATCCCCCATATATAAAAGAGGAAGGGTTTTTTGTCCGATGTTAGCCACCCGCAATTCGTACACTGGCTAGCTAGCCGGTTTAATCACCCAAGTTTGCGGTGCGGTTGCCAGTTGTCCAAGCGAAGACGCTTGACAGTTGTCCACCAATGTTGTTTACCATCGACAGCCATCGACTGCCTGACGTAAGGTGATTTCGAAAGAGGTCTCTTCCCAACCACCACTGTTGTTTACCATCGACTACCATCGACTGCCTGACGTAGGGTGATTTCGAAAGAGGTCTCTTCCCAATACGTGTCCAGTGGTCACACCTCAGTGTTCCTTCCCAGTTCTCCTGTGTGGTGCAACCTTCCACTATTTTTGCTGCCATACTTTTACCACTACCCTACTACCAGCGTTGCTGCTACAACAGAAATTGAATCCTCTTCCACTGCTCAGTATGGCAACGGGTTGCTCCGTTCTATATTGTTTTTTTGCTATTTTGTCTCACATAAGCCTTTTTGTTTCAATTTACCTTATGTCTGCGGCCATACTTTTACCACTACCCCACTACCAGGGAAGCTACGACTCCATAATAAATTGAATCCTTTTCCACTGTGCAGTATGACAACCGGCTGCTCTTTTTTGCACATTTTTACTATTATTTTGCATCGCAGATGGCATTTCTTCCGTTCAATTTTCCTCTACGTCTACAGCCCTACCTTGACCATTACCCCACTCTGTTGACGAATCTGTCCTCAAATACCGAATCTCTCTCCATTGTGCACAAGGACGGCCGGTTACTCTTTTCTGCACTTTTTCGCTATCAACGCTAGGGATGCTTCCTTACTCAGCGTGGCCCGCCCGGCCAGAGCCAGGTGCGGGCGAAGCCCGCAACCGACGCTGGGTTGTGGGGACCCTAGCGGGCTCGAGGTTGGGTTGGGTTTCTGACCCCACATGGCTCGCCACACACGACGCCGGCGAAGCCGGCTAGCCTAGCGTGGCCCGCCCGGCCAGAGTCGGGTGCGGGCGAAGCCCGCAACCGACGCTGGGTTGTGGGGACCCTAGCGGGCTCGAGGTTGAGTTGGGTTTCTGACCCCACATGGCTCACCACACACGACGCCGGCGAAGCCGGCTAGCCTTGCGTGGCCCGCCCGGCCAGAGTCGGGTGCGGGCGAAGCCCGCAACCGACGCTGGGTTGTGGGGACCCTAGCGGGCTCGAGGTTGGGTTGGGTTTCTGACCCCACATGGCTCACCACACACGACGCCGGCGAAGCCGGCTAGCCTAGCGTGGCCCGCCCGGCCAGAGTCAGGTGCGGGCGAAGCCCGCAACCGACGCTGGGTTGTGGGGACCCTAGCGGGCTCGAGGTTGGGTTGGGTTTCTGACCCCACATGGCTCGCCACACACGACGCCGGCGAAGCCGGCTAGCCTAGCGTGGCCCGCCCGGCCAGAGTCGGGTGCGGGCGAAGCCCGCAACCGACGCTGGGTTGTGGGGACCCTAGCGGGCTCGAGGTTGAGTTGGGTTTCTGACCCCACATGGCTCACCACACACGACGCCGGCGAAGCCGGCTAGCCTTGCGTGGCCCGCCCGGCCAGAGTCGGGTGCGGGCGAAGCCCGCAACCGACGCTGGGTTGTGGGGACCCTAGCGGGCTCGAGGTTGGGTTGGGTTTCTGACCCCACATGGCTCACCACACACGACGCCGGCGAAGCCGGCTAGCCTAGCGTGGCCCGCCCGGCCAGAGTCAGGTGCGGGCGAAGCCCGCAACCGACGCTGGGTTGTGGGGACCCTAGCGGGCTCGAGGTTGGGTTGGGTTTCTGACCCCACATGGCTCGCCACACACGACGCCGGCGAAGCCGGCTAGCCTAGCGTGGCCCGCCCGGCCAGAGTCGGGTGCGGGCGAAGCCCGCAACCGACGCTGGTTAGTAATAATTTAACTAGCATTATGGAACTAACTTGAAAATTTTCACTGCAGACTTTACTAACATGTTTACAAATTTACCACATAGGGTAATAATCAACAACATAAAAAATATACTTAAATTATGCTTTAAAAATTCAGGTAAAAAATACATTGCTTATAATAGCTATAATCATAAAATATTTTACACTGATATATGTGATATTAAATATAACCTTTATGACATTCATGATTTATTGTATTATGTAGATTTTCTTATCAATAACAGTTTTTGTCAATTAGGTAAAGTTATTTTTAGACAAACTATAGGAGTTCCACAGGGAGGTAACTTTAGCCCATTGCTAGCTGACTTAACATTGTCCTATTTTGAATATGGTTATTCCATTGCAAATAGAATATATAATAACGTAGTATTTAAACCATTTAGATATATGGATGATATACTTATCATCCATAATAGCGATGCTAACAATATCAAAGAAATCCTCAATAATGTGTATGGTAATACTCTTAAAATAGAAACTACTCACATTAATGATTACCACAGTTGCTATCTAGATTTAGACATAGTTATTGATAACAACATAATTCGCACAAAAAATTATAACAAAACTGATAGTTTTAATTTTGAGGTTAAAAGACTTCCACATGCTACATCTCTAATAAGCTTAGGTGTTAAAAATGCCACAATTTATACAGAAATTTTGAGAATCTCCAGAACTTGTACATGTTTAGAAGATTTCTTAGAACGTATCAATACACTTTATAAACTTCTTATTGCTAATGGTTACACTAGATTAGAGATAGTTAGTAATCTTTTCAAATGTTTAACTAAAAATAAGTTTATCTTGTATAAATACAAACTTTTCGATGTTAAATATTGTAAACATAAAATACTAGAGAAGCTTTTTTAATACTTTACCGCCAAGTCATAATATTTAATCTTCCTAGTTACATAACACAATATTTCATCAGTATACTTTCCAAATTTATATTAGATGTACTTGCCTTCTTATACGATCTCTGCCTACTTCAATCTCTGCTTACTTATCTCTGCCTACTTCATTTTAAGTTATGTAACGGTTTATGTTGAAGGGAGTGTAATTGCACTTAAGGGCATAGCGCTGTGTCTTATTCGGAGCACGCTTGCCATTTAGCCGATCTAGTTGACAGTTGCCCTTGTTGTGGTAGTTTATCTGCTCCAATAACAATTGTTTTTCCGCGCCTTTTTCACGCTGAGTATTACTTTAGCCTATAAATACCTCTTAGTTCCTAATATCAGCAGTTATGTCTCTTCCTCTCTCTGCCTTATATTCTCGTTGGATACTAGGTATTCGCTGGTTTACCACTGTTGAAGATTTTCTTGAGATTTCATCGTTTTTAGAGACTTCTTACCTATACAGCCTGTTATTTATCTATCCTACTACTACTCTATTCTACTGTGATCCTGTATATTTTTGTGGAGCGTATACGATTTGAAGGTGAGTTATGTTCAAACATTCTAAGGGTCTTTCCTCCTTACTGAGGAGTTCCGGGAAAGACCCTATTCTTTTATTTTTATTCTTGCTGATATCCGTCTAAGGGTAGGAACGAAACGGATATTAGTCCTTTTTGTTTATTCATTTCATTTCTCTTTCTTTATTACAAACAGTAAAATAGTCATGGCGCACTCTTTCACGTATCAGCCACGAACTTTGCTCAGGTAATCCTATCAATAGACAGAGCGCCTACGCTCCCTTTCCGATTCAATCTCAGAATCGCTAGCAATTGGTACAGCTTGCATCAGCGATGAATAAACGGAAACATCAGCAAGTTGCGAGACACACACAGATCAGACATGACCGACGATTGAGAAATTTCTACATTTCTGGTAGACAACGATTCCTTCAATTTAATGTTTTCAGCAGTGAGATCCTCAACTTTTTTTCTCAAGCTCAACAACTCTCTTGACCAAGAAGTTCTGCACCTGTATGTTGGAGTTGTGCAAACACAATAATAAGTCTCTCACCTGCCCAGGCATCGACCTATCGCTCTGTACTCTCTTGACCATCTCTTCGATCGAATCCACATCGATTTGAGACGCCTGCTTCCCTGCAGACTGGGTAGTGACCATTTCGAATCGGGAAGAACAGTAAGCTCGGAACAAAGAGCACTGACGGTACCGATACACGCAAAAATAGACCTCCAACGGCGGCAAGATCCCAGTCCAGCTGAGTAGTTGCTCCTGCCGCAAGAGGGTAAACTTAAGAGTCCAAATCGATTGATCGAAGCACAGATGTGGACGCAGGAATGTAGCTTAGGTAGCCTCGAACTTGGGTAATTATACCATTATTTGCTTATTTATTGCACATTTTGCAACTACACCTTGGATCCGAATCCGAATCGTTTTCAAACATGCGGTCAGAAATAGCCCAACCAAGCCATTAAAAGAATTCTGTGTCTCTGAAATTGCAGAAATTGCAATCCTCCGAATCGTCCAAAAATCCAGGATCCCCGAAATTAGCGTTATCCGAACCATACAATTAGTAGGTGTAGGAGTAATGACATCATGCATTCGATTACCATGTGTTGTTACAATGCTGCAAGCCAATGAATTCATAAATATTCATTTCTTGTACCTACCTACAACAGACGCCATAGACATTCGAATCCGGGCAATAAGGCAGTATGAGCTCTAGTTTAGTATCGGGTCTATGCTTCATGGAAAAACCATATTAAGATGTGTGCTGAGGTTTGCACAAATACACAACAGAATAACTACACAATAGGATACAACAACTAGATTTTGCATAAATAGGTAATTGTGTTGCACACGTAAGACAATTCTATCGAAACGAAAACATGCAGCACATTACGATAGCAGCTCAAGTGACAACCGAAGTGTGATTCACTTGGAACTTGATGTATGTGGGGGCAACTGCTGGAAATAATAGTTCATCTTCTCTGCGATCTCGAGCACTTCCGTCGTCTCCGGTCGACGCGAGGGATCTGACGATATGCAGTGCGATACCAAATCCCGCAGCTGAACTGGTACATTAATGAATTGAGCAATCCTCGTCCACAATGCATTGCTCTTCTCTGTGCTGCACACTCCGGTTTATGTAAAAAGCTACCGTGTTCATCAGACTG
>OX377204.1:29017862-29304304 GCA_947396885.1 Heligmosomoides polygyrus polygyrus | reverse complement strand
AAAAGTAATAGTTTTCACTATAGCTTAAACAGGCTAAGTTTTGCGCTTTTGAAGTTATGTAGAAGTCAAAAAACAACGGAAACCTTCCGACCTAATATGTAGCATGGCAAAGGAAGATTTACCCCAAGAGTTTCGCTATCCCTATAGAGCGCAATGGTTATAATACCTAGAGTGTGCATCGTAATTAGATATTGTACTTTTTACGCCCATGTAAGCATTTAATTGCCAAATACTCAAATTATGACGAGAGATTCAATTCATTTTCTGCAAGGCTCAAGTGACTGATACTGGGGTTGTCAGCTGCCATGACGATGATTTGTTGCGGTCACAACTCTAGAACTATGCGGGACTCGAAGCCGCACTTCCGGACGGAATACAGTACGTCGTTGCAGCACCGGCACTGCATGATCCCTTATCTTTTCTCATTTCAGGTGCACTATAAAACCATGCCTAGCGCCAACTCTTTGGTCGAATGTGGTTTTCCCACGGTTTTCAGTTAAGCTTGGTCCAAGCTAGAATGGGTGAGTCTGGCTATAATCGATTATTGATCAAAATCGATTAGTATTCCGTTCGTCCGCTAAACGTGAAAAAATCGACTGCATGTCGCACTCTTTTTTTCACGTTCTGCATGTCCCAACAACTACACCTCGTGGATCCCGTCAGCACTCACACGCATATCGGAATGAGCCGGCGGTACAAATACTATGCTTGGTTTAGATTGAATTTACCGTAGATGTGTAATAGCACTCCTAGACCTCAACAAAGCGGTCTGAGGGTGAACCTTTGCTATAAATTAGGACGACGAAAATAAGACGTAATGCGAGTGCATTAGAAACTCTCCCTATAGTGTCCCCTAAATCTCCATTATAATCAAAAATTAAACTTTTCCCAATTTAAAATCAATTTCAATTCCTTTTACTGAAACAAAAATTTCAAAAACACTGCGTTCATGGCTGGTGGCGATGTCTGTTCCTCCATGCGGTGCCACTAGAAACTGCTCGCTTCTGCGAGCTAAGCCAAACACGGACAATGCAGGCGACAGGCCCTAGTACTCAGGCCTACGAATAACCCAATGTCACATCGTATGGGTGTATGTCAGTTCATGTTTTCCGAGATAGTGCTACGGCGTCCGCTGGAGCCGACGCGCACTCGCAAAGCCCGGCGAGTGTGAGAAGTATGCGAGGGTCCCTAGTGCGAGGACGGCATCGGGGCAACTGAGCTAGTCCGAAGGTCCTGTAACGTAAGCAGGACCCGCGTGGCTACGCTAAATGTGGGTACGTTGACGGGCTGCTCGTGCGAGTTGGTAGAAGCACTGGAGCATAGAAGAGATGATTTCTGTGCGTTGCAGGAGACGAGGTGGTCCTGCCGCAATTCAAGAACATAGGACGTGGCTTCAAGGCTGTTCTATGCGATAGTCCCAGCACCACCAGCGGTGTTGGTATAATCCTCTCTGAGCGTTTCCCAGACTCGATTGTAAGCGTCGAGCGGCTTGACGATCGATTGATGAAGATTGTTGTCGATGCTAAGGAGCGACCTTTCCACTTCTTCTCTGCGTATGCTCCGCAGACTGACTGTTCCGATCAAGCCAAGGATGAGATTTGGAGCCTGCTTGATGAGAAGACAGTAGAGGTACCGTCGAAGGACGTCATCATTAACGGTGGCGACCTTAATGGGCACGTAGGCGCTACGAAAGACGGGTACAGCTGTCATGGTGGATTCGGCTATGGGTTGCGTAACACAGATGGTGAGCGTATCCTTGAATATGCGGATTTGCATAACCTAACCATAATGAACACCGTGTTTCGTAAACGCAAATCCCACCTTAGGGGGATACCAAGACGCAGATAGACTTCGTCCTTGTGAGAGATTGTGACCGAAATCTCGTCACAGACGCGAATATCGTGCCGTATGAAACGGTCGCTCCACTGCATCGTCCGCTGATCTGTACTTTGAAAATTGCCCCTCCGAGGGTGCAGCAGATTGCGCGATGCGGTGCTACAGGAATCAAGTGGTGGCGAATGAGAAAGAAGGAAGCAGCTGTGATTTCTCGCGTACGGTTACCGACAGCCACGACTGTTGACGGAACTTGGAGGAAAGCGACCGACACGATACTTTTAGTGATGAGGTCAGAACTTGGCACTACGAAGCCTGGACGACGAAAGGTCGACATGAAGGCATGGCTGTGGACGAACGATGTGAAAGAAAGGTTCGAGAGAAGAAAGCGCTTTATCATGTGTTCCTCGGCGACAAGACCGCAACTGGCAAAAGTACCACGAAGGGAAAAAAGCTGTCAAGAAGGCTGTGGCCGTTGCGAAAGCCACTCATCACAGTGATGTCTACGAAAAGCTCGAGTCGCGCGATGGTGAGCGGTATTTGTACCGACTTGCAAAAACCGTCACCGCCTATCCGAGGATATAGAGAAGTTCTTTGGCATCAATGATGAGAACGGCCATCTTCTGACAGAGCGCAAAAAGGCCCTGAAGCGATGGTGCGATTATTTCGAGGGAATTTCGACTGAAGAGTTCCCTCATCCAGCCGTCCCTTCTGTGGCTCCTATCTACGGTCCCGCTCCACAAAATCACTGTGGAGGAAACTGGCCCGGCTCTGAGGATGATGGGACCGGGCAAGGCGACTGGTCCAGATGACTTGCCAGCTGACTTATGGAAGTCGAAGTTCTGGTACTCTGCTGAGTGGTTGGCCAAGTTTTTCAACCACGTTGTAGCGGAGAAGAAGGTGCCTGATGTTTGGCAGGAAAGTACGACGATCCCGATTTGGAAGAAGAAGGGCAGCCCTGCAGACTGCTCAAATTACCGTCCGATTCGGTTGCTCTCGCACAGCATGAAGATCTTCGAGCGAATCCTCGATAGCCAAATTCGCGAAATCGTCAAGCTTTCCAGCAATCAGTGCAGCTTCGTGGCTGGTTGTGGCACTATCGATGCCATACATTCCGCCCGTCTTCTAGTAGAGAAGCTTCACGAGAAACAGAGGCCGGTGCATCTTGCCTTTCTCGACTTGGAGAAGGCCTTCTATCGCGTACCGCGTGAGGTTATATGGTACGCCCTACGACAGCATGGTGTTCGCGAAGAACTTGTAGAGTGGGTGCGAATGCTATGCTCTTGTCCAAAGAGTCGTGTGCAGGCTGCAGCAGGAACCTCGACGGAGTTTCCTAGTTTTTTCTCTGTTGGGGTGCACCAAGGATCTGCGCTTTCCCCACTCCTCTTTGTTGTTGTAATGGATGCCAATACGCGAGATCTTCAGATGTCCGTCCCTTGAATGTAGCTCATGCTGATGACGTGATGCTCGTCTGCGAAGACAAAGGTGAACTCGAGCGAGAGGTGCACGCTTGGTGCGACCCCTGGCGATGTTCGGACTCAAATTGAACGTCAAGAAGACCGAGTACCTAACGACTGACGTGAACGAGTCCGGCTCTATTAAGATTAACGGTACTGAGCTTGTACGCACTTCGGTGTTTAAATACTTGGGATCAGCAATAGCGTCTGACGGCGGCCTGATGGTCGAAGTGAACTCACGCGTGAGTGCAGCTTGGTCCAAGTGGCGTTCGCTGACTGGTGTGCTCTACGATAGGAAGATACCAGAGCACCTGAAGTCAAAGATCTACAGAACAGTCGTGCGGCCGGTAGCAATATACGGCGCTGAGTGTTGGCCTGCGAATAAGGAAGTTGAAACTCGCCTCAGCGTCATGGAGACGAAGATGCTGCGCTGGACGGCTGGAGTCACCCGCATGGACCGCATCAGAAATGATGCTATTCGGCAGAAGTTCGGTGTCGCGCCGATAGGCCTATGTCATACCTTCGCTCACCCCGAGCGAAGGCGACGAACAGAGCGATGAGCGAAGTCTCTTCGCTAGCGTGAAGCTAGCGAATAGGCGCGCAGTTAATAGCGTTGTGTGCAGCTGCGTCGTAGCATCGCTACCGATGCTGCCCGACGCTCTGCTCAGCTCAGCGACGCGGTCGCATCGGTAGCGATGCCGTATCGCTCGAAAGTATGACACCCCGCCAGCGAGGCTTCGCTAGCGGTGGATCGGACAACTGCTACAGGCGTCTGCCCCTCCACAACGTCTGATACCGTCCCTTCCCCAATTATGTTAGTTGTCCATCGCCTTCGCTAGCGAAGAGCGATGGTATGACATAGGCCATAGCGGCAAAGATGAGCGAAGCTCGCTTACGATGGTACGGCCACGTTCTGCGTGGAAAGGAAGACAGCGTCCGCAAGATAGGCCTTGGGTTGGAAGTGTCAGGAAAGCGGCCTAGAGGACGCCCAAAGCAGCGTTGGTCGGATACGTTACACATGGACATGAAAGTAACTGGCGTCCACCCTGATCAAGCGCATGACCGGGAAAGGTGGCGTCATGACACCAGAAGAGCGGACCCCGCGACGAAGCGGGACAAACGCTGAAGAAGAAGACTGTGTGACGGCTGTAATGTGTAGTCATTTGATGTAACCACACTGTATACCAAAGTCCAAAATAATGATGCCTTGCAAGCCTTATCAGAAATGCTTCACCGGTGTCATGATAATATCAACACTTTTGAACTCAACAGAACTCTGGTCAAGGAATACTTGAATTGTAATGCTTTCAAATGGTCAGGTAGATATTATTTACAAACCAGAGGCCCGACCATGGGTCAGCGATTGGCTCCTGTGCTTGCGTATGCTTTCTGAGCAGAATAGATCACCCGGTTCTAAATCGTCTTCCACTGAAGTATTGCAGGTATATTGATGATAGTTTCATTATAACTTGAACACAATCCGAAAAAGATGAGTGTTTCAATCTTCTAAATGATCAGTTCACTCACAGTATATTAGGGTGACTATGGAGACAAAGTACCCCTGTGTGTCCCTTTCATTTCCGACAACGTCACCTCCGCCCTACAGCAAAGCATATGACGGGCCCAGCAGAAGAATGATGTTAGTTAAAATTCCAAGCGACAAAATCAGACGCCATCTGGTTCGAAATAGGCTTTACGATAGGGAATGCGTAAAGGAAAACTGTGTTGGTTGTCCTTACGGGAAAGCAGGGGATTGGCCAAAGTTGGCGTTATCTTTTAGCTTGAAGGCCAGACATGCAGCCAGACATACATTGTGGGAACCTGAAGAGTACTTGCTATTCGTATTAATGAACATCTAACATGCATTAATGAACATCTAAGTCAAAGATCTACAGAACAGTCATCCGGCCAGTAGCGATGTACGGCGCTGAGTGTTGGCCTGCGACTAAGGAAGTTGAAACGCGCCTCAGCGTCATGGAGACGAAGATGCTGCGCTGGACGGCTGGAGTCACCCGCATGGACCGCATCAGAAATGATGCTATTCGGCAGAAGTTCGGTGTCGCGCCGATAGCGGCCAAGATGAGCGAAGCTCGCTTACGATGGTACGGCCACGTTCTGCGTGGAAAGGAAGACAGCGTCCGCAAGATAGGCCTTGGGTTGGAAGTGTCAGGAAAGCGGCCTAGAGGACGCCCAAAGCAGCGTTGGTCGGATACGTTACACATGGACATGAAAGTAACTGGCGTCCACCCTGATCAAGCGCATGACCGGGAAAGGTGGCGTCATGACACCAGAAGAGCGGACCCCGCGACGAAGCGGGACAAACGCTGAAGAAGAAGAAGAAGAAGAAGAAGAAGAAGAAGAAGAAGAAGAAGAAGAACATCTAACGTGCAAAAGGCAAGGTATCTTAACGAATCCTCTGGAAAAGCACAAAGTGAAGGAATATGGCGGAAACGACTTCGATGTGAAGCGCACGATTTTAACTGTCGAGACAAATATTTCGTCTAGAAAAGCACTAGATGGGTTTTGGATTCTTTCCCGAAATCCACGAATGAACAATCGAAATGAGCGTTTTTCGGTCACCGATGACTTTCTGCCGTTTATTTCGCATTGTGAGTTATAGAGCAACCGGTGGTGACAAGGATTTGATTAAGAATGACACTGGTAAATGCAGTATACATAGTGTAGAATAAACAGTAAAGTGAGTCTCAGTCACCTTCTGTCGACTGACTGTGCAGTGGCGTCGCTCCGCACAAGCGTGGATCAGTGGGTGAGCCTATCGTTCATGGGTCTCGGATTTTCTGCTATGCCTCAAGGCGACATCCGAAAGGCTAGAGTCGATGAGGCATTTTGTCAGATACATAGATGGCAGCATCCGAATCCTCAAGCCACTTTTAAGCCTCCGAAGACGTTAAACGTTAGGCCGCTCAATAAATACTGGTCGACCTTGCAACCTCGTTCCACACAGAAATAATCGAAACTGGTGAGTTTAAAATTTTAGGAAGAAGTCATACATAAATTTTTTGATCTTGAAAAAAGTTGTAATATTCTCGGGGAGTCTAACTTATTGTCGAAGGCGGTTAGGTGTACAAGATCTCTAGCTTCATTTTAGAAGTGCACAGCTTGCTTTAAGAAGTGTTCAATTTGGTTTGAAAGGTGCCCGGTTCGACGTGAAAATGGTACATAACACCCGCTAGCCAGCTAGCGTTTCATTTTAAACCCTTATCTTTAAGAGTACCTTAAATCACTACATATTTTTACGCATTTCTTTCATGACCGACGACGTCATGAGATGGGGTGAGCTTGGAGATCTTTTTTTAAAAACTGGACGAGCGCTATGATTCTTCATCAAAGTTCTTGGTGGGCCACCTGTCGGATGAATTCGTCTTGAAATTGCGTGGAGCCACGTGATTCAGAAAACACTGGTGGTGAGTCCCCTGAAAAGCACTTGTGCGTATCATATGCACTCACATGTGTTTCCTTTTGACCACATTTCTTAATATTAGACGGATTAATTGTGATATGGCCAGAAATAGTACTTGGTAGTTTGCCGCTTAAGCAGAACAATAAAGGATAAAAGGCGGTGCCTTTGCTTTTGAGATGCGCCACGCATTTTACTTATACAGATGTCGTGCAGGCGATTTGGATGCGTATTCGGCCTTTATTTTGCGTATTCCGGCGTATTGTTATTGCGTATGGTGCCGAATAATTTGCCCAGAATTTTAGAAACCACTGCTCGTTCCGCTATTTTCCACCACATGATTTCCAACCTCTCAACTAGGACCGTCTCACCTGTGTCGAGTAAATATCAGCGGGAAGCGGAGGATATTCACAGTTCTCAATCTTCTTGCACAGTGAGTACAAGTTCTGCTTGTCTCCATAAAATGGCGACTGCAATGCTGCCATCTCGTAGAGTAAGCAGCCAGTTGACCACAGGTCGGATTTGAAGTTGTAGCCGCTTTCTTGAATCCGCTCGGGCGACTGAAAACAATCACCGAATATCCTTCTAAACTTTTTGTTCATGTTTCGTCATGTTTCGTCTGAATCCTGCACTATGATGCTCACCATGTAATAAGGCGTGCCAACAAGGGAATGTGCTGCAGTTGTCTTAGAACTGAAAAATCGACCGAGTCCAAGATCCCCCAGTTTCACCACACCTTCAGAAGTGATGAATACATTGGCAGGTTTGATATCTGAAAGCAAGTGAACTGTGCGGCAAAGGCACATGTCTGAAGAGAACTTCTTGTGGCTTTAAAGCACTTCATAGGAGCACTTCAGCATCATCGTGAGAATAGCGAATTTTTCGTTCCCCTATTTTGACACTCGTCATCCTCTCTACGTAATTCATATACTGTCGGCTTTCCTAGTATGTCGAGCATGTAGTAACCGCAATCCCATGGCTTCATGGGATGTCTTGGACTAAATAGGTGAGTTAGCCACGGTCCTGGCAGTAAACAATGGAAGCATCGATGTGCAGTCAGACAGACATTATTCTGAACCCCCACGGAAATTTGTTCAGACACTTTTCTAGCTAGTATGTTGTCATGTAGCGGCTGCTCAGTGGAATAGTCGTTTTCGCATGATGGATATCCTGGAGACCACTTTACTCAGGCCATGTGTAAACGTCGGGCGCATGTCACTAATGGGACTGACCTTCGGACCTAGCAACTCAGGTAGAAGAGCCTATTCATGTAGATTTATAAAACTACCACTTCTGCACAGCTACAAAGTTATAAGCATTTCGAAAACACAGACACGTGTTTGAATGGATACTGTATGGTTAAGCACTGCTTTACGTTACTTTTAATCATTCCATGAAAGATACCGCTGCGATGAATCTCTGGCGTCCGGAGTAGCAGCCTGGATCCTTTGCTTCCCACGCTTCTCATTTACCTCACTAGGAAACTGTTGAAAACACAAAAAATGAAGGCTCGTTCGCTCCGGAGCAGATATTCTACTTGCTCCTGCCCATCTGGTTCGACTAAAAGTTGGATAATGTAGCGAAGATTGGCAAGCAAAGGTTATGTAGCAAAGTTGACAAAGTACGCTTGTTCCACCACGAATCGGTTCTGGGTGCCAACTTCACCGACTCATCCATTTCTTCATTGAAGCGATACCACACAGTTCTAAGGGCGAGTCAATAACTCATTCATTGGCAGATCGCCCTAACTATGTAGTAGTAGGTAAGTCGTTAGGCAAATAGCGGTGAAAGCACAGCGGGAATTCTCGTAGAAATGAAGGGTGTGCTTACGCAAAGGGTGTGCTTGGAAGACGATGACCCTAGTTATCCCTGCAACTCTATACACCTGATTAGAAATAATTTTAGTTCCACGAAATCGTGATATGGAGAAAGCATTCTTCAGATTCCTTTATCACTGCTTCGTCAACCCTTCATAAATTCAAACAAGTGAAGGGAATATCTCACCTCTGTGCATTATCCGCTTCGAATGCATATGCGCTAATGCTCGTGCCAGCTGAACAAAGTATTTCCAGATTGTTCGCTCAGGTATTAGACGACCGTTCTTTTTGAAGTGCTGTAATATTACGACGGAAGTAAAAGGAAAGTGACGTGGTACAACAATAATTGGAATCAACGTATAGCTGGAAAAGAGGTTGGATTTCAAGATATTGCACTCTTAGTTCCCTCTGATTTTACTGCAGAATCACTCATCACATACATCTATACATAGATACATGTATATCTACGAAACATTGACGGGACGATGTTGGACAATACAATATTCTTTTTCTGCCTTGAGGAAGGTATGAACCAAAAGATCCAAGTGCCGCGGTTTCATGATAGTATTTAGCTTGGGAAAGTTTGTTTAAAGAGGGATCCTTTGAGGGAACCAGAATGACTAGGTCAGTGCATCAGGAATGACGACCTTATCTCCCAATCCGTCCTACAAGCAAGGAAGGCATTTGGATGTGATGTGTCCAACGTTCAGTGCAGCAGCTGAACTCGAAATATATACCTCCGGTCTATTTTCACGGAGAACGTCAGCGTCGTTCACTTTATACATTGTGGCGCAAGGGAGCACCTGTTCTCTCTGTAGCTCAATAATAATAGCATAATAATAGCATTCCTTCCATTTCCGAATACAATACCAAGATCACTTCCGAATGGTGGTCAGATTTTAGTCGTGTGGAGGTGCCAGACCAGGAAGCGTCCCAATTCTCATTTACAGTGACGGTTGTCCAAAAGAGCTTTTGTTGGGAACCACGGAGGAGGAGCTGGCGAGTGCTGTTTCATACATTCCCCATTGTAAGGACATCGAAAACTTCTCGCTAGCACTCTGCAGTTGAGGGGATGAGAGAGGGAGATCACTCCAGACTCAGTAATGTAACCAGCTCAAAGGTCCGACTAACACGAAACATTGGCGTTTTGTCAGAGCAAAATGCTTCTGAACCACGCAGGCGGCTAATGATACACCAGCTTTTACAGCCGTCTGACGTTTCAAATTGTTTCAAATTGTCTTCTCATTTGCTTTGCACAAGAGGGTAATCTTCGACATTTGTGGGAACCCTTTGCGATTAGAGTAGAGCGCACCTTCAGCATATGAGCCCTTTAACTGAAACTTCAAAACTCTTTCAAATACCTCTAGTAGCTTATGATCGCTAGCACTCTAGAAGCGAACCAAACTAGCTGCCATCGAGCGATTCCTCTCCATCCTTGGGATGGATGAGGTTATGAAGTGTAGCCGCCAGAAGGCACCTATGCTGCCATTAATCGGTTTATCTGAATCCTGAGCTGGTCTCCCATAGCAAGCTTTTACTTTTGGTTGAACAAACGTAAGAAATGGGTGCGAGCGACTTTTCAAACAAAGTTTCGGTCATCAAAACCGTCCAAGACTTTTGTAGATTTTTTTATTGAATTGTTGAATCTGGCAGGCTTCCAATGGCTCCGCCAGATTTCTTAACGCAAACAGGTATGCGCTGTGTTCTTTTAGACTGTCAGAGGTGGGAAAATGTAAATGCGGTACCTTCGTTGATTCTTAAAGCTTGTGTCGCTCGTTAGGTGTCGGTACAGAGCCAGGAATATTTCAATCCGAATTTGTCTAGTGAACCACGGCTTACATTCAAAGAAGTAGCAGCAAGCATGGATGGCCCAATGCGGTTCCTTTGAAAGCTTTTAGAACTTACTTCTTCTACCAGCACGCGACATCGAAAGATTGTCTCACCACGAAAATGACCAACAAATTTTCGGAAAGAAGTGACGCAACCTTTTTCTAACCTATTAATGGAGCACAATCCGTAAGGTGCCGACACTTATTGGAGGATACTCTTTGGTTTTTAGTTTATAATGTTCTCGGGAAGCGGAGAAAACGAGAAAAGAAATGCTTACCTTGATCATTCTGCTCATATCACCGGCCTCAGCTAACTCGAGCACGATGTTAAGCTGACTGTTGTCCATAAAGCTTGCGTAATACCTTGAATCAATGATTTTCTTTAAATTAGAAGAATCCACTGGAATCAGACTCTACTTCAACGGCAAATCAATATAACACCTTATAACATTCACATGGTTTAGTTGTTTTAAGAGATCAATTTCCTTTAAGCAATCCTGACGAGCTTTCTGATCTACCATTTCGAAAACCTGAAATTTATTTCGAAAATTACGATACTCTAATGTGAGTCATTTCTCGAGACCCTCTAGTAAATAGAACCTGTATTTTCTTGAGAGCCACCGTTTGCCCGTTCCATTCACATCTTGCACGAAAGACCTGAAAGAGTTCAATTTTTGTCCCGATGTTTTGGGATTTTGATTCACTTTCACAATGAGTCAAAGGAAGGCCGTTTTCGAACAGTCAAGTAAATATTCGGCTCTATCAAACCGTCACAACTTCCTTAAAATTTTTGAGGTGTTGAAAGAACAACAAGTCTGAGAAATAGTCTCCCGCAAAGCTATAGGAGGGCTCCGCAGTTTGACCATATCAAGCTGTGCCCGTTCGGTGAGGCAAGAATTCTCGGCCCGCTCCTATTGGCTTTCTCAAACAGAGCAAGAATAAAGAAGTGTAGCTGTCACTACGAAACGAACGTTCCTGTGCTAAAAGATAATCGAGAAAAAACACTTAATTAATCTTTGGGATGTGCCACGCACTCTACTTTACCGGATGTCGTGGAGGTTATTTGAATGAGTGTTTGGCCTATACACTGATTTGAGGTAGCCGACCGACGGACAACTCAGTGTCTTATCTTTCCCATGCTAGCCCCGCACGAATGTACAAGACCCAGAGGGATAGAAGGCTTGGCCCCCTGGGCGGAATCCGAACCAAAAATTTGAAATCGGGCGCTCGCTTGCTAGCCAGCACCTTCTCTGACTGCGCTACTAGGCTTTCTGTGCTATATTGTCGAAATTATGGAAAAAATTTCAGTGAACAGCAGGGAACTGCAGCTTTTTGCAGCTCTGAATTATTGAAGAAAAAATAAAGAGAACTGTAGGCTGGAAACAAAAAAGAATGAGACGAGATCTACTAGACAACTACGTTCTGTTGAAGACCGCTATTCTCGAATTAGCACCGCCCGCTGTCATCGTTACAATACCTAGTGTTTCGAAGTAATCGGGAAAAGTGGAATTCGTTGCATTTCTCTGCCAGTCAGAAATGCGCTTTCATCTGAGGAAGTTTTATTTGTAGTTTTTGTTCTCAACTTCCGCTGCAACTGGAGCCTGACTTACGATGAGTTTGACTTCTTGAAGCGCTCAATAGCCGTTTGCTAAGTGACCACTCATTCAGAGCCGATTCTTCAATTTTTACCACTATTTTCATTTAAAGCTTCCAGATATGTAATATTAAATATATTGGAATATTAAATGTATTAAATATCCAAAAGCGAAAATGCTTTTGTTATGCGTGCGTTTAGAGATTGCTCCATGGTCAGAAGTGATGAAGCAGAAATCTGGTTCATATCAGTCTTAAAGACGTCGTATAAAAATTCCCAGTTCTTGTGGCTTCATCAGTCTACTATCATGAAATGCGCCACAACTTGCTATTCTTTTCCATGGCTACCGCTACTTGTATTTTTCATACGAAGATCGTTCCTTCGATACTATGACGGCATTTGTTGACGGGAATAAACGACCAATTGCAATGTCATTCATGACATTGACACAGGAATTTGGATGATATTTCACTAGGAAGCTTATCTCTTAAACTAGAGAGAAATATCGTGTCTACTCAGATCTCTGGTTGGCTCAAAGTCTCAGTTCTGATGAAGAGATTTCCAGGTAATCGTAGGAAATAAAACAAAAGTTCAGGGCAGCTGACGGCGTAAATTGCTGTTATCTTGCACTGAACAGCTATGAATAACCATAAGTAACACTTAAGTAGGGCGTGTGTAGCGCAGTCGGAGGAGGCGCGACTGTCGCGTGCACCCGATACCAGGTTCCTGGTTCGGATTTCTCGCCCAAGCCAACCAAGCCTTCCATCCCTCCGGGGTCGGTGAATTGGTACCAGACTTGTCTGGGAAGGATAGAGCGCTGACTTGTTCATCGGCTGGCCACCGCAAGTCATTGTATGGCCAAATACGCATTCATGTCGCCTCCACGACATCCCGTAGAAGTAGAATGCGCTGGCGCATCCCAGAAGGGATTGAGTAACGCCGTCCTTTATCCTTTATCCTTTTTAACACTTAAGTTATCAATCACGAAAGCATCGCCAAACGCTGCTGAGCATATGCTATAATCTATAGGTGAGATTAATTATTATTATTACTATTATTATTATTATTATTATTATTATTATTATTATTATTATTATTATTACTCACTGCCTTGCCTTATAATCTAAACTATAATCCTTTAATATAGCTAATATAACTATAGCTAAAACGAAGCGATTTTGTGACTAACTAAGCAGAGTGTTCACATGTTGAAGTCGCTCTCTGTAAACCGTTATTGTCTAACAAATTTGTGGTAGGTGTTGTTTTTTTTAGATTATCTAGGAACAGAATCTGCTGGGAAAAAGTCATATAAATTGAAATGGAAGGAGGGTTATGGGAAAATAACTTTCTGATTCTGACTATCCTTGTCCATTATTCCATATTAGGTTGCGAGAGCGTATATAATGATGGTAGAAGGAGAACAAGTAAGGTACTAAAACGAAATCTTCTGTTGTTATTCTATTCTTCAATTACATACTCCACATTTTTCTCTGTATCATATTCGTGTGAAGTCGTAAACATGCAGCCTCCTAGTTCAAAACGGCAATTAAAGCGAACTTAAGAAAACATTTTAAAAAATGATCAAAAATATCTTCTCATTAGCACCAATGCTGTAAATTGTTGGCAATGAATAATCGGAAAAGAACTGGATGAGTAAAGCCGTAGCTTTATCTCTTAATGTCTTTACTATAACACCTGATCCAAACAAGAATTAGTCAGACACTAATCAGATATTATATTCATCAGATTCATCCAACTGAACGCCTACCTCACTAAACATTCCTTTTCCTATTTTCTTCTCTATTGTGAACATGTCCAACGATAGCGGACTAGGCATCGCAAGCTCAGAGGAGGACGAACTTGCTTCGGCCATCCTGTGAAATTAAAATCCGTGAAGTTCATACGAATTCCGAAATCAAATGCAAATGTGATGACGAAATGTGACGGAATGCACGACGCGGAGAAGATCAGGAAGCCATAAGATTAACGAATTCGGTAGTTGAAATGTCGAACAGAATATGGACACATGTGCATAAGATGTCGGAATCGATCGGCGGGCGGACGATTGTCGCGAGATGGAGAGAAAGTTGGAACAAATCGGCGAATATCACCTTGACTACGACGACGAGCGCGTGCAGGACAACCCTCCCGAATGCAACACCGTCGGGAATCGATTTCACCTTCACACCACATCAGCGGCTGACTATGTCGTCGTCTAAAGATCAGCCGAATTAGGCAACCGGACGTTCGAGACGATCTTGTGGTCCCGTCCAGAGCACAGGAGTGAACGGCGCGGCTGATGCCGCTGCTTTCTTAGGGGAATAGCAAGCTAAACAGTTCTTAGGCAAGTTCTAACGGGTGACTGAACGCACATCAAATCTGAATGTAGCATGTAGCCAACGCAACAACACACTTAGTGTCTAATACTATAAACAATTTTCATGAGTATTATGTAGACTAATGGCAAAAAACTAGGGAGTAACGGACGGAGGGTCTAAGCCAACACCCTTGCGGGATGCATTCTATTCCTAGGGAGTACTGTCGTGGCAATTTGAACACATATGTATTTGGCCTATACAATGAGTTTCGGTGGCCAGCCGTGGACAAGTTGTTTCATCCATCCCAGACTGGCGTGGAGCCACTTAATCGATCCCATAGGGTTGGAAGGCTTGGTTGGCCTGGGCATCTTTAATATTTAATATATATTTATTGGCTTTAATATTACACTTAGTCTTATGTTTTCAATTCACTTGGCTTGATTACATAAGGCATGCTAAAAAGCAAGCGGAAAACACTGTAAGCATCTCTACTGACGGTGTTTCTTGTTTTCTAATTGAAGGATTAAGACGGTCAACCAAATGTTTAATAGGTGATTATGTCTTTTAAAGCCTGCCCTCTTAAAAGGAATTAATCTCTAGGCACAGCCTCATCCATTTCTTGTTCTTAAGATTTGTCGTTGCTTTGGAGATAGGGATCAAACTGCACTGCGGTATCTCATTTCTCAAGGTATGTAAAAAAAGTACGGAAGAGTTTTCACTCCTGTTTAGGACCATGCACACCGTTTGGCATCATGGATGCGACGCTGGTGCACTTCTTATGTATAGAGGAGTGTGCCGCTCCATACCTAACTGTTCTGCATAGAGAGTTGCGACGAGCTGTTCAACTCTTCAAGCCCTTCTCAGTGTACTTCATCGTCAAACTGACGATGAGTCAAGGTTGAAGCGTTAAACAAATTGTCTTGTGTGCTATGTGCTACAGCACAGCAAAGCGCACACCATGTCTGCACGTAGTTCCGAAGCGTTGTTCATTTCGTCAGGGCCTGTGCATACTTTCTGTCCTCGCGCGATGAGTTTCTCAGAGCCGCGAGAGCGATCGGTCGCTCATGGCTCTGCAAGCGAGCGCGACATCAAACCACTCAGTACCCTCGGTGAACAGTGTGTGCGACGCGAAAAAAAGTATGGCATGCCTGCGATGGAATTCTAGAAAATGTCGAGCAACGAACTGCCACCATCGCGTCGGCCAAGGTGCAGTTGCCGTTTAGCACCGTGCCGCGCACAGCGGAATGCAGTCAACCGATAGAATCGCGACGTTGGAAGTATGCGCCGCACCCTATGCGTGCCACGCAACAGCCGCTCAATCTCAAGCTATTATAACAACTCGTCCAAAAATTGGAGAACTACAATGGCCATGACAGAGACTTAGACATGGCCAATGACATGGCTTTTGTGACATGCATGTCACATCCTTCTCCCGTTCAACGTCAAACAAGGGAATGAGTTACCAAGGGGCCTCTGACCCTTCCTCCACGAATGGCGCTGCCGCACTACCCGCACCTCGGCGATGGAGCAATGTCCTGCAGCCCTCAAAAGCTCTTACATGTTTCTTCCTACATATGTTTGATAGCGAGTCAGTATCTCAGCTACAATCGGCATCGGCTATACACGCAATTTCCACACAATTTGTTTTTGAAGCAATTGTGCTCAAGATCTCGACATTAGAACTATGACTCCATTTCCCCGAGTGGTCTAAGCACAGCCGAAGCTCAATTACCCACATTACGTCCAGTTACGCTTCGTCGATGGGTTCATATTACAAACAACAATAAAGTCACATGACCCTTTGCAACTTCCATCACTGATCCTATCCCTATTTTCCTCAGAAAAACCGCTTTGTTGATGCTCAGACAAGCAGCGTTGTGAATTTGTGAATGTTTCCGACTTCGCCGCGCTGCAAAGCAGTGAAATACTTAAGGTTAACGGTCAGCTAGAATAAGTCTGTCAAAATCTTTTGGAACAACGTAGCAACAGCACGCCATAGTAGGTGAACATCATAACGCCACGATTTGTGTGAAGGCACAGCAGGCAGGAATCAGGGCAGGCACGAAGCGTTGATAGAACTACCTGCTCATTTGGCGCAGAATTACTGTGGCTTTCCATCGCACATGGGCATTATAGAAACAATCTTATTCTTCTTATTCTTCAGCGTTTGTCCCGCATCGTCAAGGGGTCCGCTCTTCTGGTGTTACGACGCCACCTTTCATGATCCTGCGCTTGATCAGTGTGGACACCAGCTACTTTCATGTCCGTGTGTAACGTATCGGACCAACGCTGCTTCGGGCGTCCTCTAGGCCGCTTTCCAGATACTTCCAACTCAAGACCTATCTTGCGGACGCTGTCTTCTTTCCCACGCAGAACGTGGCCGTACCATCGCAAGCGAGCTTCGCGCATCTTGTCCGCTATCGGAGCGACACCGAACTTCTGCCGAATAGCATCATTTGTGATGCGGTCCATGCGGGTGACTCCAGCCGTCCAGCGCAGCATCTTCGTCTCCATGACGCTGAGGCGCGTTTCAACTTCCTTGGTCGCAGGCCAACACTCAGCGCCGTACATCGCTACTGGCCGGACGACTGTTCTGTAGATCTTCGACTTCAGGTGCTCTGGGAACTTCCTATCGCAGAGCACGCCAGTCAACGAACGCCACTTGAACCAAGCTGCACTCACACGTGAGTTAACTTCAACCATCAGACCGCCGTCAAACGCTATTGCTGATCCCAGGTATTTAAACACCGTAGTGCGTGCAAGTTCAGTACCGTTAATCTTAATGGAGCCGGACTCTTTCACATCAGTCGTTAGGTACTCGGTCTTCTTGACGTTCAATTTGAGTCCGAACCTCGCCAGACGGTCGCACCATCTTGCACCTGCCGCTCGTGATCGTCTTTCTCTTCGCAAGCGAGCATCACGTCATCAGCATTAAGCAGCGTCCATGGAACATGCTGCTGAAGATCTCGCGTAATGGCATCCATGACGACAACAAAGAGGAGTGGAGAAAGCGCAGAACCCTGGTGCACCCCAACAGAGATGGGAAACTCCATTGAGGTTCCAGCTGCAGCTTGCACTCTACTCTTTGGGCAAGAGTAGAGCATCCGCACCCACTCTATAAGTTTCTCAGGTACGTTGTGTCGTCGCAAGGCGTACCATATAACCTCACGCGGTACGCGGTCGAAAGCCTTCTCCAAGCCGAGAAAGGCGATATGCACCGGCTTCGCGATGCTTCTCCACCAGGAGGCGGGCGGCGTGTATAACATCAGTGGTCCCACAACCAGACACAAAGCCGCACTGGTTGTCGGAGAGCTTGACGAGTTCACGGATTCTTCTATCGAGGATTCGCTCGAAGATCTTCATGCTGTGCGAAAGCAAGCGAATCGGACGGTAATTGAAGCAGTCCGCAAGACTGCCCTTCTTCTTCCAGATCGGAATCGTCCTACTGTTGTGCCAACACTCCGGTACTTTCTTCTCCTCTACTACCTGGTTGAAGAACTTAGCCAACCAATCAGCAGGATACCAGAGCTTCGACTTCCAAACATCGGCTGCCAGATCATCCGGTCCTGTCGCCTTGCATGGCTTCATCTTCTTTAGAGCCGCTTCTGTTTCCTCCACGGTGATCTTGTGAACGGGACCGTGAACAGAAGCCACAGAAGGGATGGCCGGATGACGAAATTTCATAGTGGAAGTTTCCTCAAAGTAATCACGCCTTTTTGCGGTCTGTCAGAAGATGGCCGCTCTCATCATTGATGCCAACAACTTTTCAATGTCCTCTGTTTGGCGAAGGCGGGTCTTAGCAAGTCGGTACAAATACCGCTCACCATCGCGCGACTCGAGCTTCCGGTAGACATCACCATAATGAGTGGCTTTCGCAACAGCCACGGCTTTCTTTGCAGCCTTCTTCGCCTCCTGATACTCCTGCCAGTTGTCGGCTGTCCTGTCTCCGAGAAACACATGATACAAAGATTTCTTCTCTAGAACCTTCGCTTTCACATCGTCTGTCCACAGCCATGCCTGCTTGTCGACCTTCCGTCGTCCAGGCTTCGTGATGCCGAGCTCCGACCGTGCAGCGTGATGAATCGCGTCGGTGGCCTTCTCCCAAGTTTCGTCGACAGTTGTCACTGTCGGTAACCGCACGCAAGAAATCACAGCTGCTTCCTTCTCTTTCATTCGCCACCACTTGATTCTTGGTGCACCGCATCGCTCGACCTGCTTCAGCCTGGAGGGGCGATCTTTAAAGCACAGATCAGCGGTCGGTGCTGTGGGGCGACCGTCTCATACGGCACGACCTTCGCGTCTGTGACCAGGCTCCGGTCGCGATCCTTCACAAGCACAAAGTCTATCTGAGACTTGGAGCTCCCACCATAATATGAGTTGAGGTGGGAGTCGCGTTTTCGGAAAACGGTGTTCACAATGGTGAGGCTATGCGATTCCGCATACTCAAGAATACGCTCACCATCGGGGTTACGAGACCCGTATCCGAAACCACCATGACAGCTGTGCCCGTCTTTCGTAGCACCTACGTGCCCATTAAGGTCACCAGCGACTATGATGACATCTTTCGACGGTACCTCTGCTGTCTTCTCATCAAGCAGGCTCCAAAACTCTTCCTTGGCTTGATCGGAGCAGCCAGTCTGCGGAGCATACGCAGAGAAGAAGTGATAGAGTCGCTCCTTAGCGGCGACAATGATCTTCATCAATCGATCGTCAAAGCGCTCGACGCTTACAATCGAGTCACGAAATCGTTTGGAGACGATTATTCCGACACCGCTGGTGGTTCTGGGACTTCCACATAGAACGGCCTTGAAACCACGTCCTATGTCCCTTGACTTGCGGCAGGACCACCTCGTCTCCTGCACCGCACAGAAATCAACTCTTCTTCGCTCCAGTGCTTCAACCAACTCGCACGAGCGGCCCGTCAACGTACCCACATTCAGCGTAGCCACGCGGGTCCTGCCTACGTTACGGGACTTTCGGACTAGCTCAGTTGCCCCCCGATGCCGTCCTCGCATCAGGGTCCCTCGCATACTCTCACACTCGCCGGGCTCTGCGAGTGCGCGTCGGTTCCCGCGGACGCCGTAGCACTATCTCGAGAAACTTGGCTTATCATACACCATGTGATGTGACATGGGTCTTCGTAGGCCGGCCTGCCACAAGGGCCTATCGCCTGCATTCGAATGTCCGTGATTAGCTTAGCTCGCAGAGCGAGCAGTTTCCAGTGGCACCACGTGGAGGAACGGACATCGCCAGCGCATTATAGAAACAATGATAGACTGTAAACAACACCACCAACTCTTAGGGAACCCATTCAAAATCAACTTCAACTACAGCTCCTCTTTTGTGTAGCAGCTTTTCTATTTGCAGCCTTTATTTTTTTAACGTGTCGTGTTGATAGAGGCAACGCATCAATAATGGAAGTTCTTCGACCTCACGTAACGACTTTTCGCAAAACTTTGATTCTTCGATCTCTCTGAACAACCTCGATTCGCGCAAGTGAGAAAATGAATGTTCCGGAAACGAATCTCTGCTCTTCTCACAGAAGAAAAGTTCGACGAGCATCCTTGCTTTCTTATCGGAGAGCATGATGGCGTCATTCAGCGAATTTTGAAGACTTTGATTTCTAGAAAAGTGAAGATAGTTGAAGTAAATATTTACGATGACAACCAATCGTCACGGAGTCAAAACAACCAATTACAGAGCAAAGTTTTTATTTGAGAAAATATCGCTTTCAGAGAAGAAATTCGTAGAAGGAAAATCTAATTGTAATAGTTATTCAACGGCATAATATTCTCCTCCGTTATGTGGTACATACATATATAAGATCTGTGGGATAAATCAGAGTCTTCACCTTCTTTTGTTTGCATTTGCACAGTCTGACCTCTCATTTGATTCTATAAATTACGGCGCCCAATTCAGTTGGTAAATTTCTACCTATATTCCAGCTTTCCGGTGATTCAGATGCTCAGGCCTGGCCGACGAGATAGAATGCTAAAGATAGAAAACGAGTGACCTAATCAGCCTTGGCACTTTGCTTCGAAATTGCAAGATACTTTTAAAAACTATGCGCTAAGTGAGATCAGATCTATTCTAATCGGAAGTGGGGATCTCTTGAAAGCCGATACAAACATCAACAGGGTGGCCTCTCGAGTCCAGGAAGGCGTTAAGAAAGGCACAATTTAGTTCGTGTCATATCATCGTTATAAAAGAGGGATTGAAGTGCTCCTAGCGCTAGGACAAATCTGCGAGATTCAACTTAGGAATGATCATGAAGACTACATGAGATCTACATCATGTTCTGCGTTTGAGGACCTACATCATTTTTAGAAATTGAACACTTCACAGCAATAAACTAGCACCAAAACAGCACTACAACATCTGAAATGGGACGGCGATTGAAATCATTTAACAGCAATGTTAGAAACATTTTCCGTGCCAAGGTCACTCTGCGGGGGATCAGAATGCGCATAATTGTTGTGCAGTTAAGTTCAGCCGTATTCTTTCGAATGCAACTGATCGCTACTTCAGCTTTCGAATAGATCAGCAGCCTGATAAATTGTCGTGTATTTCTTATGAGGATCAGCTATGAGCTATGCGCTTTTGAAGCTAAAACGAAAGTTGAAGTCTGCTTAACATGATGTACTACTAGTGTTGTAGGTGTTACTTATGGAGGACAAAACCTGCTGTGCCATCGATCAGCCTCTTTAACCCCATCTTCCATAGTTCCAGCCCCGCGCAAGGCAGAAAAACGTTCATGAGATGTTATCGCATTATCGACCTCCTCTCAATAATACTGAACGATGTGAGTGGATGCTGGGCGAATGCGAGAAGTTTGTTGCCGAATAACAGTGTAGGCTCGATGGAAACCTTGTTTTCTTGTTACTGGTGTCAAAGTTCGAAACTCTAAGCAGCACTCCACTCCAGATCTTTCCTTTTGTACTGAACAGTGTGACGCTGTTAACAATATTTGAAATAGTTCTGTGCCACGAGATTTTTAGGTGGAAGCTTTATTATTGGCCTGACGTTTCGGCCGCCTTGTCGTCTTCAGAGGCCTAAGTCGGTTCGAGGTTCTATGTTTGCAACTTATCCACCCAAGCCCCTCACCCACGCGTTTTGACCTAAAGCCAGAAACACAATTCGAAAAAACCCGAAGGGTGACGACGAACTCACACGATGCTCCACCCTCTCTAGTGTAGCCAGTCGCTACTACTCAGCGTAAATATGACCAGTAGCGAATGAGTCGTACTCCCCGATCATCATACAATAGCAGTATGGAGAGCAGCAAGGTCGCTTCTGGTCATTTACAGAACTCGCGGTACGGTGCAAACGGTGCGAGATCACTCGTCATGGGCAAATATTCATAGCGGTTGATCATTCTTGGATTCCTGGAGGCAATCCGGAACGAACGCCTCGAGCGCTTTTATAGAGGAAATCTCTGTCTCGTACGCCAAAATCGTGCACTTAACATCATACTCCTCATCGTCATGCTCCTCGACCCTATGCTTGCCCAGCAGAGTTGATATATTATAACGCCTCTTGCCAGCTAAATGTTCTTTAATTCAAAAATATAGAGGTCTCCCAACCCAACGTGAGATCAGAACCCAGAATCCGATAATGGAGGTCGTGGGGCACAGAGCGCAACAAGCTACAAAGGACAGTGCTCGAAGCAGGTCTTCGCGATCCAACTGGCCACGAGACCTGGGGGAAGGTGACACAAACGACCCTACGGTGCGCCAAGGAAACCCTCGACGAAATAAAGGGAGGAACCAGAGGGGATAAAACTGCACGGCTCTAGAATGAAGAGATGTATACTGTGGTGGTGAGGAAAAGGAAGCAGGCCTTAAAGCAGTGGCAGAAGACAAGGGCATCCAACATCTTACAGTCTAAAGGAGGCTGAAGAAGCTGGCAAAAGCAGCTTTAGCAATGGCAAAGAGGGCGAAGGTAGATGCCCTATACGAGAAGCTGGACGGGTCACAGGGAGAAAAGTTCGCCACTCGGCTGGCTAAAGCACGGCATAGAGATGCGTCGACATTCGAGAGGTCAAGACGCTGAAGAGGACTAACGGTAGGGTACTACGTAAGGTCAGAAAAAGATGGGAGTTCTTCAAGGAACGGCTGAATGAGAAATTCCCTTCAAGGAACGGCTGAATGAGGAGGTCGGGAAGTGCACGAAGAACAACCAACTGAAAAACCCATCCCGTCCTGGACGCAAGAAGAGATTCTCAACGTCATATGGAAGACGAAGCTCGGCAAGGCAGATGGGCCAGATGAGATGCTAGCCATTAAAATCTACACAAATCTCTGTGGGATTCGTGTATGCGGATCTGAGTAAATGCGGCTTGAATATCCGCGACAAGAATGATAGGAGGTTCCCGGCTTGCGACGATTATGTCCTGAATCTTATTCACGAAGGAAGCTCCCGTGAATAGTAAGTCGTTTAGAGATAATCGTCCGCGTTGGTGTGACGATGCATCCGAAACGATCCTTAAAGGAGTCGATTTATTCTCTTTCTACACCCCTGAATGGGGCATGGAGTATGTCCCTACGGAAATTGGGACGTCCTCTTCGAATTTTTCAACGACATCGTCTCGCAGGTATTGCTCGATTATGGTTATGTACCTTTCTTGTTCCGGGTGTACGTTCAAGTGTTTGATTTGTGCAACTAAGTGTTTGAATGCTACACTGCGATTGTCACTCAAATGGACAATGTTGTCCTTCAGAGGAAAAGGTGCAGTGACACATTTACCTTTAAACTGAATCGATTGTGCGTAGCTCGCTTGGAATCTGAACGTGCCTTCATCATTTGCTCTTTCCTCCGTAGCAATTCCAAGAATTTCAAGTTCAATCATCTTTCTATCCATTTCGGATTCCTTTCCTTCTTCGACTGCTATTGTGCTATAAAGATGCTCCTCCAACATAATTGCCTAAACTCGACCTTCACTTTAAAAAAGGTTTGCTTACATTGTGGTGGTGTTGTAAGGCCTATGTCATAGAATTGCTCAGGGTGAGCGGTGGTATGACATAGGCCAAAAAGTAGTCCTCAAGCTTGTGAGATAGGTTATCAGTTTAGGTTTCCTCCTATGAGAAACCTCAAAGGAACAACCGGCTCCCATACGCATCGTCAAATATTACTAAAACGTCATCCAGAGCCAAGCTCTTTTATAGGTACGACGGTTGTCATGATATCCATGATCCATGATATAGAAGAGGTATAAATGGAGAGGAGCGGTGGGGTTGATCTATTTTATAGTAATGAGTGGTGAAGATGAAGACCATGTTGAGGATTTTGTCGAGATTGAACCGGGCACGGTGAGTGAGCGATCTACTTTTCGTTGCGTGGCCTTCAGCTACATTGGGAAACACTGAAGATGCACTCAAGTTCGTAGGAGATCAGCGATTTACAAAACAAAAAAGCAAAGTTTAAAAACTTCAAACGTAACTTTAGCTGCGCACAATTCTTGAAGTTAGCAGTTTTCTGAATTTAGTTGGTAAGAGACGTCTGGGCGGTGGTTCGGGTTCTGGGAAGAGGAGCCTACGGACATGTTTACCATGTGATCAATATTAAAACATCAGTCCAAGCAGCTCTCAAGGTAAACAACATCATTCTTCTACTGAAACAGGTGCAAGTCTGGAGAGAGGTGGAAGAAAATCTCTGTATCCTCCACATTTGGTGGCCTTATCATATTCAGGGCACGTTCAGATGTCTCCTAAAAAAGTGAACGAATATCCTTGCAAAAAATTATGGATTTTGGATAAACCTTGCGGAATCTATCATAATGGAGAAAGCAGCTTCGCTCAGCTTTTTCGACAGCTACCGCAAAATTGAAAGTGAACCATTATCTAAAGAACAAACACCGATGCAGCTCACGACCACGACAGCATCTTTATTCACCACGTTATCCCGCCCATTCCCCCCCCCCCTCTTCCGACTGGGATACATCATTTTCGAAAACTTTATGGAGGAAAACGAGGGTGGATCCCATCTCCAGACTTGCGCTCGGAAATAAGCTGAATATTTACCTCAGAACATTTCAGGCCGAAAGTAAATCTCAAGCGGATCGCGTCCTGAAAATGGAGCGAAATGTACTGCAGGGATTCAAAGGAGTGAAGGGTGCAATGCAACTGATCTCGATGGGCACTACTGAGACTTACTCGTTTGTTTCCTTTATCCCTTATCATTATATCCCAACTCCGATAGCGACCGGATATCAAACTTGCAGTAAGAAAGTGGGACCTATGAAGCAAGTCATTTTGGGCTCCTGCGGGTCGTACAAACGTCGTCTGCCTATGGTATACTACCCCGGAAGTATCCGCGGAACGGGAATAATCTAGCCGGGACCCAACGCGCGCCCAATAGCTGCGGTCCGCAACAACCATTTTCCGCGGAATGTCGGCGGTGGTCGGTGGACGGGCTGGCCCGTCCGCCAACCGACCCCACCGACCGACAACCTCCCGCAGTGCAATGCACCGCGGGAGGCTGTCGGTCAACGTTATCAAAAATGTTATCAAGAAATAAATGTGATCGAGTTCGAAAGCGACCGATTCCATGAACTTGGTACGTTCCTAGTTCACGGAATGATAAGCGCGCTCCAATGCGATTATCATTCAGTGTCGGCCGCCGACCGTACTGGTCGGCGACCACTTTCCGCGGTGCACTTCCCGTCCGCGGGGGTCCCGTGGGCACTCCCGCGGATCTATACCATAGGCCGTAGCGTAATACGATTCTGACGAATGCACTCCCGAATGGTTACCGTATGCCGGCTAGCGATGATAGCCATTAGAACTAACCACTTGCTCCGCTGGCAATATGCCAGCTCCTGCTGGAGTACCACGCAAACTTGCACATCAATCCGTGCCGAGGCTGCTTTCGTCGCTGAGGGGGACATCGGAGATGGGTTGTGCGCTCTTCGAGCGCACAACTCGGTTAGGGAAGGGACTCCGGGGTGTAGTGCGTCCAAGGTGCTCGTGCAGGAACTGCTCCCGTCTCCCAGTGCTCTCCTGTAGCGGCGGTGGAAGAGCCGCGATCCGCCACCGACCGCTCAACGACCCTCCTCCATATCGACTGACCATGGTGTCGGTGGATATCGAAAATGGCCACGTCGATATGACGCGATATCAGGAGAATCTGGTTAGATCTAAGTAAGACCGCTAGCGATAGAGCGCGGAAACTTTGCGTTCGGATCTCTCGTGGCGCTGGGGTCTCTTGTATGCCCACAATACCACCGCGTGCAACGGCTCGGATCAATTCCAAAAGGGGCCGCCTTATAAGTGAACTTCGACGTCCTACTGCTCGTTCTCGGATGCAAGTTCAGTTATAACGTTGCCACAGAGACCTCTGGGAAGGCCAATCAGTATCAGGAACAGTCAGAAACACAGAAACAAAAACAAGCAATAAAACGAACAATGAGGGAAACAAAAACACAAAATGAGCCCCAAGCGTCTCTGGGTCGCCTATTCGTGTCTCCTCACGGTGAGTGAGTCGACGCCCACGCATTCGGTGCACAGGAATTTGATAACGGGGATTACGTGTGGAGCCGCTGGAGCCTCTTCGTGCTTTTATTACTTTTTTCAACGGGTTCAATCCCAATGAGGGGGGGGGCACGGCGGCCGTCGACAGGTTCACCGTGGCGATACGTACAGGGATGTCTGCGCGCCCCACGCGTCGAACCACGCCTGCGGGCTCCACGTATCGACCCACGGCCACTGTACGGCTATTCCTGTAGAAATCGCCACGGTGAACCTGCCGACGCGCCTTTTTCTTGTCTTTTCGTCCGGCGTTTTTTCGACTAAATTTCCTCTTTACTTCAGCAGGAAAACTGCAGTAGCCACAGTAGGGGTTCAGGTAGGCATGTTATGTTACAAGTATTCATCTCTATGTAGTGTTTCAACGTGAGTATGGAGTGCCCCCCCCTCATTGGGATTGAACCAAAACCCGTAACTTTTTCGAGTACTGATGGACTGCCCCCCTCGTCCACTAGTTGCGCCGATCGTTCATCTGTTATGTTGTAAATGTTTATCCTCAAATATGTGTGATTTACAAGTGATTACCCTTTGGGATTGAACCTCGGCTCGCGACGCAGTGGGTAGTAGTGTTGCTTTAGGCCTCTGTTATACTCCAGCATCCGAGCAACCGCGGAACGTCCGCGGACTAAGGTGTACCGCGGACGGCGGGCGTGGCGGGGCGCGGCATTTGGCCAGGTGAGGGATCTCGGCGCGATTCCCGCCTTTCCGCGGATGTTCCCGCGGGAGTATAACTCAGGCCTTAAACAAGGGAGGTAGAAGGTTCGATTTTCTTGTGTCGCGCCATTTCTGCATTTCAATTGACTGGTTGAGATTTGAGGGGTTTGACATCTACCCCGAAAAGCGCAGAACCCAGCGGCGGCCTCTCCGTGAGCGACGAAAGCAGTTTTCACATGAGCAGCTTGGACGCACAACACCCTGCAGTCCCTAAACTTGCCTGTTTCTGCAGAATTCAGCGACAAGAGGTTCGCATGTGTAATGCTAGGAATGAAGGATGGTGCGCTCGTCGCCAACTCGTGCCTAAACGATACGGTAACCATTCGGGGGTGTGTTCGCCTTGATCGTGCTAATCAAAGTAGCGCAACATACATGACCCAGCCGGCTACATTGGGCCACGCTAACCTTGATGAAATTTTAATTAGGTGAGGCAAAGCTGCATGAGCTTGCAGAAGAGTTCTTTGCATATTCAGAATGGTCAGGTTCGGGTAACTTCTTAATCCTGACCTTCTTTCTCGTAAGATTCATCCATTTTGGGACTCTTGTTTTTTTTTTCATTTCTAATTTCTTAACTGCGCGGCACTACACAGCATATGCGACGCCAGCGTGATATAAATTTTGAATTTTGGGCAAAACAACATACGACGTATTTGTAGCGCCGTTACTGGATGATCCCCACCACCCAAACGTCTTAGCGCTATTTTCCTTTTTCTATCCTTACTTTCAAACATAAGTCTCACAGGAGTTCTATAGCAGAAAGAAAACTTTGCATTCCATCAGCATCCAAAAGTTTACTTCTTTTCTGGTCACCCTGTATAGGGAATTAAGAATTCTACAAGGATCATCCACGCTATTTTTATAATCGACAATAACGTTCATTTTGTTGTAGAAAGCGTCCAGTTTTCTCACGGCAGTCCAGAAAGAGTGTGTCAAGCTTGTGTATGTGAGAGTACCTGGCTTGATATATTTACAATTTGGATGCTCGGCGAGTTCGGATGGAACAGCCCTTACTAGGCCTAGACAACTTCGTTGTATAATTAACTGTAGGATGTGTACCATGTTGAGTATTTCTAGCTGTGATCTATCCTACCTCTAGACTTTCTTGGAATGCAAAATTATATAGTAAGGGATGGGTAAATAAAACAAGGCTGCAAACACTACCCTCCCCCTCCCCAACGTGCCCATAGGAAGTCGTACATACAGATTCATGTTACCAACTCCTGAATTGCAAACCGCTCTTAATAGGAGCGTATTGCCACATTGACACAATAGTCAATGCTTTTATCGGTCAAGAGCTGTTATTCAAGCTTAGGAGACCTGAGATGGGAAGCAGAGTAGGTTGTCATATTTTGGATGGCGTTCCTTAACTAGGAAAGCCCGCCGTGGTCAGCAGAACCAACTCTGGCGTTATTAAACGCATAGGATTATCACCTGCTTTTTTGACGCTGGTTGACTCCGCAGGCCAATTTGTAACGTTGGCAAATATACCATGTTACATACAGCAAGGCATTCATCGTAAAAAAATTTTCGGCAAATTCGTGTGGTGCATTCATGTGCAGTAAAAGGCTAGTGCGATTTTTTTATGTTCGAGGGTGGCCAACCATTAGACCTAGGTGATGGCCACCCATCCACCCTCCTACTAAAACCGTATACCGTGATCGCCATTCTCTCAGCACATCTAGAGGTCGGCGGGAGCCTTCCAGCCGTCAAAAGACATACTTCTGAAAGACTTAATTTCTTCAGAGTTCCTTTTCAAAGGCAATGAACTGAATGAAGTACTGAACATTTAAGGTACATAGTGATGACGTTATGCGGCGCGGACTTAACGCACATCATGAAGACTATGGGGACCCTAACAGACGGTACAGTATTGCGAGTTGCGTTACGGACATTGCTGGCGCTTAAGCAGGTAGTTGTTCAACCAAATGATACGTCTCTTCATTATACACCACTACCACAATGATACACCCCTTCATATAAGTAATCCACTACAGCTGCACGAGATCGGGTTTGTTCACCGTGACATCAAACCGTGCAATTTTGCTGTATCACACGCGGCGCCAAGAATAATTCACGTGATCGACTTTGGTAGGCGAAGTCTTCCAGTAGCCGTGTCAAAACTTCTGAAGCTTTTATGTCGTATCTAGGAATGACACGAAGGTACGCTGTGAAGAACGACAAGTCTGAGTGGTGTATCAAGCGAAAGAGGAGTAAGGCAAGTCGTGCATTTGAACGGAACTTGATTACCCAAAAATTTATCCCGCCTAGGCGCCGCACACTGAAGAACAACACGTAAACGAATTCTTCTTCTTCTTCTTCAGCGTTTGTTCCGCTTAGTTGCGGGGTCCGCTTTCCTGAAAGTGGAGTTGGCGCCACCTTCCCGATCTAATGTCTGATCAGGGTGCAACCTAGCCATCTTCAAGTCATGATGCAGCGCATCACGCGACCGCTGTTTTGGTCGCCTACCGGACACATCAAGGTTAAGACCAACCGTCCCGACGGTGTCACCTTTTGCGCGAAGGACGTGGTCGTACCTTCGCAGACGAGCTTCGCGCATCTCCTCAAATGTCGGGGTGACACCGAACCTCTGTCGTATGGAGTCGTTGCGTACTCGATCCAAACCCGTAACTCCGGCCGTCTACCTCAGAGAGCGAAATTTGGACCATGCTGCACTCACGCGTGAGTTGGCTTCAACGAATAAACCGCCATCGGACGCGATCGTTGATCCCAAGTATTTGAATACCGAAGTACGTGGCAGCTCAATGCCATTTACTTTAATGGAGTTGGACTCGTTTTCGTCAGTCGTCATATACTCGGTCTTCTTGACATTAAATTTGAGTCCAAATCTCCCCAAGCGATCGTACCGAGCTTGTAACTGCTGCTGAAGTTCAATCTTATCTTCGCTAGCGAGCATTACACCATCAGCATAAAGCAACGTCCAAGGAGCCGGCTGCTGAAGGTCACGCGATGTGACATCCACAACGACGACGAAGAGCAGAGGGGAGAGCGCAGACCCTTTATGTACTCCGACAGAGATGGGAAAGTCCATCGACGTACCTGCTGCATCTTGCACTCGACTCTTTGGACAAGAGTACAGTATTCGCACCCACTCTATGAGCCCTTCAGGGACTCCGTGTTCTCGTAAGGCATACCATATAACTTCACGCGGAACGCGATCAAAGGCCTTCTCCAAATCCAGAAAGGCAAGATGCACCGACTTCTGTTTCTCCCGATGTTTCTCTATCAGAAGACGAACGGCGTGTATGGCATCGACTGTGCCACAACCAGCAACGAAGCTGCACTGGTTGGTAAGCTGGACGATATCACGAATGCGCCTGTCGACCATCCGCTCGAAGATCTTCATGCTATGCGAAAGCAGTAGATTGGACGGTAATATGTGCAGTCTGCCGGACTGCCCTTCTTCTTTCAAATCGAAGTTTTCGTGCTTCTCTTTCAATATCGGGCAATTTCTTCTCCGCAATAACCTGGTTGAAGAACGTCGCCAGCCACTTCGTTGGGTACCAGGATTTCGATTTCCATATGTTGGCCGTCACATTATCGAGGCCCGCTGCCTTTCTTGGCTTCATCTTCATCAGAGCCGCTTCTATCTCCTCTACGGTGAATTCTGAACGGGACCGTATGCAGGAGGAGAAGACGAAATGCTCGGATGAGCTATCTCTACTGTCTGTGACTTTTACGAAGTAGGTGCGCCATCGATTCAAAACCTTCTTGCGGTCCATGAGTAGATGTCCCTTCTCATCGTTGGACTTCTCAACCTACTCAGTCTGGCGATGACGGAGCTTCGTGAGTCGATAAAGAAATCGCTCGCCATCGCGCGACTCAAGCCTCCCGTTAACATCATCGTAATGAGTGGCTCTTGCAACGGCTATCGCCTTCTTAGCGGCTTTCTTGGCATCCTGATAAAGATGCCATTTATCGGCTGTCTTATCGCCGAGAAATGTGTGGTATAATCTCTTCTTCTCTCTGATTTTCCATCAACTTCGCTACTCCACAGCCATGTCTGTTATAGACCTTACGCCGTCCCGGTTTCGAAGTGCCGAATTCTGAACGCGCAGCACTGCTACTCGCGTCGGTGGCATTTTGCCATGTGTCGTCAACGGTCGTGACCGTCGGCAACCGACTGCGCGAAGTCACAGCTGCTTCCTTTCCTTTCAGCCGCCACCACTTGATCTCTGACGGACCGCTCTGTTCGACCTGCTTAAACATCGGTGCTGTGATCTTCATAGTCCATCAGTGGGCGGTGCTGTGTGGAAACCGTTTCATACGGCACGACCTTCGCATCCGTGACAAACTCTTGGTCACGATTTCGCACAAGGACAAAGTCGATCGGCGTCTTAGAATTCCCGCTTTAGAATGAGAAAAGTGGGATTCACGTTTTCGGAACCTGGTGTTCACGATGGTGAGCTAGTGCGAGTCTGCGTACTCAAGGATACATTCACCATCAGCGTTACGTGACCCAAAGCGGAGACCACCATAACAGCCGTACCTGCGCAGGGTCATATGTAGCCTACATGAACTTCAAGATAGGCAGCGCTGTAGGGCACGAAGGCATAGGTGGAGTTTCCGACCAAAGGATATTGCCATGTCGAACGTGCAAAACATTAAGGATCGTCACCTGCACAGTATTGGGCGGAGTGGCGTTCTATCCCCCGCCCTTTAAACAGAGGCGTGGCAAATGTCTGCGTCTCCACTATCTCGTAAGGCAGCCACTAGACTCTCGAGCAAGCCCAGGGGATTGGGGGTGGGCGGGCCAGGGGGACGAGGGGATAGAACGCTCGACCCCCACAGTATTGTTATCCGAATATCGAAAACAATAAGCCTGTCAGTCAGCGACAAGGGTGTGGAATTCGCCGGCATTCCCAGACACATAGATGTGTCAATAACGGAACACCACCTTCGGGATGGGTCTCTCTATTGTCCATCCTCCGCAAAACAGTTTCAAGGCCAGTGCCGAAGGTCAAATAGAACGTGAGTATCATTGGCAAAAGCAGCTGTGATTAGCTCACAAACAATAACGCGCCTTAAAATTGAATCCCCGCAGTGCCCAGTCCTTTGTCTGCTCATAAAGACGCACAAGCTTCCATCATCTGCAGTATAGAATCGCTGGCACCCTCCGATATCCAAGATGCGTACAATAATTAGCTGCGTTGGGGGACCTACCGATAGAATAGCGTGGTCATGATTTTGGCACAATTACTCAGGTTCATACCGGCCTATTTTGCAACACGCAGATGTTCCTGGAACATCTGCATTCTGCAAAAGCGGACCTCACTTGCATCATGGAATCCTTTGATGTAGGAACATTGTGTACCAATGGCAGCAACGAATGCGCCATGGAAGCTTTATTCGAGCTTCTCGAGCAGCACCAAGAGGCTGTAGACACATATGGATTCTTTATAAGACAGCTAATGCTCCTTCTTAAAGAATGCCTTGGTTGCACCATTTTTAGATGGTCGGGCTACTATTTCTCTTAGATAAGAGGACTGGCGATGGGGCAACGACTAGCACCTACACTCGCAATCGCCTTCATGACCAAAATTGAAAACCCGGTACTAGAAAGGTTTCCATTGCTCTATTATCGTTACATCGACGACTGTATTCTTATCTGCTCGACGCAGGAAGAAATGAACCTGTGCTTTAGCCTGCTTAACAACCAGTCCCCTTATATCAAGCTCATTCGCAAAAAACCTCATGGTGATTGTCTTCCGTTCCTGAACGTGCAAGTCCAACTGAGAGAGAGAGTGTACCGTAACAAAGTGGTATAGAAAACCTACCAGCAAGAGTATGGTTCACTGCCTTTTCTCGCACCCAAACCACATGAAGCGAGCTGTAGTGAAAAACATGTCCCGAACCGCAGCTCTCGTATCCAGTGGGGAAGAGGAGCGTAAAGAATCAGGGAAGCTGGAACAAGAAATTGCGGCTAGCAACGGATATAAGTACCACGTTACGTCGTTACGGGGGTCCTTTCAGGAACAAAGCAGTAGCCGCGCCATGTCCGGAAGGGTACCATTCAAGATGCCATTCATCTCCGATGATGTAAGCACTTCCCTTCGGAAGTGTGTGAGGAGAGCCGGGCTGGAAAATGTGGTAACTGCTGTGGAGGTGCCACGAGACAACCTAAAGCGGCAGATATTATAGTTCGGAATCGTCCTTACGACCGCCTTTGTGTCACCCCTGGTTGCGCCGTTTGCCCACATGGCAGGAAAGGGGACTGCATCTTATCAGCTGTGCGGGGGATGACGTTGAGGTCAGGGTCAAGTTACTGGCAGCCGGAGCTTAATCTGCCCCCGCAAGGCTCTGGAGGCATTTTGGAATCATGCCAAAGACCCCAAGCTGAACCGGAAGAAAGAGTGTCTCTATTCAATGCGGGAGCTCAGGCCCTACATCAGGTTGGGGCGCTCATTCTGATTGGAGCGCCTGTGTCTCGAAAACGGCCCTGCTACCGACCGATTAGCCCGTCTGGCTTCCTGTAAGGTAAGGGTCTCGATTCCTCTATTGACTACGTGATCGAAAGGTAGTCTTGAATTTCTAAGATTGAGGCGATGTTGGACGCGGCAGCCACATCTTGACTTGATCCTTCGTTTCAGGCTCTGAAGAAGGCGATACCACCGAAGCGTTAGCCAATAAAGATCTGCATTACCTCGTGTGGAGCTCAGCCAAAACAACGCTACAAGATCTACGAGGCTCATAGAGAGTCGTACATGGCGACTTCATATGGGCTGCTCGTAGGCAAGCCTGTCACTAGGGCCTGTCGCCAGCATTCGAGTGTCCGTGTTCAGCTCGGCTCGCAAAAGCGAACAGTTTCCAGTGACGCCACCTGGAGGAACGGACATCGCCACCAACACGTAAACGAATTCAATTCCAGAAAACCAGCATGTGGTTTTCTGGAACCGAATTCATGAGCGTGTCTGTTTAGAGTGTGCGGCTTCTAGGAGAGTGACCATTGAGGAGGAACTACAAAGGCGCAACTTAACGCCAGCACAAATGGTCAACTTAAGTCTGATTTTCTCGTGAACAACAGATTATTCCAAAAGCCAGCAAGCCAAAAATGGTATTATTCGACTAGTTCTTCATGAAACAATCTTTCAAAAACCAAAAATTACTAATACTAAGTTCATAAATACTAAAATTTGAAAGATTGCTTGTTCAGGTTGCGTTTCGTGGTACGCTTCGTTACTGCTCACTAGCAGTGCATAACCGTTGTGAACAGGTAGCCGATTTTGCGTAACTTAAACTCTAGGCTAAACATAACAAACAATTACAACCCTTCTTCAGATCTTGAATGTGTAAAATTGTTCTTAACGCTATGTAGAGCTACATGGTGCCTGCAGTCACATAAGCGTTCACTAAAACTTTAGAATGAAAAAAAAAACTTTGGCGCAATTAGGCTCGGGCGGGTCACCATTTAGGACAGCCTTATACAAGGTTGTGAGCTGTATAAAACTGAGAATTTTATGCAGCACTGGTGTGTTCTATCACTACGGTGAACTGAAGTAGGCCATTTCCGATGTACTAATTCGACATACATGGGCATTTTTTGTACGTATATTTGCGACAAAACCTTTAACTCCCAAATTATTCAATTGCTATAAATTCCTCGAAACAATGCACACATGCCACAAAAAGCTCGTAGCATTCTATTATACCTCACCCGAAGGGTTCAATACATCTTAGTTGTGCTTCTCGTTAGTCTTGCGACTAAATAGCGAAAAACCTCGTTTAAAACGACGCCGCTTCTCTTTCACCTTGGCATCGACAAGGTCTGCTTTTAACTCAGTGATGCAGATCGTAGCTAGATGCTTAAAGTGGATGAAAGACTTCTCTATAAGAAGCTTAAACTTGGCAGGGTGGAAAAAGAACGGATTTGTTCACGCAAACATCAATTTTGCTCCAAGGATAGGCACTATCCTAGTTGGGTGGGTGCAGAGAATTTCAATGTTCTAACTAGAATGTGATAGAGCGCATCCGCATCCTAGGTGATCCCTAACAACCAAAATTGAGATTCGGAAAAGATTTGGAGCAAACCAGACCTCTGCGCCCACCCAACTGGAATAACGCCCGAGGATCATTCTCTAAAGCAGTGGAAATTTTCTTCGGCCGTTGTTGAATGTTCGCACCTCGTGACGCCACTTCTACGGCAGCTCTGAAGGCTAGAACATCCTTTGCCACTCAAAGGTTTGCCTCACACTCGGATTCCGCAGCGGAAGCAGAGCATCGTTCTTTCTTCAAATCGCAATGCTTACCCTTAACAACGAGCGAGTATTGCTCCTACCGCATAGAAGTGCAGTACGCTGGCGTGCGTGCGGCCATTTTTGTAATCATACAAATTTTATTGGGTGGATCGAAATGTCTTACAACACTAGCACAGCAACATTACAATACAATACAATACAATATGCAAAACCTCAGTCAACGATATAGCCCCATCCAATCTAAGATCCTGCCCCATCTTTCAGGCACCTTTCAATTCCTTTCCACCAGAATTCCGAGACCTGTGAGAAAAAGAATTCAGAAACCTCCATTTACGTTGACGTCGATCATTGAACTCTCTACCTCGAAGAAGCTGCTTCAGAGCTCTGATCAGGTGGTATTCAGAAGGAGCGAGCTCCGGAGAGTACGGTCGATGGGGCAGAACTTCCCAGCGACTCACTTTTGCGATCTGAGGACGCGCAATGTCGTGCAGCAGGTAGACATTTTCCCGCTCCGGAAGTTTTTGGAGCATGGCGTCTGCCAGACTCTGGAGCCGGGTAGCGTAGACAGATGCTGTAATTGTGGCCTCACTATCCAGCAACTCCCAGTAAAGCATGCCATCGGAGTCCCACCAGCAACACAGAAGAACCTTATTTTCATGGTGTCCATCGTCAATCATCGAACTCTCTACCTCGAAGATGCTGCTTCAGAGCTCTGAACAGGTGGTAGTCAGAAGGGGCGAGGTCTGCAGAGTACGGCGGATGGGGCAGAACTTCCCAGCCTTATTCCTGGATTTTCTCGCGACTCACTTTTGCGACATGAGGACGCGCGTTGTCGTGCAGCAGATAGAGATTTTCCCGTTCTGGACGTTTTTGGCGCATGGGTCGGCCAAGCTCTGGAGCTGGGTAGTGCAGACAGATGCTGCAACTGTGGTCTCACTATCCAGCAACTCCCATTAAGGCCATGTTATACTTCGGCGATGCTGTTGTCGCACTGCGTAGCAGCCCGCCCAACACAGCGTCGCCGATAGGTCGCCGAAGTATAACATAGGCATAAGCATGCCTTCAGAGTCCCCCAGCAACACAGAAGAACCTTCCTTTAGTGGTGTCCACGTTTTGGTTGTCTTGGAGCCCGTTCTCGCGTGGGGGCTATTGGCTCTCGCGGGTGTGGTTAGCATAAAGAACACAGTTTTCACCACCAGCAACAATATCCTTCAGAAAGTTCTTTCTGTGCGGGCGTAGAAGCAGCGACTCAGCAACGTTGATTCGGCGTGCCTTGTCAGAATCCCGCAGCGCATGTGGTACTTGAGACGACAAAACTTTGCGGTACCCAAGGATTTCCAGCTGCCTCACGACGACGCAAATTCGAGAGTGGTTGAATTTGGCTCCACCTTGAAGGCTTCGCTCAAGCTGTCTTCTTACATGACAGAGGAGCATTTGGAACGAGGTCGATCTTCGAAAGAGATATCTCAAGCCTAGAAGCGCTGAGACCAACGGGCCACTGTGGAGTAGTGAATAACTTCCTCCTCGAATGTAGCGCAGATGTTATAGGCTGCAGTCCTTGCGGAATGGCCTTGCAAAAATTCGTAGTAGACGATAAGATGCTTCTTATCGTTGACATTGTTGCTTATTCGTGCTCGACGAGGCCTTATACACTGCGGAAAGTGTTCCAAGGCTTTTCGATGAACCTAATAAAAGTTCGTAGAGGAGGATTATGCAACTGTATGTATAGCAATTAAAGTGTTTCTGATTATCACCATTAGTTAAGCCGAGAAGGTGCAGAACTTTTTGCCACACCTCTGCGCAAATGCATCATTGTAGGGTCGTGTGGACGACTTGTGGTCGTGGGCCTACATGATCATAGAGATGCGTGATCCTCTACCATGGGCGAACATCACGCATCCGGAAGCTGTGTTAGGCACGAAGGAAGACACAAAATTGGAGAAACTGTGCAGCTCAGAGTAACGTTTAATTGTTTAAATTATATCAAGGTGCCGATGTAAAATCGTCCGCTATGAAAGTGCTGTAACCTGAGGTTTATACCGCATCTATGCTAGAGGAAAAAAGGCGAGGGATTTTTGGTACATAACATAGGCAAAATAACAACAAAATAATGGTAATGCAAATACAATAGCAGCATACGTGACATTTAGTGGTGACCCTGACAGGTGTAGAAAAAACTTTTAACGTTCGCCTAAGTTTTTTATATGGCGACACTCACTGATTATGTAGGTTAGATAGGGCAGATTCAGTAGCCCTTAAAAAATCCCTTTTTCAGGTTTAATAAGCTCTTCATACCGATTCTAAAATCGTTTGAAAAACTAAGCTACTACGACAGACCCGATTACAAGATGATATACGAGAAGGTGAGTTCAAAACCTTCTAATGAGAAGGGGTCCAAGTGCGTTATGACGTGGAGTGGATCACGATGCAAAGCCTACAACTGACTTATGGTTAGTTGTAATAGAAATGTCTATGACATAAGGTAAAGCATGGGTGGTTGGCATATGCTAAACGTTATGTAGTAGACACCAATTATCTCGTGCAGAACTGAACCTAAATAAGAGCCAAGATGGATCTTATGTAGGTTCGTTTCGCTCAGTTCGGAAGCGCACCTTTCCTTCACGGCTAAGAGCTGCCAATTTCTCGTCGTCCCCTGATGAAGAGGCCAAAAGCTGTGACTGCGTCATTCGTCACGTCTTTCAGTTCGAACAAAAGAAATGGAGGCATAAGTTATCTGTAGACAAGTGGGCGGTTTCCAAAAGGAGCTTAGATCCTATTCGATCGACTGCCATCGTTATATGATCCGTAGCCATCGGAGATACCGCACCTCCAATGGTAAAGGATCACAGAACGTTGACAGGAAGAGGCGGCTGTCGCGTGCACCCGATTACAGGTTCCTGGTTCGAGTTCACCACCCGGCCTGTCAATGTTTCCATCCCTACGAGGTCGCTGAGATGGTATCAGAGTAGTCTGGGAAGGTTATGACCCTTGTACATCGGGGGTGGCCTGCGCAAGTCATTTTGTAGGTCAGACACGCATTGAAGCTTCCTTCACGACATCGCATAGAAGCTTAATGCGTGGCGCATCCCACAAGGGATTGGTTAACGCCACCCTTTATCCTGTATTTTCTCACTACATTAATCGTGCCTACCGCCCCTTGCACTCTTGATTTCTTGCTCCAAGGACTCTGATCACGTGTTTGTGCTGCTTACTCATGGTCTAGACATCCGTGATGTTTATTTATTTATTTATTTATTGCAACGTGAAATGGAAGTGCACAATACACTAAAATAAAAACAATCGGAACAAACTATGCAGTAGAAAAAGGACACCAGAACAACAAATTACCCGGTAGTGGAAACACTTTGGTGATCATTTTCAAACTGACCATGGGGGATTAAGTGGGGCAGCAAGTAACTGAGTTGAGAAAAAGAGCATGCTCCTCTAAAAGTGTAAATTTGTAGCTAAGTCTTGGTCAGATTTACACCAGGTCTACCTGCCCACATCAGCCAGCGCTCCAGCTATGTGAATCTAAGTCGCTATTTCAACATGGAATGATCTGGTTGCGAACCCGTGGAGAGGACGAACAAAAAAGGACTCCGGAGCTCCGAGATGAGACCTTCGACGATCAGCGACGCTGTAGTATGGGCCAAGTCGTCGAAAATTAGGTGAGTCGACCACGTAATGCGCTTCGTAGACATCCACTGGGCAAGAGTCGTCATCGAATGGATTCCGCGGGATGTCAAGAAAGCACCAGTGACCGTATTCATGAACGCTCCCGGGAAAGTTCCAGGCTTCCTACGGGAACCGACCTCGTCGGGAGCTGGAAATGGCTATTCATGAAATGATTATGAACATGAAAACCAACCGCGTACCGGGAGGCCGGGAAAGGTATGGAGCGATAGTAGGAAGATTTCGCTTACCTTCCCGCTCCCGTCGGTTCACGACTATAGGAGTCCACCGACGCGTTGGTCAGACTTCTTCATGAAGGTCCTGAGCGAAGAATATGACCCTCTTTGTGTCCCTCGAACAAGGAGCACTCAGACTTGTGAAGGAACGAATGGAGACGCTGCTGGCGCCTGCTCGAGCAGCCCGATGATCAATAGGACGACAGGTGACATAGATGAATTCTTGTTCAGATGGAGTATCTGGTTCGGATATGGTATCGGATTTCTGACCAAATCCAGTTATCTGAATCACCCTAAAATCCGATTTGCTGAAAATCACCCTTATTTAACCCTCAGATTCGTGCTTTCAAAACGTGCCATTATCCACATGACCCATTTATCCCGGGTATACAAAAACTGACGTATTTTAATCTTCACCAGCGGCACTGCTTGGCTAATGATTTATGCTTTGAGCATTACACATCTTGTCAGCAAAGAGCAGAAGGAGCACTTGGGAGAATATTCAATGGCGCAATACTCGAGAAGAAATCAATACAGAATCGATCAAAATCAGAAAAACAGCATTTATCAATGCATATGCAATTCATATGTCCTAAGGTAGCATCTAAATGTGGATTCTTCACAGATTATGGAAGAAATCAAGAAACTGAAAGTTAATCTAACGGATCCTTACGAATGGGAAGGTAAAATCACCGATCCCGAAGAAGCGGAAAAACTTGCTGAAGGTAACTATTTGACACTCCAAACTGCGGCAATTTGTCATAACCTATTTCCCAATAATTAGTGTGCAAAAAATACAATATTAACCCGGACAACATACCGAAGACAGAGGTTTGTGAAGACACATCCGAGAAGAGTGAACAGGTACGCATTCACTATCTCTTGACTGTTAAAATATAAATACTCCACCCTACCTTGATTGGGGCTTTCCATGAGCTAACGTCAACCTAATTAGGGCTTCATTCAGGCGTACATTAAAGAGGCGTTCTCTCCCCAGCCGACCGATGTCCCGGGTGGTGAGCAGTACGAGGAGAAAAAGAAGAAGGCTAGGTAAGAGGATGTGCATTACGCGGCCTACGAGTGACGTCGTTGGTCGCTATGAGCGCGAGTTGCTATCCTAGCCGACGGAAGCGAGACCTGGTGATCAGACCTATTAAAAATGTGGGTCTTTCCTAATGGAGAGGTATCGGAAGAAAAGCGGATCGAGCCCCTACGGCGTAGCGTTCTCGGATAGGATGTTGCAAAGCACTGGTCACGGCTAGAAGTAGTCTGGCGGTATGATCCTGTATAAGCAAACTGACTGCCCTTTTCACCTCCCATCAGGATAGACTCAGAGATCTCTCCAAACCACGGCAGGCCTGGCAATTAAACATGGGGAATGGGCAATGACTGACTAACTGTGCTCATGAAGCCGCTTCAAGGACAATTTCAAACGCAACCGCCAAAGCAGTCCCCCAATCACTCACATATATCAACTGGTAGCTGCCGCTCCTGCGAGATTGGTCCATTTTTTCGCCACATTTTTCGATAATTTTGAAAATGTTCAGTTCCGGGTCTAATGCCCCTCCGTCCGAGCCCTCTCACGTCTCAACGCCACCCAATCATCACAGGTATCAACTTCATATTCGAGAAAGCATACCAGTGCTTCAGCGTTTACTTTTACAGTGCACAAGAGGAAGCGAAGCTGGGGGTGAGTTTCTTTTTCAGTAAATGAAAGTGCATTCACTTTACCCCGTTGAGCTTGTCAAATAATCTAACATATAGAGCTTGATAAGTTGTTGTACATGCTACAAATGTGCTCCTTTCGCATTATGAAATTGACCAGCCGTCAGAGCGGCCTTCGCCGTATTGAAGAGTTCTCATCAACAATTGTAGCTGCCATCTGTGTCCGTGGTTTCCGCAGGAAGGAACATCTTAACTACGTCGAATGGGGCAAGCTAAAAAGGGTCACGGAGAGAGGCTGCTATTCTAGAGATATTGATTACTTCCCAGAAAAGATTGAGTCCGCCAACTACAAATCTATGTACATGTATTGTTCCGCTGATATAGTGACGCCACGCCGAAAAAAAATTCAACATCTTTGGGCGCAAATGAGCTCGGAATGAGGCGCCTTGTACTCACTGATTATCCTCCGCCTTGATAGGAAGGCGAATGTATGTTCAGTTACATCGGAAATGGCTTTTTTCATATCATAGTAGAGGTGGGGCAACAGTGCTGCAAAAAAGTCTCTTTTTTTAGAGCACAAAGCATTGTATAGGGCTGCCCTACATGGTGCGAGCCTATTTGCGCCTATTTTTGAATGCTATGAAATATTCAGAGGATCATCATTTCGTTACAACCGGGAGAGGATATAAAAATGCTTGCAGCGACTATGAATGCAAAACATTTATCTACTACCCTTCAGCGACCTCGACTACCCCAGGGCTAAACCAGTTTTTTACTGTAATGGAAATAAGAAAGCTTAAAGAAAAGGAAGCTGCCTATATGTTCTTTCTCAGCAGGGAGGGTATCGGTCAACCCTATGCCTGGAGTCGTCCACGTCTTGACGAGAGCTTAATTGTAAGACCACCCTCGAATTCTGGAGCACCATGCGTAGCAGCATCCGAAGATTGGGTCCCTTCGCAGCCGCCCTGGGATGTTCCGTTACCATACGCTTGTTCGGTACGAGCCATTCCTTTACGATTCTTCGCAGGGATCCTTTCCTTACCTTTAGTTCCGCCCATTGCTGGTGTTTAAAAAGTCTGCGATTCCCCTAACCATAAGTTGCGGGAGAAATGTTCAAAAGCTCCTCTTCCAAAAACCCGCATACTCAATAACTTCAAAATGATACGTAACCGCTAGTTAAGAACAAACTCAAGTACATAGCAGTAGATAGGCGAATCAAACGCGCAGTACCCAATTAGCCTGTACAGGGAGACGGCAAGTTTTCTGGAACGTTTTAAACACACGTTTGCATCCTGAGCTTAACAGATTGATTCGGTAGAACACGAACTCGAAATGCCTCCCAGCGTATGAAATCAATCTGTTTTAAGAAGTCGCAGAAGCGAAGGAAGCCCGCAGAAGCCGACTCTCGGAAAATCAAAGGAAAGGACTAGACAGCTATGCAATCTACGCGATATTCTGTGTTGATAGTGACACTTACTCGTATAAATTTAATGCTTTTATTATGCCGAGCAGATGTTGAGAACATCTAAAGTGACAAAATCACCGTCAATGTAACTACGTCTATTAACGACGCTAAGATACACGGGATATATTGAACTGGATGATAGCCGTTGCTGACTCATCGCTGCAGCCTTCAGACGTGCTTCCACGCGAGAAATACCTGCAATAGAACATGGTGAGAAGCAGTCAAGGGATACGCCGCCGAGGGGGGCAGCACACCCACCTCTCCTTTGGTAGCCATGACGAAGACGTCCGGAACGAAGTACAGCACGTAGTCGACCCACTTCGCCGAGACGGTCTCGGACAGCTCTTTGAGAACGTCCTCCATCTTGAACGAAGCAGTTGCACCAACATCACAATTCCATTACCATTCAACTCCAGATGATTCAGAGAGGGTCGATCACGATGGCTCACAGATGCGCTTTTTCTGATTAGACACCCACTCTTACGCACTGGGAAAGATACACCGCTCCAATGGTATAAACGCCACCCACCCAACCTAGAATGACAAAATGGGTTTGAGTCGAAGGGCTACTCCAAACAGAACTGAAGAGGGTTTGTTCGGACTGGCACCACTCTCTTTGGGATACGCTAAGTACAAAACACCGATGTGTACATTGGCTGGCTAAAGCAGTTGAGTGTATGACCCAAATTCGTTTTCTAATCGCCTTCACGCATCCCGCAGAAGGAAATTGCCTTCGATCTTGTTAAAGCTGATTTTTATATGAATGCACTGATTCAGTCAGCTTCTGAAGCCTGTCTAGAAGCCAACGAAAAGAGAAAAACGTTTCAGCTGATAAACTTATTCCGTTGGAAATATATACACAGGGTGTTCAAAAATAACGTGACGAAGTTTTTTTTTAAATAATAACCATGAAGACTTAACAGAACCATGTATAAATAACAACAGCATAGGTACTAGGCAACGCTATATTCGATCGGATTCGACGTAGCCCCTTGGATCGAATACAGAGCTCCAAACGCTTGGTGAAGTTTTCGGTGATGTATGTCGCGGGTGGGAGCGAACACTATTCAAGGACGAGAAGTTGTCCACCATGGAGCAGGCTCGCAATTACCAAAACGACAGGATCTGGTCTGGATGACGGTAGGGGACCTCACCGTTAAGCGGATTAGATCGCTTAGTTGTAGAAAATGGGTAGAGGATAGGGGTCACCGTTGAAGAACCTCTTTACGATACGACAAACATACTGCTGTGATGTCCTAGAGAGAACCCTACTGCGTATTAGACGCATACGAACCTCGCCGGCCGACGCACTGACCATTAGTCCCTCATTCACTTCTAGTAATAATTCACAAGCCCCGGAATTGGTTGACCAGAGCTCTCTAATCGAAGCTCCCTCAACAAATGAGCTTTACGTCGAGTTTAGTGTGGTCCTGTAGAACGTATCGAATAAACCTCAGATAGTACAGGGTACGCCCAAATTATGGCGACAGCTCATGCACGAACAATTTGACCTCTCTTCGGAGCGTCTGCTTTTTTCTGTGCTTTTATTGTTTTTGCTGCGTCAATTTGTTTATGCTCATCTCAATCGGGCATGAAAATTAATTGTTTTTCAAGATTGTGAATCGTTCCTGCCACCATGCTTCAACCATTGAACTTTACCGTCAAGAATTCTCGACACGCGACATTCACCAGCGTCTTGGGGTTCATCGAAGTGTTCTATACCATTTTCAGTTCAAATTCAACGTTTTCGAAAACGAATTCAACGTTTTCGAAAGCAAATTCAATGTTTTCGAAATCAAATTCAATGTTTTCGAAACCAAATTCAATGTGTTCGAAATCAAATTCAACGTTCTTCTGGAATCTCTCCCGTATCATATTAGCCGTCCCTTCCACTCTTTCTTGTCATTCCGCGATTTGCCAAGTTTTGGCCTGTTCGGGGTCGTTTAGTGTGCGCGCGGCGCGCGACGCGATGCACGTGTAGTGGCGAGATTGATCGAACGACGCGACTGATCAATTCGGCCACTACACATTACATCGCGTCGCGCGTCGCGCGCACACTAAGGCCTATGGTATACTCCCGTCTGCTGCCGCAACGCGGGAGTGCACAGCGACGCGATGGCTCGCGATGCGCGTCGCGAGCCGTCGCCGTCGCTGAGACTGACATAGTTCACGCAGTTCTGCAGACGGAGACTTTTGCAGAATTTTAGCGAATCAGCTGATTCAGTTCATTTTTTCCCCAGATTCCTTGTTTTCTCAGCCTTTTGGTTCGTGATTTCGCGTTTTTTTCCCGTTTTATCGCCTTCTGACCCGTATGCCGTCGTAGGGTTGTTGCTTTCAATGGTATTTCGTGGATGTCGTGTTTTACAAGGGGGTTTCCGTCATGCCTGTGTCGACTCATGCATTTCTTTTGTTCCTCATGCAATCCACAGGCACGGAAACCCACGTTTCTGTGCTCGACACGACACGAGAGGCTTCTCGTGACGTGTCGTGGATTTCTGTGCCGTCGAGGAGGTTCACATGCGAAAAAAATGCGAGAATCGGCACAAAAGAGGGGGAAAACGGCCTAGAAAAACATCTCATCCGAAAAGCAGCCGTTCATTCGGCACATTTCTGTGCCGGACATGTCAGCAGAACCTCCCTGTGACTTGTCCGGCACAGAAATGTGGATTTCTGTGCCGTCGAGGAGGTTCACAGGCGAAAAAAATGCGAGAATCGGCACAAAAGAGGGGGAAAACGGCCTAGAAAAACATCTCATCCGAAAAGCAGCCGTTCATTCGGCACATTTCTGTGCCGGACATGTCAGCAGAACCTCCCTGTGACTTGTCCGGCACAGAAATGTGGATTTCTGTGCCGTCGAGGAGGTTCACAGGCGAAAAAAATGCGAGAATCGGCACAAAAGAGGGGGAAAACGGCCTAGAAAAACATCTCATCCGAATAGCAGCCGTTCAAGTCGTCGAAAAAACCCAAAATGACTCTAGCCACGACGAAATCTCTACGAGAAGAGCAACAGAGACATCACATGACCACCCAACATCACCAGACGTGTGTTGGAATTGCTGTGGTATGGTCACGAACCAAGGAAGTGTCGAAATAAGTGAGTGGAAGTGCATAGAATAGGGCATGACAAGCGCTCCCCCCTCCGCGACCATCGACCACTGCACTGCGACGAGCGACGGGCCGCGACGGCCGACGCACGGGAGTATGTTTCACTCCCGCGACGCGGAGGTATAACACCCCTCTGCGACGCATCGCGGGAGCGATGGCGCGTCAGCTGAAAACGGCGCCCCACTGCGCCGTCCGCCACTGCAGCGAACGCGCGCCGTTGACAGTTGTCCCGCGCCCATCGCTGGAGCGACGCGGGAGTATACCATAGGCCTAAACGACCCCTTCCAGCTTCAAGCGACAAGAGCGACTGGAGCAACTGGAGCGACTAGGGCCACGGACGTAGTGTGGTGTACGTAATTGCACCATACGATGACGACCTCCCGCCCGACCGTATTTGAGCCGTTGTTTACTGTCCACACGTCCGAAACCCTTACCTGTTGAATAAGAAGCATGTGCCGGTATAGAAGTCCGAACGCGGATCCCGAACGGCTGGCCGTGGCCCACTACCTGAGTGATAGTGGTCCGCCCGATCTTCAGTCTCTGTCGCCCTTCTCGAGTACACTCTCCCGTGGTACGTTTCCGTGTCGCTTGTTTGCTCGCTCGCCAGCTCCCTCCCACAGCCGAACCAAGAACTTCGTCTACGAGGCAGTGTGCCGTGTCTCTGCCAAGCATTGAGTAACTTCCGCACTATTCAGCAGCACCTCCTCCGATATTTTTTGAGAAGAAGTAAACATTGAAACGTACAGCTTGCAAAGAAGACGTTGAATTTCATTTCGAAAACATTGTTCGAAAACGTTGAATTCGTTTTCGAAAACGTTGAATTTGAACTGAAAATGGTATATATAGGTCCATCAAACGCTACGAAGACCTGGGAACCAAGGATGATATGGACGAGGAAGACACGTATCTGTGACAGGATAGGATAGATATGGACGAGGAAGACACGTATCTGTGACAACTACGGACAACATCAGGAAGGTACGTGAACGAATTCGCAGGAACCCGGCGCGCTCGGTCCACCGGAGGTCGCGAGAAATGGAGATCAAGGAGGACCATTTAGACCTTCTGAAGGACGGACTGTTACGCTGGGCTAGTGCTCACTTTGGAAACCGTTCCTGGATCTTCCAACAGGATGGAGCTCCAGGAACTCACAGAACGAGAATGATGCAGGACTGATGCAAAGGCAACCTCCCGCGCACCATCAGCCTCCACGAACGCGTATGATGTGCTCGACGCGCCATGCTTACGTGCCGACGCCGATGCCTTCCTGAAGCGTCCCTAAGCCTGTATCGACGCCGATGGAGATATATCCGAATCTCAATATTGTGTGTAGTTTACAATAGACTAACAAGCATTATCGCATCATTGGTTTCTCGGAAGTGCCGCATTTTCGTCTTCGGCGATTTGAAAACTTTGGCGCACCCTGTATAAGACGCAATGAGCAGGAAGCACCTACGTTATGCGCATAGTCAGCAGATTCTAGATCCGACTCGCACAAAAGCCAGCCAAGTGCTCCCCCCCCCCCCTCCGGAGCCGGCGAATTGTCATCACAGCTGCGTTTACCGAAAGAAGACAGTGAGTTGCTTAGTGCGTGACCATTGTATAGACCAAATATGCTTTAAAAAACGTCCAAAACATTCGCCTGGAGAATGGAAGAACCCAAAACATGCCCAAATGAGTAATTCATATTCACCCATCTATATCAATCATTAATTTCGAGTCATTTACGACATTCATCAGCTTCTTGTGCAACAAAATACATTGATGGAATGATGGACTCACTCTTAAAAATGTTCCTCGATTTTCACGGTGAATCTTGCTGACTGCTTCGCGAATGAAGGCAAGACTTTTGACAACGTCGTCATTGTATTCGGGAAACACAAGTCCTTCCTGAAGAAGCACTAAAGGCAAAAGTCTCACAGAAATCGAAAAGAAGTTACCGTACCAGCACACTTCGCCTGGAACTCAGATCAGCTTCCAATTCTTGTTTACATTCGATGAGCGGCGTTTGCAAGGATACTGAGTCATTTCGCTTGCTTAGAGTAACAGCAGCTGACGAACGAAGTAACGGCTGCGACCCATTCCCGCCGACACTTTCACAGACCTCCTGCTGCACCGGTTTGAGGGCACGGCGCGTCGGTTCCGATAGGGTTTCCGGCTTGTCGCACTCCACAATCTTCATCGCGGTAGCGTCCGTCGAAGGCTTCACAATGAGGGCATTGTCGGACATGCGCTGAGAACGCTCTAGTCGCTGGTTGTCAATTGGTGAGGTGGATGACGGGTGCGTCTCATTCTCCTTCTCCAATGAAGCCAATGGTGCATTCCCTTCTGACAGCTTCAAATTCGGCTTACTGCTGACAACAGAATAGGCGTCGACCGTTGACTGCACCGACGAGACACGTTTCCTGGAAGAGCGACGCATTCTTGCAGCTGATGCTGAAATCGAAAGAAGATATTAATGTCTTACTTCGATGATGTCTCTCCACCGTCGATATCTACAAGCAGCGGCTCGTCCAGAAGGCTCTGAAATTCATCATGATAAGCACTTATTCCGAAAGGACGCGAGCCTGCTATAAAATCGGCCAAAGCGGTGCGATTGCTTTTACCTCCAATGCTCATAGATCCCCTTAAGTTCCCCTCGAATTTGAAGCCAATAAGACCACATTACGGGACAGTGCTCAGAGTCGCCGGGGATCTATTTGCTTATGTATTCAAAGCACAGACAAACATAAAAATTGTATTGAAACGTTAAAGGAACAGCACGAAACTTGGTGAATGTAACCACCAGCGGTGTAAACAAGACATTACAAAGAACACATTCTGCAGAATACTCTGGGATTTAACATGTGAGAAATCTTCTACAGACCTGAAGATTCTACAGAGATGAGGACTGTTTACGATCGTAGTTGGCGATGGATGCGCCAATCCCATTGATATCATTAGGCGGCAGTAGCCTTCACCGACGATACATGTCGCAATGACGCACCCTGGATCCCCATATATTATATGTGTAGGGCGCTTCCTTATAAGAACGGCTCCCAAAGCAAAAAAGGTACTGCTCTCGATGGACGAATCGGTAGAGGGCGAGGGTCGGCGTTGAATAACGCATGGGTGATGCGCCACACACCCTACTTCCACGCGGTATCATAGAGGATACCTCCACCCACTACACGGCACTATTTCCCGAAACACGAATTTTGCTGCAGACCAACGAAAGCTACATGCTTATAAGAATGTTTACAGAGGACCTTCCGGATATCATGGAAATATCGGCTCACTGATTTACAATCTATTAAATGCAATTACAGGGTCAAGAAAATTGTTGTAAGTTCAAATCACAAACCAGACCCCACCTCCGTTACAACCACAGAACTTCCACTGGTGGAATCCTCAGAATGTTCCATTGCGTAAGAAAAACGCGAGAAGTCCGGCATAGTCGATTTGTCCTGAAACGAAGTGATAGGGCAAGCAACTATTCATGACGACGCGCAAAGATACCAACGAATAAGTACCCGCACTGGAGCGGAGAAGCGGTTAGTAATGGACTTATTGGGTTGACGTGGTGGCGCGAGCTCATCGAACAACAAGCACGGATCTGGCAGGCAGGACGGCTCTGGAGGGAGGGCAGGAGGCTGCAACGAAAGAATCATCCTTCTAGCCAGCATTAACCATGTGTCGTTAAACTGGCGAGCAAAACTGATTGCGACCTTTATCGAAACTAAAGCTTCAGTCCCTTCGTTTATTCAGAACTCGTAAAAGTCGAAAGCATTCAGGGTACTACTCACAGAATGTCATGCCGAAATGAACCACCAGTGACCGGCAGCTGGGCCTAGTTTGAATGAGACCCAGTTCACAAGTGTCTTGGCCGTCCGACTACATAGTGCCACACAGATCAGAGCCAACAGAACCCGATGAAGTGTGCCAGTTCCCAGGTAGTGGATGAGCGTTCCACCTTCAGGTATACAAAAGATACCTAGATACGATCCAAAGTGCTACGAGTGTTCTGCACCCTTACCCAACAACTGTATTAGTGACCGTCCCCACTATACTTTCTCAAAGTGCTAAGGAAAGGTTATGGGACCGAGAAACACGTCGAAAAGAACAACAGACACAATACATTTACGCTGGATTCTTAAGTAAAAACTTGCCTCCGTCGCAGTCGTAGAACTTCCACTGTTGGCATCTTGACAGCCACCGAGAGTGGGACAAAAATCCGATATGTCTGGCATGGCAGATTCTTTCTAAATGCAAAAACTTTGGCTTGATTGTTGCATCTTTTGATAACCGATGGGAACAATAATCAAAAGGATAATCGTCGGCGTCAATCAGTCCTTTGCTTGGGATGTACCACGGATGATTCTGCTTTCACAGGATATCGAGGAAGCAATTCGAATACGTATTTAGCCTACATAATGTCTTGCCGTGCCAGCGATTATGACATAGAGAGCTTTAGTTGAGAGAGCAGATCTTTGTTTAGGAAGTGCAAAAAGCACGTATGAGAGCTGAGTCGAACCACAAACCACCCCGTCTTACCACGCCGCTCCTCCATGCCCTGCGCCACCACTGATCAGCGACTAGCGTAGTTTCCACCCCACTTGTGACTGGCCAGCTCTGCGCACAGCTAGAAGGCATCTAGAGGCATCCAAACTGATAATGGCCCATAAATCCATTCACGGACGCGTTTAGAAGAAACAGAAGACATATTTGGAATCAGCGTTCCAAGCATCCCATCATAAACATCCCATCTCAAAATGCCATGGTCATCTAGTATCCTTCCCTTGATAGTTACTTGTCTTCGCAGATCGTGTGGGTCACAGCATCGCTTTCATTCGTTTCGTCATCATTCAGGATGTTGTTGCAATCCCAACCTTGCGACGTTGAAAAGAAGCTTGATTCGCGCCCAACTGGAATGTCAGTTGGCCAGCAAACGACGAGTGTACAGGGTGTGTAAAATGTATTGACGCAGTAAATGGCGGTTGTGGAAATAGTATTGCGCAGTAAGTTTTAAAATATTCATTTGAGAAATATGGAAAATGATCTTGCAAACACGACAGAATAAGTCGTAATTGACATCGGCTCCTTTACTGTGAATACAGGAGCGAAAACGACGGAGAAATTCATGAGCACGCGCCGCTAGTACTCGCTTGGATTTCCTCCCGTGCCTTGAACAAGGTAGCCTTCTGCGACTGGTCACTTCTGTAGAAAATAGCCCAGACCTCATTCTCCAAAATCGCCTAAAAAGAGTAATCCAGCGAATTCATGTTTAAGCTGTGTTCGTCTGAGAAGCTGTCCACACCTGCGCGCGTTACCTGTTTGCCGTTATCGGGCAGAGAGTGATAATTTTGGATTTGAACGTTAACGTGCTTGAACCTCTTGTAATCATCATCTGTTATGACAGAGCCGTGGCTGACGTTTGGGTTGCTGACCTCTTTCCTCACCAACCGTTTCGAACAGCGCCAAATTTCCTTGTTAAGGAAGTATTCAGCTGTCTGGGTAACAAACAAAAAAAGGGCCACCGTAACGGTGGCGATCAGGTTTCTTCAGTTTTTTCGTGAGTGTTTTTTGAGCACAATACAGACAACAAAAATAACACACAAAAACCTAGAGGGGTAGAAACAGAAAGCTGGAGCTGAAACAAAAAGTAGGTGGGTCAATACTTTTTACGCACCCTGTATTGGCCCACACTGTTGGAAGTCTTTTTTGAGAGCAGTTTTCGCAGCCCTGACAAGAGAAGGATGTTTTAACTCGATGATGAGCTCGTCGATTGTACTTTATCACTGCAGCGCACTGCGCCTGCTTTGCTACTTGACCGTATGGTAGCAATGTCGGTCTACGTCTCCACTGTGTAGCAGAGTGCAGGGAGAACGGTCGAACAGAACTGGCCTCTCGTAGGTCGGGGTTCGTCGGACGGTCTGCAGCCCCTTTAAGAGAACCAAACCGCCTCCCATCCAGCTTGTGCTCCATATCGTTCTTCTTGTCCATCGAACGTCCGCGGTACACGTAGGACAACGTCTCAGTTAGTTGATAGCCTTTCGGCCGAATACCACGTCTCTCGCAGCACACGTCCCATCTCTTTCCATGCCTCGCTAAGCTCAGTAGCATTCCTATTATGTGACACAGAAACACAAACAAAAGGTATGCGTGGCTGAATTGGTGAGGATTTGCTGGATTTAGCACCAAATGCACAAGCTGCTAAGTCGATCCAACGATGATACCTTGAATTCATTTGGCAATCAACTCACGTCGCAAGAGTAGAGCTGGTCCAGCGAGCAAGGAAGGCCTTCTCCAAGGTCCGACGATATAGTGCTTTCGCTCTGAAATATCCCTTGAAATTTTTGAGGTTTATCGAATATTGTTACATCAAACTACCTCCGGCATCTTGCTTCGTACACAAATCCCCTGCAACTACCTTTCATGATTGTGATAAAATAGTACTCGCCCCTGAGGTGTTGTGCTGATCTAGAGAAGTTTTGGACATCTCATTACTGGTGCTCGTGTTTGTTCCGCCCACAGTTTCCTCCACTCCAACGTCAAACAAGCACTTCTCAGTATCAGCAGTGGTTTCCTGGAATAGTACAGCTAAGGGAGCTGCCAACGCTTCTGAAGCATGTTTTGGTCCTAACTCTCCGTGCAATGGGACGGAGCATAGAAGCCGTTTAGAGCCATCAACGAATGCGAACTTTCAGAAGCGAAGAGACTCTGCTTACTTTCTCGGTATCGGCTAGCGGATACAAGAAATCAAGAAGATCGGATACGGGAGTAGGCGTCGCGCTAGTGGCGTCGTCTGTGCCCACAGCAACCGAAGCGGTTTCCACGCTCATATTCTCTAGAACAAAGAGAAGTAGTGCATTAAAGATGCAGAGACGACAAACATGACGTAGCGGAGACCCACCCGGTCCCATTCCAGGATCAACCATAACAAGAAGCTTGTGAGGAACGCGTGGCCCTAAGAAGCATTGTAGGCCTTCAAACTCAGGCAAAGAGAAGAGCTCGACGATGTTTTTCCGGCCTGTCCACATTTCCAGGGCCTGCAATGGTCAAAAGAGTAGAGTGGCTCTCCGCGTCATCGCGCCAATCCTCCTAAACGTTCTCAGTGTGAAGTAGCCTTGTAAATAAAGATGAACCACGACTAATGCTCTTCAAAGCGCCACTGAGAAGACTTATTAACAGGACATCATCTACACATTCCTTAAAATGAAACTGCTTGCAAGTTTACTTGTTGATCGCTCTCCTATGTTGTTAAATAACGTCTCGAGAAAGCAATGTTATGGTAGAGCACCAACCTTTTCGTCAAGGGAGTACTGAAAGAAGTGCATCTGGGTTTGGTAGCGGCTGAGCAGATCGAAATCTTCATCCGGACATTCGTCGTCGCTCATCATTCTATGGAAGCGTTCCTGCACCGATTCCCAGGTCACCTGTAGAAAGCATGTAATCCGTCACCTTAGGTCTATGTATATTGCACTTCCCCGCGAGGGCCAGCAAAAAAAAAACGGTAAAAGGATAAAGGTCGGCGTTTGTCCATCACCTTGCGGGATGAGCCAAGGATTTTGCTTCTGCCTCTACGCGATATCGTGGAGGGCACTTGAATGCGTATTTGGGGCAAACATTAAATTGCGATGGACAACCGATGTACATCCTTCCCAGACAAGACGGGTAGCAACTCATCGACACTGGGAAGATGGAAGGCTCCGTTGGCCTAGGCAGGAAATATAAACCAAGGACGTGGAATCGGAAGCAGGCGACAACCGGCACCTCCGTCTGCGATGGCACGCCGCAAGCGCAAATAAAGTAGTGTAATCACTTGATAACTCATAGTTGCAAAGAGAAAAACAATTGCGACTGCTGGATATGAGGATTTTGAGCCTATCCACAGCACAAAATGCTCAGACCTAGAGAGCGTAAGGCATCCCTGTCGAGATCCTTCTCTATCTTTATGGTTGAACAATCACTGAAACCAAATTAGGGTTGGAACCAATGAGATTCTAGGCTAGTGAAACAACGTAGCACCTATACGACAGAGCAAGAAGTCAATCAATTTCAGCAATTCGAGTCTTCTTGAAAAATACGACAGATTGAAGTGATTCTCAATTTTTGCACCAGTAATGCGAACCACGGTGACCTACATTTGGTTGGCAGCGTCAGACTATAAAAGCCTCGCGGGTATAATCACCAGAGCCTAGTGAATAAAGGAAAAAAGTATGCTACTCAATACATTTTATAACTTGGGAAGGGTAATTCCTCGCGGAGTGAGGATCTCTAAGTTGATCAATTAACAAGAAATTTTTCCAGAGGCGACATATGGAAATGAAGTTTATCTTTATCTTTATCTATAGGCATCCACTCATGGGTGGACGCAAAATAAAATAACAACTCTAACACTAGCACTAGTAGTAACCGAACAAAAAAAAAACCAAAGAAGAAGAAGAAGAAAACGAAACAAAACAACCAGCACGACGAGAAATGAAAGGGGGACAAGGGGAAGCACGATAAAAGAATTTTAAAGAACAATAATCAAAAGCCACAGAAATCAGGTGAGCAACGTTGGACAAGAAGAAGGCAGTTGAAATCGAGAAAAATTGAGTCTTACCGAGGTATAACCAGTTTCTTAAGGAGATTTTTAAAAGTGCTGAGTTTGAGCCCTAGACAACCTTGTGCGATTAAAGAGTTGAAGGCGGAAACCACTCTTACTGAGAAGAATTTTGACCTGACATTCGTACGAGAAGCCCGTGTCGCGAGTTTGCGCGCGTCTCCTCTAGTTCCGGACTGAGCCAAGGTGAAGAACACAAGTTCATAAGGAAGAAGATCCAAATTCCCAGTAAACTATTCCATCCTACTACATATACCACTGTCACGTCAAATTAGGCACTTTCTACGTCAGGTTGGACACTTCATAGCAAATTGAACACTTCCAAACAAACTTAACCCTTTTGAAATCAAAGTTAGGGCTTTTTCAAATCGAAAGGAGCTTCGCCAGGTTAAACTACAGATCCTCCAAGATTTTTAGTCAGGTGTCCGAATGAGTGTAGCAATTTCACAAAATTTTTATTTTTTTCAGAAAAAAAATGACAAATTGCATTTTGTCTTGAGGCACAACAAGACTGCAATCACTTGGTGCATTAAAAGACGAAATCGCGCCATGCACTCGAAAAGCACGTTGCGGTTCTTATTTGATTGAAAATGTAAATGCTGCTCACATAAAAAATCAGTGAGTTTACAACAGTTTTTGTTGTATCGCTTATACTCCATGCAAGCAGAAATTTCGGTATCTATCAAACAAAAATCGCGACGTCAAGGAACGAGGGCGTTGAGCATTCTCTTACTTTTGCGCTTTCTCTTACTGACGAGAACAAGGTCTTGTAATACAGTCTAAGTCCCAAAAGATACTCCAGCCTATATAGATAGAGGAATTAACTTAGAGAAAGTTGCAGAAGCTAATGCCTCGGGAATTCTCATATCGTGCGACTTAAATTTTGACCTGCACTACAAAAAAGTTGTAAAGAAAGCAAACTTTCGGGATTATAACCTGTTCAGGACACTGAATACAAACGATCTTCAGCCTCTCCTACATGCCTAAAAAGGTTATGTGAGACTCGCCATGGAATTTCCCAACGTGTTTAATACCGGTCAAAAGAAATTTATCAAGTTGTTTGAAAGCGTCCAACAGAACTACACGCGAAAGCTGTTTATGAGATGCTTTAGAAGGGGCTATGCTGACATTCCTAATGGTGATGATAGGGCAAGACAACTAGACCTACTCTCCTTGAGCAGTAGAAGGGGATAGCGGACCTAATCGGTATTTAAAACTATAAGAAGCGCTCAACCTCTACCCTACAGCGTTTTTTGGTGCGCCGGAAACAGAATAGGAAGACTAGGATTGTATCCCAGAGTTGCAAAGTCTCAAGTTACATGAAGACCGCATTACTGCTCTTTAAAACATGCCTTAAACCATTATTTTCCTAAAAATGAGAATTTTATGATTTATTGGGGCAGGTGAATCAAGAAATTTCAAAGGAAGTTACTCCAAATTTTCACTGAACAGAAAACTATTCTGCTACAACGATGTTTTGTTGCGATCAAAACTCTAGCGCCATGCGGGACTCGAACCCACACCTCCTGGGAGTGAAAACAGTAGGAATATAGAAAACTATAGAATATAGAAGAAAATAGAATATAGAACTAGAACTGTTCTATTCCTTTTGGAGACCCTCTAGTTTAATGAAAAATCGTTTTGATTTGGACGATGTTCAGCTTGACTTCAAAAGCATTAGGCTTGTTTAGAAGTGTTCAATTTGTCGTGAAAAAAGCTACATAAAAAAGTCCTTCCGAATGTATGACACAACTCGAGCACGAACCCGTAAACCGTATCAAACAAGGAAACGAGGACGTCACCCCAATCTCTATCTTCGAATGATCACAACAAGGAGATGGAACGCTGCTTTCACGCACTGTGCAAACTGTAAAGAGCAACTAACCACGAGCTTGTTCTGCGACTTCTCCTCAAGTTTGATGAGCTCCTCCATGAACAGGCGCACCTGAATGCATGATGTTCTGGGAGTCCAGCGAAGCTACGAACGAGGCAAGAAACGACGTACCGTCAGCAAGTCGTATGCTGCATTCAACGCGACTGCTTTCGCAAAAGCTTCCGATATAAACGAGCTATCCCTAAAAGACTTCGGGTACCTCCTCTTACTCTCGTACTGATGCTAAAAAACCTCAAGCAATAAGGAGAAACTCACTGATTTCCCTCAGGGTCAACATCCGAACTTAATACGGCAAATGGAGACAGCTCTTCCATATTATTCTGCATATCAACACCATTCTTAGGCTTAGGCCTTTTGCTCTTAACGGAATCCTGAAACGATGCAGTTACCGTGACCGCTCACTTATACAGCAGGGAATCATCAATGATTAAATCAGCGGGTATGCGGAGTAAAATGAAGGAAATACCACGCTGAAGTATTCACCTTTATCACTTATTCCCGCGGGTTTAATTGTTGACAAATCCGGCTTCTGGATTCCAGAGCGAAGGAAACAACGGCGTACAGCAGTTCGCACTGGCACAATACGATTCCATAACAACTAGACTTCAAGGACCACCGAATTCCTACATATTCCCGCTGCACATAGCTGGTGTTGTAAGCGCATTTGGGTCCACTATCCACCCCCTTCCCGGTGGGCAATCGAGAGGCCGTGAATGGCAGCTAAACTATTGGGATGATCGAAAAGTCTTGCAACATTAGCACAACAATGTTACAATACAATATAATACAATACACAAAAACTCAGTCCATGATATAGTCCCCATCCAAGTCTAAGGTCCTGCCCCATCTTCCAGGCAGCCTTTCAATTCCTTTCCGCCAGAATTCCGAGGGCTGTGAGGAAATAATTTCAGAAACCTCCATTTCTAGTTACCGTGAATCATCGAACTCTCTACCTCGAAGATGTTCCTTCAGAGCTCTGAACAGGTCGTAGTCAAAAGGAGCGAGGTTTGGAGAGTACGGCGGATGGGGCAGAACCTCCCAGCCTAACTCGTAGATTTTCTCGCGACTCACTTTTGCGACATGAGGACGCGCGTTGTCGTGCAGCAGATAGAGATTTTCTCGTTCTGGACGTTTTTGGCGCATGGGTCGGCCAAGCTCTGGAGCTGGGTAGTGCAGACAGATGCTGCAACTGTGGTCTCACTATCCAGAAACTCCCATTAAGGCCATTTTATACTTCGGCGATGCTGTTGTCGCACTGCGTAGCAGCCCGCCCAACACAGCGTCGCCGATAGGTCGCCGAAGTATAACATAGGCATAAGCATGCCTTCAGAGTCCCCCCAGCAACACAGAAGAACCTTCCTTTAGTGGTGTCCACGTTTCGGTTGTCTTGGAGCCCGTTCTCGCATGGGGGCTATTGGCTCTTGCGGGTGTGGTTAGCATAAAGAACACAGTTTTCACCACCAGCAACAATATCCTTCAGAAAGTTCTTTCTGTGCGGGCGTAGAAGCAGCGACTCAGCAACGTTGATTCGGCATGCCTTGTCAGAATCCCGCAGCGCATGTGGTACTTGAGACGACAAAACTTTGCGGTACCCAAGGATTTCCAGCTGCCTCACGACGACGCGAATTCGCGAGTGGTTGAATTGTGCTTCACCTTGAAGTCTTCGCGCAAGCTGTCTTCTTCCACAACATAGGGGCGTCCGGAACGAGGTCGACCTTCAACAAGGATATCTCCAGCCTTGAAGCGCTGATGCAACGGGCCACTGTGGAATAGTGGATGACTTCCTCGTTGAACGCAGCGCAGATGTTGGAAGCTGCAGTCCTTGCGGAATGGCCTTGCAGAAATTCGTAGTAGACGACAGGTCGTAGGATGCTGCTGCCTATCGTTGACATTGCTGCTGTATTCGTACTCAACGAGGCCTTTTATAGCATACTTGAGGAAGCTTCGAGAATGTACTTGACGTCACCACACAAGATCAGTACTATCAGTAAGAGCTTTAACAAATTTAACAGGCAGTAGCGTAAAGTGTTGCAAAACTTTTCGGTCAACCTAATATATCATGTGTGTTGGGCAAATTAAGTGAAGATGTGCAATCGGCTCTACTACGGCGTCTCCTCCAACTGCGCTTCCGCGTATCGGAGGGCGCCTCGGCTGAACGTTGGTTTTTTAAACACCAAATCTCCCATGTTTACTACATCGAACAAGGAACAGGAAGGCTACTGTTATGCACAGCATCGAGATATGAAGGCAGGAGGCAGCGAAGAATGCGAAAAACATTAGGGAAATTAAGTTAGGGAATTTAAAAAAAAACGCCCAATAGGACTAGGGAACGACCCCAACAACGGGTTACTAGCGCACATGTTCGTCTGCTCTCCCATGTTCAGAGAGGCACCTCCGATACCCTCTTTGCATTTCTTCACTTATCACGAATGGTTATTACGTAAATTTTCAAACGGATCTTGTGAACCGAAGCAGTTCACAGTCATTGTTTAGATTACCTCAACAATGCGACTCCGTCAGTAGAAATGCATTTGGCTAGTGATTTCGGAAAATCGGAACTAATGGTGAGCTTGTATGGGTGTGCACACAACAGCCAGCGCCTCCTCCGACTTCGCTACCATGCACCTCAAACTCTTTTACTTTCATGATAGCCCCTGCATCAATGGGCAGAGGTGGAGCATGGGGAATTAAAGCGAGAGAATAGAACGGCAAAACCTCCCCTCCCACAAAGGCAGGTTCGGTTAGTGTATTCCACCCACACTCATGAACCCCAGGGCAGGAAAAATGGATCTGCTGTAGTCGAGGGTAAGGAAAGGATACACCAATCGGAAAGGGAAAGGGACGCGGAGCCAAGCGGCTCAGAGAATCACCTTGTACGGCAGGCCTATCCGACGTTCTGTATTGCACAAAAATTTAACACAACATGGTTTACCCTAATGCTGAACTGAGGTACGCCATTTGGCAATCATGTGCGTTTCTACCAAGTTGGATAACCACTCATCGTCAGTACAAGGCGACCCCAGACCCCTCCATCCGACCCGCTTTACGCCAGAGACACAAACAAGCGCCAAGGAAATTGCAAAAAAGGTTCTCTCGTAGTCTACCTCGGAGTTTCGAGGTACTTGGCGGGCTTGTGCCCGGATCCCATCAGCGAGGCACCTTAAAACGAGTAGCTGAGTCGGATCCTGGAGTTCGCTCTTCTGGCTAGTTCTGCACTCTCCGGGCACAAACCCGTCAAGGACATTGCAAATAGCCCACTAACTACTTTACCGTCGGTTTCAAAGAATGATGGAGAGTAAAGTCGTCCCTTTTCCTACCTAGAGAGATGTGTAAGTACTACATCAAAGAAATACTGTGCAGGCAGATAATTCAGTGGCCTGCCCAATCGAAGAAACTCACGGTTTTCGCAGTTACCGCTGGCTCAGGTTCCACTGTGGCCACATTCTCCTTCCCGTTTGGGGGTGAGACCCTAAACCAGAACATTTAAAGCTACGACTGGGGACGAATTCTGGAGTGATCCTCATGCAGAATGGGAGGGAAGCAGGATTACCTGTTGGCGGCGCCGATACTTTCGACCAGGGAGAGAAGAGAGCCGTCGTTGGGGAGTGAGGACGGCCGCTGCTTCTTGAATCCGACGGCTTGGAAAGGGGGCGAGGCTGACTTTCCGCGTCCCAGCATCTGTTGCAAGGCACACACGAACATTAGATCGAACACATGCCAGCCGAGAACAAGAAAGGAACCCGTCCACCTCCGAAAAGCGATCGGCCACCAGAACTTCGCGCTCTCGGCGCTCCGACCAACTCGTCCACTCGGCGCGAGAACTCTCCCAAGCAGCGCAGCCGCGGGTCGGCTGTCCAGTGAAGGAGACCTCGACCACCGAGGCCCTCAGCTCCCAGCTCTCGCACAGCATCAGGTGGCCGAACTGCCCCACTCCATCCATTCCGACTTCTCCACGTCCAATAAACCTGTTCATCACATCGAAATCCATTTTCTTCGTCTTCAGTCCCTGAACACTCCAATTTTCGTCGTGCAATCGATCGAATACTTCCGAAAAATTAAGAAGGGGTGCTAAGCGGGTCACACAGGGAGTGTTTTTTAAAGGTGAGACAAGTGGTTCCTGAAGCGAAAGGTTTTGTGCAGCTTGCGCGACGTCATTTAGCGGCAGGTATCGCGTCGCTGCGACCCAAGGACCTGTTTATACTCCACAACGGCAGAGACGGAAGTGACCTCACTAAGCCTGCGAATAGATTAATCTCCAGTAATTTTCTGTCAGCAATTAATACGCTTGCACGGGCGTCCACCCTATCGCCTTGTTGTGGTCTACGAAAAGCCCTGAATTGGCAGCTGCTGGTGACGATGAGTTGGTGCCAGACATGTTCGCAAGGATAAAGCGCTGGCTTGTTCATCGGCTGGCAAACAAACTCATTGTGTAGAACAAATAGTCTACAACTTGTTTGCACGACATCCCGTAGAGGTAGGATGTGTAGTGCATCCCAAAAGAGATTGGGTAACGCCTTCCTTAGCCTTCACTGTGGAAGGAGAATAGTTCCGTAGTGAGATGAAACCTTTGGAAGAAAAACTAAAATGTTTCCCTTGAGGCCTCTGAAACATTGGGTTGACCGAAAAGTCTTGCAACACTTTACGCTACTGCCTGTTAAATTTGTTAAAGCTTTCACAGTATTGATCCTGTGTGGTGACGTCACAGTACATTCTCGAAGCTTCCTCAAGGTACTGTATAAGGCCTTCGTCGAGTACGAATACAGCAGCAATGTCAACGATAGGCAGCAGCATCCTACGACCTGTCGTCTACTACGAATTTCTGCAAGGCCATTCCGCAAGGACTGCAGCTTCCAACATCTGCGCTGCGTTCAACGAGGAAGTCATCCACTATTCGACAGTGGCCCGTTGCATCAGCGCTTCAAGGCTGGAGATATCCTTGTCGAAGGTCGACCTCGTTCCGGACGCCCCTATGTTGTGGAGGAAGACAGCTTGCGCGAAGCCTTCAAGGCGAAGCGAAATTCAACCACTCGCGAATTGGCGGCGACACTTGGATGTACGCAAGGCGCCGTCGTGAGGCAGCAGAGTTCTGTCGTCTTGGGTACCACATGAACTGCGGGACTCTGACAGGGCATGCCAATCAGTGTTGCTGAGTCGCGGCTTCTTCGCCCGCACAGAAAGGACTTTCTGAAGGACATTGTTACTGGTGATGAAAGCTAGGTTTTTTATGTTAACCACACTCGCAAGAGCCAATGGCAATCACGCGGAGAGCCATTGGCTCTTGCGGGCTCTTGCGATTCCAAGGCAACCGAAACCTGGACACCACGAAAAGAAGTTCTTTCTATGGTGCAGGTAGACATTGGATCCGACGCCGATGCGGATAATTCGGATTCATCATTTTTCCCAAACCCTGGTTAGAAGGATCGTGCGATGTGTGTGATAAAACATTATGTTTAAAAGCTTGCATCCTAGGGCAATTCGGATAGGGAGCATTTTCAGCGGGTGAATTTTCGGAAAATTTAAAAAACTGATTTTTGATAGGAAAACTGATATCCTACCCGATTCGGATATCCGATGTGAAATCCGAGATGAAACAGTTATTTGGATCATCTGAAAGTCTTTCCTGTTGAGCTTACTTTTATATGAATCCTTCGAAGATCCGGAGCTTCTCAAAAAAGTTATTATTCGCATGTTCTTTTTAACCGATATTGAAAAAATGACAAGTTTCGATTTAACCGAATCAGTGTCGGATCCAATGTACAAGATGCGCGAAGCTCGCTTGCGATGGTACGGCCACGTTCCGCATGGAAAGGAAGACAGCGTCCGCACGATAGGCCTTAACTTCGAAGTAATAGGAAAGCGGCCTAGAGGGCGCCCGAAGCAGCGCTGGGCTGATTACATATGGACTTGAAAGTAGCTGGTGTCCACCCTGATCTAGCGCTGGATCGGGAAAGGTGGCGTCATGACACCGGAAGAGCGGACCCCGCTACGATGCGGGACAAACGCTGAAGAAGAAGAAGAAGAAGAAGAAGAAGAAGAAGAAGTGTCGGAGCCAATGTCTAGTTGCTGGTGGGACTCAGGAGGCACACTTTACTGGGAATTGCTGGATAGTGAGACTACAGTCACAGCATCTGTCTACGCTACCCAGCTCCAGGTCTTGGCCGACGCCATGCGCCAAAAACTCCAGAACGGGAAAATGTTCACCTGCTGCACGACAACGCGCGTCCTCATGTCGCAAAAGTGAGTCGCGAGAAAATCCAGGATAGGCCGAAGTTCTGCCCCATTCACCGTACTCTCCAGACCCCGCTCCTTCTGACCACTACCTGTTCAGAGCTCTGAAGCAGCATATTCGAGATAGACAGTTCGATGATCGACGTCATCTCGAAACGGAGGTTTCTGAATTCTTTTTCTCACAGCCCTCGGAATTCCGTCGGAAAGGAATTAGAAGGCTGCCTGAATGATGGAGCAGAATCTTAGACTTGGATGGGGAATATATCGTGGACTGAGCTTTTGCGTATTGTATTTATTTATTCCATACACTCAAGAAGAAGACGCTCAGATGAGAAGCACAGACAATAGCAAACAATGAAAAGAGTAAACGGTCTCTAGGAATAAATCACTTCTTTTAGGCCCCCTCAGGCACATTTCAAGATTGAAATTTTGGAAATAGTTCAAAGTCATTAGCCGTATTGCAAGTGCCCCTATCCTAGCAATATCCGCTCCATTTGGCCATGGTGCCCATTATGCAATAGAACTTGTCGGAGCTTCGGGACACGGGTATGCCAACCACCCACGTGGAACTGACAAGTTGGATAAAGCTAGCAGGAAAGGTGCAAGCTTGCAGACTTCTAAAAAGTTTGACGGACGAAAGAAAATGTGCTTGAACTCAGCGAACTTACTATCAGTCTTATGAACCAGAATATCTAAAACTCAAAGCAAATGTCTAACAAACTAGGTGTTACCAAACAGTTTCAAAAGGTTGAGCTAATTCAGCTTCATCTTGAAGGAGCGACAGCTAATGGCTTTGAAGACGTCCACTGGAAGCAATCCGAACCACGTGGCACTTCTGACAAATAAATTGCTAAACATTAAATTGAACTTTTAGTTTCTGAACTTATAAGTAATATTAAACCCACCGTTCCGCTCACTAGTTGATCTAAAAATCCAGTATTTACTCGGTGTTAATTCTACATCTTTTCGTAAAATACGGAAGGCGAACGATAGGTATAATTTTACGCTTCTCTCCTGTATGGTTTTCAATCCGAACCTGGCTAGCCTCTGACAGTAGCCTGACCGTTTTTTTTTTTTGATTTAGGAGGGGTTAAACGATACCAAAGAAGGCGCGTGAATATCTGTTGTACACGCTCGATCTTATGAATGTCTTTTCTTAAGTGTGGGCTCCAGATAGGTGAGCAGTATTCAAGATGCGGCAATACACTTGTACTTGTAAAGGCGTAGCAGTATTGTCACATCTGAACTTCTGATACACCGAAGGATAGAAAATAGATTAAGATAGGCTTTCTTAACGGCACTGTCTATTTGTCTTCAAAATTTCAGACTTTCAGATTTAAGGATAAAGGACGGCGTTAGTCAATCCCTTCTGGGATGCGCCAGCGGATTCTACTTCTACGGGATGTCGTGCATGGGACATGAATGCGTATTTGGTCATACAATGACTTGCGGTGGCCAGTCGATGAACAAGTCAGCGCTCTATCCTTCCCAGACGCGTTCGTCTGGTACCAATTCACCGACCCCGGAGGGATGGAAGGCTTGGTTGGCCTGGGCGGGAAATCCGAACCAGGAACATGGTATCGGGTGCACGCGACAGTCGCGCCTCCTCCGACTGCGCTACACGCGCCTAGCGGAGTTATAAGATGCTAATTTGGTACCATTGATAACATATTGAGGCGTATCACCGCATCCTATTGCATTACGGCACACATCTAAATTCAGTGGAGTTCACCATTCAGAAGCCAGATATATAGTTTTTCAATGCAACTTTGAAGAGCCGCTTGCACCTCCTTACAGGCTGCTCTATCATGTTTCCCGTAAATTTTAATATCATCGGCATACGCTTGGATTTTGATAGCGGTGGATGTTCAGAGTATTTGGGGAGATCCATGGTGTAAATGAAAAATAGCAGGTGAGACAGAGATCCTCCCTTAGGAACACCGATGACACAGGGATACCTCAGGGAGAAGCTCTGCCGATCCCTTACTGTCATGCCTCTGTTATCAGCACAGGACCTGAGCCAGTTAAGGAGAGTCCCTTGTATACCAAGGAGCTCTAATTTTGCTAACAGCTTTCGATGGCAAACTTTATCAAACGCTTTTGATAAGTTGTTGTATTACACGTCCAGGTTTCCCGACATTGAGGGCCTGGCTGAAGTCGAAAAGTGAGTCTGCTAGATTTGTACATGTTGAGGCTCCAGGGAGGAAACCATGCTGTTCCGGCGAAAAAGCACGGAATCTGGAAATCCAAGATAATAATTTTTCGTGTATAATCTTTTCCATGACCTTCACTGGAGTTGGTGTTAGGCTAATAGGTCGGCAATTGCGGACGAAATACCAGATTCTTTGGGAATCGCAGTCAAAATCGCCTCTTTCCACATCTGAGGAACCTCTCCCAACATCATGGAGATATTAAACAGATGAGCAAGAAGTTTCGACAACGAGGAATAGCACTTTCTGTAAACTATCTGAGGAATTCCGTCAAATGTTTGGGAGACAAACATCTTCAGACTCTTCAGTAAAACTGAAACTTGATGCGGGTAAAGCAAATCTCGTACCTGATCTTATTAAAATTCTTCAATTTGAGGTTTTCATATGAGTTTTCTAGCGGAAACACGCTGGAAAAGTAGTCACCCACAGCAGTGGCCTTTCCCTGATCTGTAAAAGATCTTCGTCCATCATCGCTAACATGCGTTGGTAAGGAGCTTTTTGTATTGATTTTACGCCAAAATACTGGTATAATTGCTTCTGAGAACTCAGTCGGCGCTCATAGTTGGCCAGAAATTTGTTTACGTGATAACGCAGTTGGGTGCATACACTGTAGTAGGATGTGTTGCAAAAAGCCATAAGTAGCTCAAAGTACAGTATTTTTGCTCAATTAGATTCCTGATATGACGAGAGTACGCAATACAACCTGATTTAGGTTTTCTGAAAGAAACGAAAATTGCAAAAGCTTCGTAGAAAGCTCTGCAAAATCTCTGGTAAACATCATCCATCGATATGTATTGGTCGAATAGTTTCAGGCAGTAAATTCTGGATAAATAGCTGTTTAGAGCGGAATAGTTGACATTCAGGAAATCGGGAAGAGGAAAGGCTTCAAAGTTGCAGAAGCTGTCAGTAAACTCAAATGATACACGCATGGTCAGACGTCAACAGCGGTGGAAGAACAACCACGTTGTCAATCGTTAAGGAAGTAGTAAGGATTATGTCAAGAATGGCATTTCCATGTGTGAGTTCCCGAATATATTGTTGAAAGCCTTCCTCTTCAAAAAAAAAAAAAACTCAAATACGCAGAGCTTGCAGAGTTTTCGGCTGTTGACGTTTCCCAGTCAATCTGAAGATTAAAGTTATAAGTTTATTACATTTGCAAAAGGCAAACATAAAACAAAAACAATATCTCAAACACAGCAACACTAATTAAAGCATAACATAACATCATATTATGAACAAAACAAGCAAGCAGTAGTAATTGGTATTACTCTATGGTTCATCCAAAAGCATCATACTGAAGTAATTTTTAAGTCGCCTAATAAAATCATTCGAGAATGAGCTGAGGTAAGTTCTTAAAGATTCTCTAACCATTTCTTATCCTCAGCTTTGGGAGAAATAGGAGGGCGCCACACTTTGATTATTCCCGTGTACGCTGCCTTACTGGATGAGAAAAAACCAAGCAAAGCACATCTGCCTTACAAGGAGCATCGAGAAAGTGACGAACTACACAAAGATTTCCCTTGAAAACACAACAAACTCCGCTTCCAGGACGACCATTGCGATCAAAACGAGAAATCATGTACGGTAGGCTACCTACGATTTCAGAATCATAAAGTATCGGAGAGCCAGGTTTCCGTGATGAAGGTCAGGGTTTTCATTAGCAAGAAATGTCTGAAATTGATCAATTTTATTCGCTAAACCCTGAGCATTTGGTAAGTAACACCTCAATTTAGAATCATGCGAGTTTGGAAGTTTCCCCATCTCCTAGAAAGTTCAGACGTGCGTCTAAGTTCTCCACGATACACGACCCACCGGAGAACAGCACTGCCCTTGTTGAGCTCTTGAGCCTGTTGCCTCAATTCGTAGTCATGCTTCTTTTCTTTAGCCGTCACACTCCTTTGCACGAACAAGTGAGGAAAGCTACTGCCACGAAGAAGTCGCGCGTTCGCAAGAGCACGGCGCCAGTGAGAAGTGGACGGGAGAACAACCTTAACTAACCGAGGACGTCTTGGGTCGGGTTTAGCCATCAACGTCATGCGCGAACTAGAATGGGAAGACATGGGAGTAAAGGTCGACGGCCGGCATCTGCACCAGTTTCTGATGCCTCATTTTGGCTCAACAGAACGAAAACTCCGAATGCTCCAGCTATCTGTATCTGGGTCGCGAAGACAGAATGGAAAACGACTTAGCACAAGAGCTAAGCAGGAGGAAAAGAGCGTCTTGGGGAGCTTTCAATAGCGACGAAGAAGTCGTGAAGAAGACGAAGAACGTCCGACTCCGCGCCCACCTATTCGACTCCAATGTTCTTTCTGCCCTAACATACGCCTCAGAGACCTGGGCTATACGAAAGCAGGGTGAACACGCGATCAGTGTCGCGCAGTGTGGAATCGAGAGGACGGTGCTCGGAGTGACACGACTCATGCAAGTGAGAGAAGGCCTTCGGAGTTCCGAGCTTGGCCGACGTTGGAAAATCAGAGACGCTGTCGCATGGGCCAAGTAGTCGAAAATAAGGTGGGCCGGTCACGTAATGCGATTCAGACACTTGCTGGACGGGAGCCATCACCGACTGGATTCCGCGGGATGTCAAGAGAACACCAGGACGCTTACCAACGCGTTGGTCGGACTTCTTCCTGATAGCCCTGATCGACCGATATGATGGTCTTCGTGTCCCTCGAGCGAGGAGAATCCATTGGATCACTCTGGCACGCGACAAGGACGAATGGAGACGCTGCTGGCGCTCGCTCGAGCAAGTCGATGATCAACGGGACGACAGGTGATACCGGTGATCACCATAATGAGTGGCTTTTGCAATAGCCACGGCTTTCTTTGCAGCTTTCTTCGCTTCTTGGTACCTCCGTCAGTTATCGGCTGTCTTTTCGCCGACAAACACGTGATAAAGCGACTTCTTCTCTCGCACTTTTGCTTTCACGTCATGTGTCTACAGCCAGGCCTGCTCGTTGACCTTCCGTTGCCTAGGCTTCGTAATGCTGAGTTCCTACTGTGCAGCTTGACGAATCGCGTCCGTCGCCTTCTTCCAGGTTTGGTCAACAGTCGTGACTGTCGGTAACCGAACGCGAAAAATTATAGCTGCTTCATTCTTTCTCATTCGCCATCACTTGATTCCTGGTGCACTGCATCGCTCGACCTGCTTCAGCCTCGGAGGGGCGATCTTTAAAGTGTAGATCAGCGATCGGTGCACAGGACGACAGTCTCGTACGGCACGACCTTGGCATCTGTGACGAGACTTTGGTCACGATCCTTCACAAACACAAAGTCTGGGGCCGGATTCATCAATAATTAAACCCGTGAATATGCGGGGTATGTGGGGTAGAGGTAAGATAGGAGTCAAGTAGAGATAAGGTAAGAGTCAGAGACGCAGGCTTCATCGTGGGTATATCCCTATACCCGCGGGTTAGTCGTTAATGAATCCGGACGCTGGTCTCAGTCATCTGAGTTCTGGTATACTAATATAGAACGGGAAGAGGTGGGAGGCACGTTGTTGACGATGTTCACTATGGTGAGCTTATGCGATTCCGCATACTCAAGGATACGCTCATCATCTACGTCACGCGATCCGTAACCGAATCCACCACGACAGCTCCACCCGTCTTTCGTCGAGCTAACGTGCCCATTAAAGTCACCGGCGACTATAATGGTGTCTCTCGACGGTATCTCTGCTGTCTTCTCATCAAGCAGTCTCCAAAACTCTTACATGGCTCGATCGGAGCACCCAGTCTGCAGAGCATACGTAGAGAAAAAGTGATAGAGTCGCTCCTTAGTGACGACAACGATCTTCATCAATCGATCGTCAAAGCGATCATCGCTTGCAATCGAGTCACGAAATCGTTCGGAAACGATTATTCCGACATCAATGGTGGTCCTGGGAATTCCACATAGAACGGCCTTAAAGTCATGTCCTATGTCCCGTGACTTGCGGCAGGACCACGCGCCGGACAGGAATCAACTCTTCTACGCTATCGTCCCTCAACCAACTCGCACGAGTGGCTCGTCAACGTACTCACATTAAGCGTTGGTACGCGGGTCCTGATTATGTTGCGGGGCTTTCGGACTAGCTCAGTTGCCTCCCGATGCCGTCCTCGCATCGGGGACCTTAGCATACTTCTCACACTTGCCGTGCTTTGCGAGTGCGCGTCGGCTTCTGCGAACGCGGTAGCACTATCTCTATAAACGTGTGCAGTCATACACCATTTAATGTACATGGAATCTTAGAAGGCCGTCCTGTCACAAGGGCCTGTCGCGTGCAATCGAGTGTCCGTGTTCGGCTTAGCTCGCAGAGTGAACCGTTTCCAGTGGCACCGCGCGGAGGAACGGACATCGCCTCCAGTCCATTCTCGAAACGCCGTTTCCTAAAACACACATGATCCGCTGCCGCAACTGTGATTTTCGATTCTCCACATGGTTCTGAGATCCGGTGGAGGGGAGGTAAAGCACTGGGAACCGCCAACCGCCAATGAATCGGAGAGAGGAAATGAAGAATGCGATGATGCTTATCACCCTATAGAGGTATGCGTCGTGACCGGCTGAGAATACAAGGCGCGGCAAAATTACCCGTGCACTAAAAATTCAATGGCATTTTGAATTCAAACTTCTCAAATCAATTTTAACTATCAAATTTATCTACGACAAACATGACAATTCAAAGCATGCTAACAGTCTTCAAAATGATCGCCTACACCCTCTACACAGTTCGACAAACTCTTTGCATGTGGCACGCAGGTACGGTTCATCAATCTCGTCCCAGGATTTGAAAAGCGCTTCTTTAAGAGAGTCCAAATTTAAGTGTCTAGTAAAGCAGGACTTTTTCTCTAAGACGGCACAGAATAATTTATAATATTATGGTCCAAAGAGCTGAGGGCAATTTGTCGTGTGTGAAGTCAAGCAGCTGCTCGGCGCTCCAGTCCTGGACCACCTTCGCTTTGTGCGCTACAGCAGAATCTTGTTAAAAGCATCAGTAGCCTTCTCCGAAGTGGGAATCAAACCACGGCTTGAAAGCTTTCTCCGGGATTCTTCTAAACCGCTGGCGTTGATTTTTACGTCAGCTTCGACGAAAACATGAGGAGTTTTTCCTGAAGATGTGAGTCCTCCGCAAACCATAATGGATTGAGGGTTTCTCGCCTTTTCCTGAAGTCGTCCTTTAGCGATAGCATCACCAAGCGAGTCCCCAATAGTCCTCTCATTTTGGGAGTTGAAGACTGGATTCAACGTGATCATCTTCATCGCTAAAGACGATGTTTTGAGCGCGTGCCACCGTGAATCGTTGCAGCAACCTTTTGCATCTTTCCAGTCTCCTCTTCTTTAAAGTGTCCGTCAGGCGTTGGCATTTCTGCAGACGATAACAGAAGTTCTTACGCATTCTCCTCACTATACTCCCTATTGAACTTTCGCCTATTCCTATGTCTTTTGCCATCTGGCGCACCGATCTCCTGGCGTCTCTTCGGATTTTTCTCTCACGAGTTTCACATTTTTCCGGTTCGTAGTGTTGTGGACACCCTCTTCCTTTCCTATCCTTTTCGGTCTTTAATTACCTGTAGCGTGTTACTGTATCCTGAACCGTTCTCTGGGGCACGGAAAGGATCTTTGCAATATTAGGGGGGGGGGGGGGGAGGGCAAAAGTAATGAGACACCCCACGCCGTGTCCATATATCTCGTGGCTGGAGTCTGGTTTCGTGCTTGTTGTATTTGTATGTTTGTATGCTACTTACTGAAGCCCATCTGAAAAGTTACCACTTCCGCCCTTTCCAGAAGCATGCCAAAAACCCCAGCCTGTCTCATGCCGAAACCCCAGTCTGACGAGTCGACCTGTGTAGCTCAAATCTCCCCCAATTCCCAACCCCGAGCAGCCTGGGCTCAATATTCACGCAAGATGAGAAGTACGTCTTCTACCTTAACCCTGCCAAGCAGCGAGTCTGGGTGAGGCCTGGTGACCTGTTACCAACCTCGGTTCGGCGAGATGTTCACGGCGAGAAGCACCTTTGGAGCTTTTGGGTCTGCGCCCATGGGTCGGTTTACCGGAAGCTGTTTCCCAAGAGCACTACGATGAACTCCAAGGCCATGGTGAACGAAATAGAAGAGATGGGCCGGCGACTCGCTCTTATTCATTCGCAGCGCTTCAAGAAGTTTCTTCTCTTCGACAACGCCGCACCCCATCGGGAACAAGTAAGCACGGATAAGCTTTGCCAGCTGGGCTACGTTCACATGCCTCACCCACCGTTTTCGCTGGACATCTCTCCATATAACTACCACTACTACTTGATCCTACAGGACTTCCTAGTCGGAAGGGACACAGGAACCCAAGCAGTCCCTGACAACCATATCGAGCAGTTGATCAACACCAGGCTCAAGCAGTTCTGGAAGGATGGGATCAGGAAGTTGGCTGAGCGATGGCAGCAAGGTCCTTGCCCTTAATGGCAAATACACTCCTCAGCATCGTTGAGTTGTAATTGAGTTATAAGGAGATAAAGATTTTTTTCATTTTGTCTCATTACTTTTGCCCCCCCCCCCCCCTAATATCTCTTATGGACCTTATGAAGTTCGATAACAGCTCCTCGTAGGGAACTCTTGACCATTTTGTACTCAAGTGCATATAATCTACACATTGTTCAGTTTACATATATTAGGCGATTGAAGCGAGAAAGTTTCGGGGAGAAAAATTAAAATGTTTTGGTGCACGGGTAATTTTGCCGCACCTCGTAATGGTGACATGGAGATATGAGAGAGCGGTCACTACCCGCTAAGAAGTACTCCAAAAACGTTGCACTTCGTTTACGGCCAAACGCATCACTGAAGATCCTTGCACTCCCCCGCCCCTTCTCAACGTGATTCTCAGATCTGTCTGCAGTGTTAACTATGTTTATGCTTGGTGTTGTTGTAAAGATGTGTAATGTTACTGTTTTCTAGCAATAAAGACTTACCGAGACATCAGTAAAGGATTGTCAAGCTTCACTACAACAAACCCATGATATGTATACCCATGAGGTTCTGAGAATCAACGATTTCAAGGAGAAGCATAAGGTGGAACAGCGAGCTTGACCTTCCCTTGTAAGATGTCAGCCTTACGTTAGTGGAGGGTGGTCCAACCGAGCGAGGTTTCTTTCTTCTGTAGTTTGCCGTTTTCTTCCAAACTTGCTACCGGTAAAGCGCTTTTTGATCTTCGGTCGTGTGATATAAAGCGACTGTTGGTGTGTATGTACCCCTCAATTTTCAAGGACATCGACGAAAGTGTAGAAAACATGGCGCTTCCCGAACATTCCCAACACTTCCAGCTCTTCGAAGAGACTGATACTTCGGTCAGAGCTGTTCCCTTCATTTTCCATGGAACGGCAACTACTCGCCGTTAGGTGGAATGAAAACAAATGCTCATCGCAATGGGAGAGCTATGCATCCTGTGAGCGGGAACGGAAGGACGGGAAACGAGAACGTGCTGCTCCCAGCGGCTACAGGTTTTCTAAGTTGCCTTCTGTATCACACGCTATAAAGATAGTGAAAAAATTTCCACAGGGAACACAATTTCCACACATTGACGTTTCAGAATTTCACCAGAAAGCAGGGAAAGCAGGATGGCTGTAATGCATTGGAATACCTCCTACTTAAGAACACATACACCGACAGCTTGAAAAATTCTCAGTAGGAAAACTTGAGATGAGACTGCAAACCAAAGCGAAAGGTTTAAGAAGTTTGAGGTTCTGACAGGCTTTGAACACAAGTATGCCACCTTGCAACATTTATTGACACTCTAGTTGTTCACTTTTTGACAATGTACAGTCCCTCGAATTTGAGGTTACCCTGCAGTCGCTGATCCTCAAGATAGATGTTGCCCATAAGATCGAAGGCGGTGATGTAGCTCTCCGTTGTGCCCTTAAACTCCACCGTTTTAATGCCGAGAGCCAGCTCATCACAGGTGCCCGGGATGAATGCGAACGCCGAGAATCCTCGTTTGCGATCCTTCAGTGCCCCAATGTCTATCGTGTAGAAGTCGTCGAAATTTTCGTCCGCACTAATTATTTTGTTGCTGCCTCTGAAGAACTCGACTGTAATTCAGTGTCAGTTCACTATGGTGCACACCTGCGAGACTCACCTGCGTTCGTCGGCTTCTTCATCATAGATCTTCTTGGAGTGCCTTCTGGGGATGAAAAACCACCTGTGGTGTACTTTCGACCACTGCACTGCCTCATGTGTGAGGTAGCCAGGTGCTGGAAATCCTGCTGCGTCTCGAATCTTCTCGTAATTTTTGGTCCAGTCCTTATGTTGAACCTGGACTATGTTTTCACAGAAAATTTTTCCGATAAGAAAAAAATTCTGAACAATTCGGTTCACTCACAGCACCATCAGTCGAGACGATTTTTATCCACATAGAATCCGTGCTCACAATTGATCCATCCTTCGCTCTGTACTCCTGAAATCTCAATGATTGGAAGAAAATGAACTATGGGGTTGTTCCTCTTTAGACAATCGTTGTAATCCTACTTTGGAGTGCCCGATATAAAACCACTTACCGTCCCATGTCCACCAACGTAGAGCTGGCCGTCCTTCAAAGCCATCCACTCCGCTTTCATGCCGTTTGTAGTATTTCCAGGTCCGGAGTTCAGAAACACCCATGGAATAGCCTGCGTTTGCTACCATTTTTGGAATTCTTAGCCTATACATTAGACATGAATTTAGTGAGCACCTTCTGGCCTTCTATCTGGTAGATCATTCCGGTTTTGTCGTCAGGTGAAATCAGATGTCCATTGAATAGTGCCAGGTCCGACAGCTCCATCGCTCGTCCTTTCACGTTCAGGTGTCTAAAATATAACCTATTTTTCGGCTAAGAATCCTATGCATTAAAGGTACTTCGTAAAAGGTAGTTAAAACTTAGTCTAGAAGTGTAGCAGCAAGATTTTAAAAACCCTGCTTCTGGGCTGTATGTAGCATTTATTAGATTTTTTGCTTCTGGACATGAGAGTGTCAATAGTGAGTTATTTATTATCTTCTGCTTGAATTTATTGCTTCGTCTTAGATCTGACATTGCTCGAAACAGCGTTGAGCACTCCATGTAGGGATAATGTTTGCTTTAACAACGATGTTTTGTTGCGATCAAAACTTCTAGCGCCAGGCGGGACTCGAACCCGCACCTCCCTCTGACCGGGCGGGAATGCTCTACGCCATTACACCACCGGCGCCGTTTGATCGAACGCAACATCCACACCTCGTGGGACCGATCAGCACCCACCCGTATACGGGATGAGCTGGCCGCTGATATCAGCATGGGACCAGTTAAGCTGATGGTCTTGATAGAAACAATTCAAATCAGTTTCTTTAAGCCTCAATTGGCTGGTATCGAGGTTGTAAGCTGTCACAACGATGTTTCGTTGCGATCAAAACTTCTAGCGCCAGGCGGGACTCGAACCCGCACCTTCCTCTGACCGGGCGGAAATGCTCTACGCCATTACACCACCGGCGCTAGAAGTTTTGATCGCAACAAAACATCGTTGTGACAGCTTACAACCTCGATACCAGCCAATTGAGGCTTAAAGAAACTGATTTGAATTGTTTGCTTTAACTTTTTTTCGCATTCCTTATCGCTAGAAGTATTTTAGATAGTTTGCAATCATATAAGTGTGGAAGATCGGTGTGTAAAATTACGACTCACGGCGATTCCTATGTTTTCACGATTTACGGTAAACGATTGGCATGGCGCACCCAAAATAGGCATAAGCGTCGCCTTTTGCTCTATGACAGCGTTTTAGAGGGACGAAAATCACGAAAAAGTTTGCGTTGCAGTCAGCATATGCAGCTGTCACCTATCACCTTCGACTATCTAGGTTAGAACTTGTAGAGCATGAGCGAAAGACCGTGGTACGTAGGCTTAAGACGAATACTTTTATTCTGAAAGTAACTCTCTTAGTATTCAGAAGGTTTTCAGGAATTCTTTGGCAGCACACATTTTTGAAAAAAATACATGCCTTTCCACTTTCTTATGATTACAAGATTTTGAATGGATATTCGATAATACATTAAAGTTTAGGGCGCTCCCACATAAGAAGACAAGATAGCTGAGAGAAGTTTTCTTACAACTTTATAGCCGTTAATCCTTCACATAAGTAACAAACCCTTTGGAACTGCTTGACTGCCTTCTTCTGACCCTTCATTCGAGTGACGTTTGAATTCTACCCCCCCCCCCACACCCTAGATGAACTGGTCGTAATCAGTTCGAAATTTAACCAATTCACATAATATAAAAATTATAAAGATATAACACTTCAGCAGTGCCGAATCGAACCCCTTTGCAATGCGACACTATTAAATACTTACACCTCGTTATAGGATTTATTAAGAACTGGTGGTTGCGGTTTCCAGAATTTCGGGTTTCATCTACACCTGATAAGAGGCTGTCAAAGAAACTTACGTGGTGACATTTTGATCAGCAGAAGGATCCCAAGTCACGGCGATCGTCTCCCCATCTCCGCTTATCGTCAGCTGTCCCTTCCTTTTGACTGCCCGCCATGTCCAGTCTGATGGGCTTCCCCCAGCGTCTTTGTCCATGTCGGTGATAGCAATCAGATCATACTGAAAGCGGCGTTTGCGAGCGCCCGACTGTTTTGGAGCATTGCTAGAGATCACAATTGTAGCCCTACCGTTCTGCCTACTACGTCGGGAACGCAGATTAGCTCCTGAGGCATAGGGGCAGCTAAAATAGGTAGATTATAAAGGTAACTGCGTGTTCATCACGGATAGACAACAATAGAATCTACCTTGAGCATCTCGTAGAAGCCCAAAACCGGACAACAGCACCTGAAAACGTCGCCATTTTTTTGTGGAGTTGGTTTAGTAAAACCGTGGAATGTATACCAGGACTGGGAAGGTAAGCGACCACATATTCGGGTAGTGAGCGACTCCACTGATCAGAGCGAACGGTCCCATCTTAAATAGCAGTGGCCATGTCCATATGCAGTGCGCTGCCTCAAAGTGCAGCTTGTCAAACATGCCGAAGTACTCCAAAAAACCCCGTCTAGTGCTTTCATTGATGATAATTCCTGTATGAATCCAGCCGCTCAATGTGGCTCGCTTCAAAATCGTTTTGCTATTGTCACGACCTACTTCTAATCCGGCAGGATACTCCACATAGCTTTTCCACAAGTCGGATGGCGGAAATTCCTGTGCCTCTAGTGCCGAGCAGGAAGGCTGCTTTGGGTGCTGCTGATGAACTTACTACTTTTGTCGATTGCGGTAGGTTGTGGTAGGAATGGTAAGATAATGGTCCTGGTAATAACAGCAAATCTCTTGCAAATTTTATCTGGCAGAGTGATTATGTGAATAGAGACGTGAAATTCATTTTGTTAAACATCAATTTGCTCTGTATTATCGCTTATTTTAAATCGAAGGTTGGAAAATAAGCCAGGCTAGGTGAAGAATGTGTGCTGCTGTGTTGCTGGCGCGGTTTTTATATTTACCGAAACTACAGTTATTATAATTCCAATTACAGACCTCATATGTATGCGTAATGAGCAGCTCAGATTGCCCCTCCGGAGGAAGTTTAAGCAAAATCCATAGTCCTAATCCCAACGTCATTTCTAACGCTAAACTATCCTAACCTATCGGAATCATTCCCTGCGAAAATCTAAAGAAGAATGTGAGGCCTGTGGTCAGCATTGCAAACATCCTTCCCCTGTAGGCGAAGAAATTATGGGCTCGCTTAGTTTGCCCAGAAGTTTTCAGGCTTCTACCTTCCTTTGAATAACAGTTGCTCGACGATAAGATTGATGGGGTCCAAGGTCTCTGCGAATTTTTGGAACGCGTTTTCGCGTCACAAATGCAAATTGTTTGAATGCTTAGCGGCTTTACGTACAACCATGGAGGCAGACATTCTAGCAAGCCTGTGCTAGTGACTGCTATTTTGCCCAAAACAAAGCGCTGTTCTGTGTAACAAGGTCTCTCAAATTGAGGCAGTCATTACGGAACACTGTACACTGTCTGTGAGGGTTTTCTACATAGTAATATTCTGAACAGGAAATTGAAACGTGATGCTCTTTTTTTCTGGAGCGCTATAGAACGCAATTTGGGAAAATTCACGAACAATCGAAGGCTGTTCCTCAAACACCACTGGGATGTGCTACCAGTATTTTTGTGTCGCCTACAGAAGTGGGCACGACAGTTGATTAAATAGCTGAGATCCACTAAACGTTGCCGTGCGCTTTCATGGATGAGCTTCCTCACTGAATTCTGTGAAAGCTCTTTGCACTAAAGTGACGTGGAGGTCTTATATGGGTGCATGGACCTTTAAAGTATCAGTCCTGTATGGAAATAAGAAAAGAGGTCGCTGTGGAACATTTTAGTGCAGTAGTTCAGTCTGACCAATCTCACAACTACGGGAGGCTACGGAAGCGTCGAACGAGGACAAGCGACACCATCAAACTCTCTCAAGAAACTTGCTGCTGAGAACTGAGAACTTATCTTGAGAAGTGTCTCTTGGCAACAATACTGGGATAGGATTCATCAAGGATTGAACCCACGGGTATGCGTGGTGTCAGGAACAAAGATACACACGATGAAGCATTTATATCTACATTTATATACCGCGCATACTCGCGACTTTCACTGTTGATGAATCCGGCCCCAGTACTTGTTGCTCGCATTGCATTCTCGTTTATGGTTCGAGCAATGTTGAAGTAGATGCGAACGTGCGGATAACTCTTGAATTTCGTTGGTGGCGTATCAGTTCAGTGATAGCCGACAGTGATAAGCCTCAAGGGAACAAACGAGTGTCATGAGCCCCAGCTTTCAAATAAAACCTAGAAAGCAGGTAGATGGATAAGCACGAGCTATGAATATGAAGATTAGGACAATTATAAGCATGTGGCATACCTCCGAGTCGCTCTAACGATGGTCGCTAGAGCGAATAAGGGTGCATTTTGTAGATAATCTCTCTTCACGAAGCGCTCCGCACTACTACGGTACAACACTTGAAGGAGCAATAATTGCTTGTTTATCAAATATAGATACGTTTTGTTGTAGCTTGTCAATGACTACATGGGGGTAATTCACTGGACCGCGGAAGCAGCGCTCACTTACCCTCTTGGGGGAGAAATCTGAAGGGCGTAGTTTGCCCAGATTGTCGCTGTCTCGCTATAACATCTTGATAAACCTAGAAGAGGGAAGCATTAAAGAAGTGGAGCAACCGATATAATAGCTTCACCTTTTCCCTCACTTAAGAGTTCTGGTTCTGAAGAATGAATAAAAAGAAGTAGCACAAATTAATAAATTCATAAATGGATGGAAAACAGAATAAATTGTGCAAGTGCTACAAAGAGGTGCAACAACTGTTCTGTGTAACTTTGCTCTATGAACACAACCCCATCCCTATGGGACCCGTATGCTACAATACCATGCTTCTTGTAAACATTGCTTACACTGATTTCACTAATTTTATTTCACTGAGGAATCTATTCCCATGGTACAAGTAATATATTCCACGGAAGCTCACCAACCAGCATCTCACTAGTTCCGTTACGAATCTCCATCTGTTGGGTTCAATGAATCGCTCACATCAATGTGCTTTTTTAGAATTTGCGTTTAGCAGTCGACGATTGTAGAAAGTGGACCTTGTTAGATTCTGTGTAGAACGAAGTGCCACAGTGAAGCCGGCTCCTCCAAATTTTGTTCATGAGCTCGTATTCTAGAACAGGGTCAAGCATGGGGTTCGATTTTTGCTGGAAATTTACGACCCCCCCCCCTCAGAAGCGGAATTCGTAAGACCCCCTCCCTCTCTCTTCCACTGTTCTATTTCTTGTATTTCTTGATTTTTTTCAAGACTTCTTGTGCATTGTGAACTCTTTAATAGAATCTTCTTTTCGGGTGCGGCTTTGGCACTGAAGGGAACAATGAAACAAGTTCCCTGAACAATACATGTTTTCAAAACACAATAAAATTCTTTAAAATTTTGAAGGCTATTTTCGACACTTCAAAATAAAGATTTTCTGGTAGCAGTCTTCCAATCATCACTGTTCAATTTATGCAGCTTTTTTTTCAGGACGTCGTGGACACGGAACATTCTTCTATCTGAAGGAGTGACGTTTTCATCTGAAATTGTGCTTTGAATTTGTGTTATATAAAATGTTGAGTATTACTCTCTGACGACGACTTAAGTGCTTTCCTTATAAATTTTTTTGAAGTGTTCCTCGAATCGATTATGGAGCGGAAAAACGAAGGATGGACGATGAACTTCCCTATAGAAATAATGTTCTCAAATCCTAAGTAAACGTCATAAAAAACGAAGATGAATCTACATAAACCCAAGCTTTGTGCATGATACAGAAAAAATATGATTCTTCTCAGCGATGACGGAACTGCGATGACGATATGATTAGGATGGATCGTAAGCAAAATTCTCGTTTTTCATGAAAAAATATTTTTTAGCCGAAGCAGACCACCCATACGAATAAAATTTTGCCACAAAAACTTCCAAGTCATGATCAATGCACAGTGAAAAAAATCATGATTTTCTGGATCGAACAGGATGGATCGACCTCAGGTCGACTTTGCACCAACGTCATCGGAGCATGAAACTAAACGTTCACAAAAAGGTTCATAACTCGGTAAGTTTTTCGTATTTTGAAAATTCTTCTAGCCTCTCAAGAAGAAGATAAAACGCTCTTTCTCACAGTGTAAAAATCTTTTTTAAAAAAGGAGTCGTCACGCGTGGCTGCTGGTTCGATTTTTGAGCGAAAAAAAATTGAAGTGGCTTCACAAAAATATTCATAACTTGATCAATTCTTTGAAGTTTCAAAATTCCGCTTACTTTTCAGAAACTAGAAAAAAGTCCTTTCTTGCTGTATAAGAATGCATTTCCAAAAAAGGAGTCTTTATGTGCGGCAAGAAGGATGTAATTTCTGGTCCACTTCGCAAAAATACGTAACGAAAATCGAACCCCCTGCCCCGCATGAAGACCCCTTTCTTGGAAAGGAGTTCTTATGAGGTTATAAAGCATATTTGATCCATTTTTTGAGTGGGTGCGAATTTTCTACTCTTGTCCAAAGAGTCGAGTTCAAGCTGCAGCTGGGACCTCGATGGAGTTTCCCATCTCTGTCGGAGTACACCAGGGTTCTGCGCTTTCCCCACTCCTCTTTGTTGTCGTCATGGATGCCATCACACGAGATCTTCAGAAGCCCGTCCCTTGGACGTTGCTTTATGCCAATGACGTGATGCTCGCTAGCGAAGATAAAGGAGAACTCGAGCGAGAGTTGCAAGCTTGGTGTGATCGCTTGGAGCGGTTTGGACTCAGATTGAACGTGAAGAGGACCGAGTATTTAACGACGGACGTTACCGAGTCCAGCTCCATCAAGGTTAACGGCATCGAGCTTCCACGCACTGCGGTCTTTAAGTACCTGGGATCAGCAGTCGCGTCTGACGGCAAACTGATGGTCGAAGTGAATTCACGCGTGAGTGCAGCTTGGTCCAAGTGGCGCTCGTTGACTGGCGTGCTCTGCGACAAGAAGATACCAGAGCGCTTTAAGTCGAAGATGTACAGAGCAGTCTTTATTCTTTATTCTTTATTCGTTTATTGCCAATAACCATACTCTGTAACCGGGTAAAAAACAGAACACGCATAAGATTGGCTATGTAACCCATACACAAAGTAGTTTACACAAAGTAGTTAATAACCACTTAGCAAGCAAAAAAAAATGGACGGCAAGGAGCTTTCTCAGATAAGAGGGGCCACTGTAGGACGAAAGTAAAGTCAAGTAAAGTCACTGAGGAAGAGAAAAAAAAATAAGAGGTAGTCATTAAAAAGGCAGACAATATATAATTTGACACAAAAAGTTAATTCCTGGATTCACTGAATTGCTGAACTCTCTGAACTGTCGCCGGAAACGCTAGAACTACGACCCTCCCAGCACGCAACTGGCTGAGCCATACCGGGGCGGGCCCTGTATTTCAAGGACCTCATTGAACTAGTACGTACCCCAGGCGATGGCTGGGAGAGGAGGAGGCGTGTAGGCGAGACGAATCAATGGGAACGTTTGAATAGATTGAGATTTCAAAGGCTATCATTTATATTGTATTTTAATATAATAATTACTCAGTAACTTTTTTTGAAGCCCATGAAATTTATGAGAATCTTTGTGGTGTGATTTTATTTTGAAGCCTATGAAATTCTTATGAAAATCTTTTGTGGTGTGATAGTCCTTTAGTGGCAACACCCAGCTAAGAAAGCATCCATACTTCTCTGAGGCACTATAAATGCGTGACAGAGTGGGGAGCAAGAGAAAAAAAAATGATGTAGAGATTGTCAAGAAACACAGTGAATTAGACATTTAGGTCAGCATTGAAACCAACTGTAAAGGGATGCCAGAAAAAAGAACACAAGAGAATAACAACGAACTATTGCAGCTAAAAGCATCTAAAGACATCTAAACAAAACACCTAGAAACAACTGCAGGAAGAACTAAAAAAGACTAAAAAAAGCTAAAAAAGCTAAAAAAAGCTATAGCCCGTTAACAGGAACAAGAGAAGAAGGGTCGCGGCTGTTAATAGGCGAGACGATGCGCAGCAAGTGCGTAGGAAGAGGAAGCCATATTGAACTGCTCTGAACTGCTTTGAAGGCCGCGTTACTTCTGTAAGAATATAGGATTGCAAAACATTTTATTTTGTTTAACAATTTAAAAAAAGAATTAAAGGGACTTCCCTGCAATTTCGCCTGCCACGACCCAAAAACTCAATGCATGGTACCACGGAGCAGTAAAAACAGCAGATGTGAACATGACTGACATCAGGAAGGGAGTCGTAAGAAAAGAAAAAACTACCAATGCTGATATTACTTGACAAAAACGGCTAATTGAGCATCGAACATTTGATATTGGAATTATGAGTGCCAATTCTCGTTTTGTGCTAGGAAATTGGCCAGATGAATTTGAAACAGAGAAGATTTTTTCCACTGGAAAAAAGAAGAGTCTAGACTGTTCCACAGTGGGACGACTCTACCAAGGAAACTTCCTTGAAAGGACCGAGTGTTGGTTTTATCTGGCCTGATTCGGTATGCATGACCACGAGTGGTACCGATAGCTTGGGATAATTCAAAGAGATCGGTCAATTTAATAGATATTTCTCTTGAGATAAATTTGTACATCAGGCCAAAATCAGCTACCACTCGTCGGTGTTCAAGAGTGGGGGCTCCTAACTTTTTAAGACGTTGCCCATAAGAAATTTTGATATTTCCGATGCGAGCAAAACAACGGTACGTGAAACTTTTTTGGACACCTTCTATCAATTCAATATCTGATCGGCAATAGGGTGACCACACAGGTGAGCAATACTCAAGTATGGGACGAGCATACATAACGAAAAGTTGGAAGAGAACAGTAATATCACGGGTTTTGAACGCTCTTAGAATGAAATTTGCAATCGAATTTGCTCGGGAAACAATGCGGTCAATATGACATTTAAAGTTCAATTCGTCTGAGTAGTAAACTCCAAGATCGCGTACTTCATGAATGATCGCTAAGGGATTCCCATCAATTTTAAAGGTGTAGGATGGATGGTTTTTTCCAATCAACATAACTGCCGTTTTTTGTATCGAGATGTCGAGTTCCCATATTGAGGCCCACTTAACTAATGCGTCAATGGATTCTTGAAGTCTGTCACAATTATTAATAGTGAAAACTTTGGCCTCATCAGTCGTCCGGCCGGTAGCAATGTACGGCGCTGAGTGTTGGCCAGCGACCAAGGAAGTTGAAACGCGCCTCAGCGTCATGGAGACGAAGATGCTGCGCTGGACGGCAGGAGTCACGCGCATGGACCGCATCCGAAACGATGCTATTCGGCAGAAGTTCGGTGTCGCGCCGATAGCGGACAAGATGCGCGAAGCTCGCTTATGATGGTGCGGCCACGTTCTGCGTGGGAAAGAAGACAGCGTCCGCAAGATAGGCCTTGAGTTGGAAGTATCTGGAAAGCGGCCTAGAGGGCGCCCGAAGCAGCGCTGGGCTGATACGTTACACACGGACTTGAAAGTAGCTGGTGTCCACCCCGATCTAGCGCTGGATCGGGAAAGGTGGCGTCATGACACCAGAATAGCGGACCCCGCCACGAAGCGGGACAAACGCTGAAGAAGAAGAAGAAGAAGAAGAAGAAGAAGAAGAAGAAGATCCATTTTTTGATGGCTGAGCGGAATTTTTGATTTTCGGAAAATTAGCCGAGATATGATCAATTTTCTGAAGTCGTAAACTGAATCTCGGATCGACCGTTCACCGTGGTCATCGAAGTGATCTCACAAATATACACATGCTAGTTTTTCGAAATTCAAAAATTTTGCTGGCTATTTGAAAAGTATAGAAAAAGCGATTCTTTGTGGTTACAAAAAGCTTTATAAAATAGAGTTCTTCATACGGGGCGGGAGGGGTTCGATATGTTGTCGATTTTTGCCGAAAATCGACCAGAAATCGAACCCCCCGCTCCGCATGATTACTCCTTTCTTGGAAAGCGATTCTTTTATAGTAAGGAAGCAAATTTTCCCTATTTTTTGATGACTAAGTGGGATTTTTAATTTTCAAAAAAGAAGTGAGTTATGAACATTTTGGTGAAATCATCTCGATGACGATGGTGAAGGATTCAGTTAACGACTTCCGAAAATTGATCATATCTCTGCTAGTCCTTCGAAAATCAAAAATCCCGCTTAGCCATCAAAAAATAGATCAAATGTGCTTTATAACCATATAAGAATTCATTTCCAAGAAAAGGGTCTTCATGCGGGGCAGGGGGGTTCGATTTTCGGTACGTATTTTTGCGAAATGGACCAGAAATTACACCCCTCTTGCCGCACATAAAGACTCCTTTTTTGGAAATTGATTCTTATACGGCGAGAAAGGACTTTCCTTTAAGTTTCTGAAAAACTAGCGGAATTTTGAAACTTCGAAAAACTTACCGAGTTATGAGCATTTTTGTATAATCACTCCAATTTTTTCGCTCAAAAATTGAACCGTCCGCCGCGCATGAAGAACCCTTTTTTGGAAATGGTTTTTACATGGTTGGAAAGCGTTTTTCTTCTAGTTTTCAAACAGTCAAAGCAATCTCCAAAACTCAAAAAAAACTTACGGAGTTATGAACCTTTTTGAGAACGTTCAAGTTTATGCTCCGATGACGTTGGCGCAAAGTCGGCCGGAGGTCGATTCATCCTGTTCGATCCAGAAAATCATGATTTTTTCAGTGTGCATTAATCAAGAGTTGGAAGTTTTTGTGGTAGAATTTTATTCGTATGGGTGGTCTGCTTCGGCTAAAAAATATTTTTTTCATGAAAAACGAGAATTTTGCTTACGATCCATCCTAATCATATCGTCATCACAGCGGAGAAGCTTAGTTTTTTCCTGTATAGTAGACACAACTTGAAATTTTATATGGCACAGTTCCACTCTCTGTCGTTCTTTCCTTCAGAAGGCAGAAAAGTTTTTTCCGCGAAGAGTTCATCCATCCTTCAACTGCGGTCGATCATGTCAGAGAACGCAGCAGCCAGAAGCAAACTGCTATAACTCGGAGATCTTTGGGACTTCTAAAAAAATTTACAAAGTTTTAATAAAGGGGGGTTCATTGTGTCAAAACAGTTTTCAAAACTAACATTTTCTATGTGATTAGAATATGTGATTATTCCGCTGTGATTTGGGTCCATATTTTTTCGGCAAATGACGCTAAATCAAGAGAAAGGGTATCTTATGATTTCCAGAGTTCGTGTAATGTGCTTGACTTCCTTGGTGTTGAGTGCAACCCGGTATCCGTGTATCGTCTCGGCCGCCCTGACCAAGGCCACAACCGACTTCTCAAAGTTGTTTTACCTGCTCGTGTATTCCAACGTCTCGCAGTAGTACGAGCTCCTCGGTTGCGCTTCTTTCCTGGAGGGAGTGTTTTCCTTAGGAAGTCACTGACTCCAGAGCAAAGGAAGCGTAGGCGAGAAGAGCGCAATGCTGGCAATGTTAGCCGGTCTAGTGCATTGCCACCTGACACTGGTCAGGTTGAGCCGTGCACTCGACCGCCTACCTCATTCACGGCTCGTTCCAATTCCTGTTCCGGTAATTCGGGAAACTGAATGTGTCTCCTCGGTCTTATAGTTGTGTTTTGAGGACTCTATACGCTAACGTTCGATCAGTTGTAAAAAATGCGGATTTCATCAATCTGGTTTTAGCTAATAGATGTGATATCTATGCTTTTACGGAAACTTGGCTCAAACCAAGTCATAGCACTCCATCTGTGCTAAGCAGCTTAACTATGGACTACAACATATATAGGTGTGATCGGCCTAAAAAAATGGGTGGAGGTGTGATTTTGCTAACAAGACGAAATCTTTCTTTTTCTCATGTTTTTAGTGAATCTGTAGAAGATGCGTATGAAATACTTTGCGGCGATGTTTCCTACGCTAGTTCAAGTTTTAGGATGCTAATCGTTTATAGAACTCCTTCCTGTACAGCAGCTAAGACGGATCAACTTTTCAAGGTAATGAGTGACTTATCAGCCAATGAAAAACATGTTATCATTGTAGGTGATTTCAATATTCCTGAATGTTACCCCACCAATAATTCTAAATCTGCCGGTGCGTCGGCCTTGCATGAACTTATGTATCATCATGACCTTACACAACATGTTACACAACCCACTAGGGGTTGTAACATACTAGACTTTGTATTTTCCAGCTCTAAAACCATCATTGAGAACTTGAGTGTGTGCTCCCCTATAGGTGCGAGTGATCATAATAGCATTACGTTTGACATAAGATGTGATGCTATGGAATCTACCCCAGTCTACCGGAGGCTATACTCTCAATGCAACTACGAAGTTGTGTGCTCAACGTTGGCTCAGGTTAGGTGGAGGGAACTTTTTGAAACTAGAAACAGTGTTAATGAGAAGTATGAGCTTTTCCTTTTTGTACTCAGAGCGTCCATAGAATTTTATGTTCCTTTCAAACTTGTTTCTTCGCTAAAAACTACCGCACTTCCTAAGCATTTGCAGAATATGGTGTCTCATCGTGAATGTTTATTTCTAGAGGCTAGGCGTACTGGCAATTGGGATTCTTTCAATATGTTCAATAAAAAATTCATCACCCATCTCAAAAAATACAATAATTTTTTAGAGAAAAAAGCAATCGAATCTGGAAATATTCGTAATTTCTATGCATTCGTTAATGGCAAAATTCGAGAAAATAAATTTGTGTCCTCTCTCACAGCAGGTGGTGTCGTTGCAAACTCGGCTGCAGAGAAGGCCAATATGTTAGCGGACCAATTCGAAAAAATATTCCAAAGGGATAACAGTGCGATCCCCGTTTTCTCTGGCAGAATTCCAGCTCAGAATATGAAAGACTTTCCGTGGTTTGCAGCCGATCATCTCTATGCCTTAATTAATAAGTGGCCTAGTTCATCTTCGGTTACACCTGATCTTGTACCTTTACACTTTGTTAAAAAAATTTCGTCTGTTATATGCGGTCCACTGGCTTACCTATTCAATCAGTCCTTAATGCACGGCGAAGTTCCGCAGCGTTGGAAGCATTGCTTCATCACACCAATACTTAAAAAGGAACCAGCAGTGAACCCCGAAAATTATCGGCCGGTTAGCATTACCTCCGTTTTTTGCAGAGTTTTTGAGAAGGTACTTAAAGATCATATGATGAGCCACATTTGCGCTAATAATATTGTCTCTCGGCAACAGCATGGGTTTATGCCAGGGCGGTCTATTCAAACTAACCTGCTAGAGTGTCTAAATGATTGGACGGAGGCAATTGACTGCAAACGTCCTTGTGATGTCGTTTACTTCGACTTCGCAAGGGCGTTTGACAGAGTGTCTCATGAAAAGCTAATTTTTAAGCTGGAGAGGTACAAGTTTCATCCGATACTAATTAAATGGATAGCCCAGTATCTTTCTGGTAGGACATTTCAGGTTAAGGTAGATTCCTCGTTTTCAACCGTAAGACGTGCAATCAGCGGAGTCCCACAAGGAGGGGTCCTTTCTCCTCTCCTTTTCAACGTGTTTACTGCTGAGGTTCCAGAGATAATGGAGCAATGTGATGTCACAACGAAGATGTACGCAGACGACATAAAGATCTATAGGACAATCACTAGCCCTTCGGATGCGTTCATGCTTCAACAGGCAATAAATTCATTAGCGGACTGGGCGAATGCGTGGCAATTACCTCTTTCCTCTCAAAAAACTGTTGTTCTGCATCTAAACTCTGGAATATTAGGACAGCCTTATGATTATGCCATTAATGAATCCACTTTATCGGCAGTAGACTCAGTTAGAGACTTGGGCTTTTTATATGACAAGAATCTTGATTTCGGGAAACACATTCGAACAACGTGTAACTCTGCTTTGTTGCGGACATCAAATATCTTTAGGGCTTTAGCAACTAGGCAAAAATCAATTCTATTAAAGGTATATAAAACTTATATACGCCCTCTTGTTGAGTCTAGTGTATCTGTTTTCTCGCCATATAAAAGGAAGGACATCTTTGCCATAGAAAAGGTGCAAAACAACTTCACCCGCAAGCTTCTTCTTCGAACAGGTAGTTTTCTATATACTCGAGTACCGAGAGCATCAATTAGAAACAAATACCTTGGACTTCCGTCTCTGGAATCTCGCCGCAAAGTTCTTGACGTCTGCCTCATTCACAAGCTTCTGCATTTTACAACTGATTCCGGACCTTGCAAATTCTTTAAGATGAAAACTTCCAACACCAGAGGCGGTATTGCCAAATTATGTCTGCCTCGTCCTAAAACTAGATCTCGAGCAACGTCATTTGCCTACAGAGCGGGTAGCCTCTACTCGAAAGTTGCTAAGAACATTCAGTCCTTGCTAACACCGGGACAGATGAAGAGCCGTGTGAAAACCATCTTGTATAGATACGATTTTGTCTGAACATCTTAATTGCCTTGCGTCAAGATGACTTCTTTTTGATTACTGATGTGCGTATTCTTGTTTTTTTTGTTGTTGTATCTTTGAGCAAATGTTGTGATCGTCCTTTCTCTAACGTTTGCCTTATACATTCGTAATAAACATAACATAACATAAATAGAAGATCGTTTCAGAAAAACATAGATTTATCACTGTGGGTTAAACGGGCTTAAAATTCTACAGGGTACGATTTCACTCTCAGGCGCTGTTTCCTGCATAAGAGAGAAAATTCTTCTCAAGGCAAGTCCGTTTTTCGGTTGCCATTCCTTCATCGATTCGAAGAGTGCTTCAAAAATCTTGTAGGGAACGTTCTTAGGTCGTGCTTAGTAATTGACATTTAAAATTGTATAGAGTGGAAAAGTAGACGTCGCTCCTTCAGGTAGAAAACTCCATGTTCATGACTTCCTGGCAAGATCTGAAAATCGAAAGCCTCTCATTGACTCTAAATCTGCGAACAGGAAATCTTTATTTTTCACTGTACAATATTTTTTTGATATTCAATTTTTGTACTCCAGGAAACGCGATGCTTGTATGTATCCGCATGGTCGTAGCCACACCTGGAAAAAATAACTTATTAAAGGATAAAAACATCTAAAAACCTGAAATTAAGAGAATACTCTGCCAAAACCCAGAGAGTACGTCCCCCCCCCCTCCAGACGACGCCACACTACGACCCCCCTTCGATTACCGAAGCTCAAGTTTGACCCTGTTCCAGAAAGGCGGTTGCGCCAACACTCAATGTACATGACAAGGTTTCCTTCTGTTTTGTTGCGTATTGTCCGATCACATCGTACAAAATCCTATCTTCCTCGATTGAAGCCGAAGGCTGAGCGACTATGCTGGTTCAGTGGACTTCAGAAAACACGAGGACCTCTTCGTAGAACCGGGTTGTATGCGCAAGCAGTTAAGCGCTTTTTTCCGATTGCGATTGTAGATTGTAGACTCCCAGCGGTATCATTCTGAGCAGTATCATACGGGCACCAGTATCATCAGTAAATACGCCTGCCCTGCACCTGTGCTTAAGCCTGGTCACGCCCGAGGATCCTCTACCAAGGGGAGGGCTTCACCTATTGCTATGCACGGTTTCGATTTTCGGCCATCACGGGTTGTTGCCGGTCTGACATTCTTCCTCTCTTCTCGATCATCTTTGTCTGGACTCAGCTTACACGACAGAGACGTTTTGTCAAATCATGGAGGATATTCAAACCTCGTTCCCGGGAAACCACAAAAAAAATCGTAGCTAAAGGTGATCTCATTATGACACTTGAACCGATTCGGTCCATTTGGCGAGAAACCTCCTTCATCTGTCAACTTGTTTCAAGCGCATGAATAGGACCATCTTAACATTCCACGATTGTAATTGTTTATTTTGTTTTGGTTGGTTCGTTTGTCTAACTAGTTTAATCGTTTCTCTTCGTTCTGTCCCTTGCGTTCTTTCACTTGTTGTTGATCACTTAAATTTAGCGTGCCCTCTATGGGCGCATAAATAAATAAATAAATAAACAAATAAATAAATACGGGAGAGAACAAAAGGGCTCCCTTCATGGCTGAAGGACGGGTGTGGTGCAACTAGGATATGCTGATTGTACATATGTGAATCGATCGCTTCCAGCTTTTGCCCAAGCCGAGCGATTCTTTCAAACGTTGGTATACAGTACCGCCGCTAAACATCCAACCAAACGACGTTTGCAACGCAAAAACGCGTTTTTTGCGTCGCATCATGATAACTTTGTCCAAAGTACGACATAATCACCAAAATTTATAGAGGCGCCTAGCATCATCCTACCTACCACTGGGCATGCGATCGTCATTCAAAAACACGTGGAAGCCTGAAAACCAGTGCCGCAATTAAGGGGGTCTTAATTACTGTGACCTGACCCCAAAACCGTCGCCGAGTCTCGTTTAATTATGTCCCCAGGCAGAAATGGTGCTGCCCAGTTGAATTTTAAAATTCTTAAACCTAGTTAAATTTTATTTATCTGCCATTGACAGTCTTCCCCTGGTTGCGACAATTCTTTTGGTACTAAATTTGGCAGAAAGATGCTCACTTTGAACTTCAACCGATTTCGTTTTTTCAACGGAGGAATTCTCAATCTAAAACCTGTGATTGTAGCTTGCCACCTACTTATGTTTAAAGAAGAAAAACGACATAAAAATTTACGTGGCGAGTTTATTTTGGGAATTTGGGTGCTTCTTGCAGCTCATCAAACTGCAAGTGAACATTTGGTAAACAGCACTCTTCGGCTGCGAATATCTATCTCCTAAGCGAATGAGTTAGTCTAAAAATACGTTGACTAACCAGACACAATGTAGAGATTCTAGTTATCAAATATCGAGAAGCCTGGTTATCAGGCGGCACAATTTCAACCGGTTAAAGTGACGACTTCCCTCAAAAGTGTGATTGCGTTTTAACAACGTTTCATGCTGAGTCTTCGCAGAATGGAAGCTGGAAAGCCCAGTATTATAATTGTGTAATTTTTCGCTCAACATTTTCAACCATTCGGACACCAACATTTCGACGCAGCAGATCGAGCACTGATGTAGAGGCCCCCTTCTGTCATAATTGCTCTGACCTGACATGACCTACAGAGACATTGCACTCGGCTGCTTGACCAACGAGTCTCTCATTTCTCTCCCGTTTCGGCTTTTCCACCATTATCGATCCATGCTGCCAAATCTTGATGAGTTTTTGGGTTTTCTGGATTACATAGATCATAGCTTGAATATGTTAGCCAGTATGTAAGCTTCACACAAAAGAAATTTCAGCAGCTGTTGTTGAGCCCAATCAACTCCATTTTATTTCTCTGTTAAAAAATATTTGTAGTAAAACAGCCTCATTACGAGTTGGAATTGGACACTTTTCAGATCAAATTGAGATCAGATCAAGAGATCAACACTTTAGATCAACACTCTTCTAAGCTAGCTTAAGACTTTGAAATCAAATTCAACTTTTCCAAATTAAAATGAGCTTCTTCTTCAATAAACTAAGTACTCTCCAAACGGATCAGAATAATTTTTGTTCACGGAAAATTTTAGTATAATTTCTTTCAAGTTTTAATTCACATTCCCAAAAGGTTGTGGTTTTTTTTGTTTGAAATTTTATAGAACTCTCATTTTCTGTGGAAAAATAATGGTTCATAGCCAGTTTTAAACAGTATGGCTATTTTTAGGACCAGAAAAGGAATTGCGCCATGCACTCAGCCAAGACGTCGCGATTTTTATTCAATTGATAGCAATGACACTATCAATCAAATAAAATTTGCGACGAGCTTTCCAAAAGCGTGGTTCAATCTGGTCTTTGACGCACTAAATGATTGCTGCGTTGTTGCGCTTCAAAACAGAACTTAGATTATTTTTCCTTAAAAAATTTTATGAAATTATAACACTTATTGAAGCAGCTGGACTAAAAGATTTCAACAAAGTTATACAAAACTTTCCTCGGACAAAAAATTGTTCCTACCATCTTGGAAAGTCTTTGGTTTAACTCTGAATGAAGCTCTTTTCAATTTTGAAGACGTTTAATTTGATTTCAAAATTCTTAGGCTAGCTTAGAAGAGCGTTCAATTTGACGTGAAAGTGTCCAATTTGTTTGAAAAGTGCAATTCGACGCGAAAATTGTGTATATATTATGGGAATCCTTCCGACTGGGGTCACAATTTTAAGAATTAAGAAATCTGTGTGATCTACCTAATCCAGAAAACCCAAAACTCATCAAGATTTGGCAGCATGGATCGATAATGGTGGAAAAGCCGAAACGAGAGAGACTCGTTGGTCAAGCAGCCGAGTGCAATGTCTCTGTAGGTCATGTCAGGTCAGAGCAATTATGACAGAAGGGGGCCTCTACATCAGTGCTACATCAGTGCTCGATCTGCTGCGTCGAAATGTTGGCGTCCGAACTGGTTGAAAATGTTGAGCGAAAAATTACACAATTATAATACTGGGCTTTCCAGCTTCCATTCTGCGAAGACTCAGCTTGAAACGTTGTTAAAACGCAATCACACTTTTGAGGGAAGTCGTCACTTTAACCGGTTGAAATTGTGCCGCCTGATAACCAGGCTTCTCGATATTTGATAACTAGAATCTCTACATTGTGTCTGGTTAGTCAACGTATTTTTAGACTAACTCATTCGCTTAGGAGATAGATATTCGCAGCCGAAGAGTGCTGTTTACCAAATGTTCACTTGCAGTTTGATGAGCTGCAAGAAGCACCCAAATTCCCAAAATAAACTCGCCACGTAAATTTTTATGTCGTTTTTCTTCTTTAAACATAAGTAGGTGGCAAGCTACAATCACAGGTTTTAGATTGAGAATTCCTCCGTTGAAAAAACGAAATCGGTTGAAGTTCAAAGTGAGCATCTTTCTGCCAAATTTAGTACCAAAAGAATTGTCGCAACCAGGGGAAGACTGTCAATGGCAGATAAATAAAATTTAACTAGGTTTAAGAATTTTAAAATTCAACTGGGCAGCACCATTTCTGCCTGGGGACATAATTAAACGAGACTCGGCGACGGTTTTGGGGTCAGGTCACAGTAATTAAGACCCCCTTAATTGCGGCACTGGTTTTCAGGCTTCCACATGTTTTTGAATGACGATCGCATGCCCAGTGGTAGGTAGGATGATGCTAGGCGCCTCTGTAAATTTTGGTGAGAAGGTCGTTACTTTGGACAAAGTTATCATGATGCGACGCAAAAAACGCGTTTTTGCGTTGCAAACGTCGTTTGGTTGAATGTTTAGCGGCGGTACTGTAGACGAACTTCTCACAAACTGTTTGTCAGCAATCAATAAACCCCACCCGTTATTTTCCACGACATTATGTGAAACTTGAGTGCACAGCGCGTTCCGAAAAGTTGTGGACGCTCTTTTATTCTTATGGCTTGTTAGAGAAATGAAAAAGTAACCGGATTTTGAACTTCTATAAGCAGGCGTTTTATTTATTGCAATCTACGATTATTCATTATTCGTTCATTCGAACAAATTATTCGACTATTCGATTTTCTAGTAAACGTAAAGTGTTTTACTTGATTTTCGCTCGTTCGGTAAAAGTGACGAACGAATGTATTCGTCTGGTCATTTGTTCATCACAGTTTTCCATCGATTCAACTATTCGTACATTCATACGGCCGATAAAGTTTCCCAAAAGCACAGCTATACTCTCTACACAAACGGAAGTTGGCGCTCGTCTATGTATGTACGTGTTTCTAATATTCTATGCTTTTTTCTTTCATGAAATTAACCTCTACCATACGTGTTAAACATTTGCACACACACTCTTCCAAGAATTTTATCCACAGCTCGAACAGGTGAAAGTTATCGAAAACAACTTGAAATGTTGTGAGAGAAAATCTTAAACAATGGGTACCCGAAGACCCCTGGGAGGGAGAGAAGTTTATATAAAGTACCATTGTACAGATAAGCTAACATGAGGTCATGGTGAGAAACATATGAACGTATGCATGAAAGTTGAGTGTAACCATTCGATTAAACGAAGACGAACTGAGCTCTACACACAACTCTTGGTGAACTCTTGCAGAGGAATCCGATTTCTGAGCACGGATTAGATTTTAAAGCATTCTCACCTAAGCATACAGAGGAGGACAGTCGAAGAGCGATGATATCAGAATCGAGAAGTGAATCAGAGAGCGATCTGATGTCCGTTTTTCGAGTAGATCTCGGACTCGTCCAGCGTCCGTCACATGAACCTCCTGGTCATGTTCATAATTCGGTGGAAGCCCTGCTTGAGTTTCGAAGTGTGGTGATGAGGTCGAGGGGATTTGATCGTTCGCCTTCCTTCAAGCGCGGCCAGAATCGCCGAGTCGAACATCTGCAATGTGCTTCTTCACAAGGGCTAAATAAATAAATAAATAAATAAATAAATAAATAAAATCTTTTCACCAAGCATGCACATAATCTCGACCCTTTAGGAGTATTAATAGGCAGACATCTGCCCTCGGCCGGACAGTATGGAAATTTTTGAAGAAATCGAGTTTATACAACTTCCACTTCAAATGGGACATTTTTCAAGGCAAAACGGGCAGGTCAGAAATTAAAACGGACACAAACCACTATTAACTGCAAAAGAATAAAATTTTTTTCGCGGTATCAGGAGGATCCAGGAATCAGGTAAACAGAGTAAAGTGCCACCAGTACATCACCCCGCTCATCTGTTACCATAATTTCGATATTCTTAAAGCATGGATGTAAACGTGCACTCGCAAATGCTTACCGTACCGTATAATAGTGCTAACTTCGCAAATGCAGAATTTCTTATACGAATGACGTCAAATTCGAAACACGCTGGAGGAGTATATGCCATGAACTCTCTTGTCACGCGTTGTATTCATTTTTTCTGCACTTCGAGATGAGTTTAGAAACATTTGAAGCATTTTGCAGCTACATAAAAGGATAGATGATTTTTGAAAATTAAAACGGTACATCCAAGCTGATGGGACGGTTAGGATAAGATTTCGTAGGAAGTCAAGATAAGTTTTTTAATTAAATACCTCAATGGGAGGCACCACACCTCTGCATACATACATCGATGTCGTATATGTAATTGAATGTATATTTGGCGCATACAAAGACTTGGTACCGACAACATTTTACAGTGCAGGCACCTTCTTTCCAGGAGTTGATCATGTTGTTCATCTAGATTTTTCCTACAACAAGAAGTCTGACTTTAGGGAGCACTACCAGAATGTTTGCAGAAGGGCTTGTGGGGTACGAAGAGTATAGAGGATTTACTCAAAGCATACTATGGACCGCTTTTAGAACGCGGTACAACAGTGTTTTCATCTTGTAGGAAAAACGCATTGCAGCGATTGAAAAGACTCAGATTAGTCTCACTAGAAAACAGGTTGTCAGATATGGCGGATTTCTGTACTCTTTCATAAAGAGGTCTACAATTCATCTCCGAGGGTCATCTTCGAGGCTGAAATCTCCGGTCCGAAATTCACTGAACCATTGGCGCACAGTGCTTTCTCCAACACCATTACGCCCCACACTTGATGATTTGTCGAACTGTGTCGAACGCAGATTGTCCCAGCTTGAAGTTATAATAAAACATCGTTAGAAACCGCTCCTTTGACATACTTCAGTGGTCCCTTCAGAAACAGAAATTTTTATTTACTTATTTATTTAATGAAAATATGAAACAACGTTGAAACATAAATTACTTAGTCAGACAAAGCGAAAAATTCGGTACAGAAATTAGGATTAATGCGCAATGCAAGATGAATTTTTACTCAATAATAGACGAACAAAAATAGTAACACAAAACACAGTGAACTTTTCGGACAACTTAATATTACTATTGAAGACTTCTCGAAAAATTGAGATGTAGGCCTTCATCTAACCAGAGACCAGCCTCATCAACCCTTGCCACCCTCTAACGGTGAAAATACCGCAAAAACCTGATGCTCATGAATGTCGTAGCGATAAAGCGGGTTTGGCGGTATTTTCACCGTTAGAGGGCAGTAAACAGCAGATGAATATGGCCCCAGTTAGGAAAGTTAGACCTGGTAAGTTACGTACTTGTTGAGCTTGTAAGAAGGAAAGCTGCGCTCTAGCGTACCTGTTTCAGATTATGCTGAGTGAGAGCTGAGCACTCGAAGAACTCGGCTCCAATTTGTGATGCGAGTTGCCGCCCCTTTGCCGTCGACACGGTGTCCTTGGAGCACTGCCATCGGAGGTCGACTTGTGTTCCGACGAGAAGTACTAAAACAGGCTAAGGCTAATAAGAAGGAATTCGTGTCTGCCTCCCATAGATCTCACTTTGAGCCACAGGATTTCCACGATTTATCTCTGGAATCCAGTGGGAGGAAATTTCTGCAAACGACTGTGGATCGACCACAGAATAGACGATGACGAACACATCGGCGTCCGGGTATGAGAGCGGTCGAAGCGTATCGAACGATGACTGAAGAATACAAATTCTGGCTGACGGACGGGCAAATGAGACATGGATGCAGAATGATTTCTTCTGGCTTGTTGCGCTAGTATAGGCTGCTAGGAGACCCATATTTCTTTCATGTTAAGACGATTTTGATCTACATATTTAGCCTATAGATGCAATGACTTGCGGTAGGCACCCGATAAAGAAGTCAGCTCTTTCTCGCTTCCAGACAAATCTGGTACCAATTTATGGACCTCGGAGCGTAGGAGGGTTTGGCTTAGACGGGAAATCCAGACCAGGAATACGGAATTGGGTGCACGCGACAGCCGATGCCTCGTCAACTCCGCTAGCACGCTCATAATAGCACGTTATTCATAAACTTAAGAGACACGTTAATACACTTGTGGAATAAAGTTGTGTATGCAAGTTTTTTCAGGGTGTAGAGAGCTTGCCATTCGGGAACTGGTGAAGAATGTCTCAAAATTCGCTCAGCTGTAGTGCCCACTAAGGTGCAATCGCTTCCGTGCCTATGCCATTACGGTTAATCTTAGATTTTTAATGAAGAGAGATATAGGAGCGTCAGTGCCGATTTTGTTATTGAAACATTGAACATTTCAGTTCGTAGCAAATTCGCAAGCGTTTAACACGTTTGTTTAGGCCTAGAGTGGCTGGCATAGGGGCCATATGCTGCCACAGGATGTTTTGTTGCGATCAAAACTCTTCTGCCAGGCGAGACTCGACCCCGCACCTTCTGCTTTCCGGTGCTATGCCTTGGCATTGTTTGACCGCACGCAACGTCCGAGATATTCTCGAGGCGAATCAGTTCTCACCCATAATATCGGAATGGGCCAGCCGCTGATATCGGTATGGAACCGGCCAACACGGTCAAACAGCGCGGTGCAAGGCGTAGCATCTCTGCCAGGAAAACAGAAGGTGCGGGTTCGAGCCCTGCCTGCGCAAGGGTGTTGACGAATTCCACTTCTATGCAGTATCGCGGAGGAACCTCGAATACATGTTTCACCGAAACAATGAACTGCGATACGTGCATGCCGAACGAATTCAGCTTTTCGTCGTTCCCAGAGATATCTGGATCCAAGTGATCGATCAGGTCTAGAGATATAAGGGTTGGATGATCATGATGGAAAAAATCTAAAAATTTTGTTCGGCTTATATGATAAGATGATACCTCCTCCTACTGCCTTTCTCGGGAAAAACTGGCGATAAGATTTTCGAAACTAGTGCTATGAACCACACCATGTGTTTCCAGTAAAGGTGGAAATCAATTCGATCGCATTTACCCTCCAGATTTACAATCAGACTCAGCTTCAATTAAGAAAACACTTAAAAATACTGCCAGCAATACAAACGCCTATACATAATCCCTTCCTACACCAAAGACACACAATAAGTATGTACAACACACTCGTGTTATGTAGATTGTGAGCCTTATTTTCCGCGCCTCGAGGTAGCCCTATGCAGCTCCTATATGTACGTTTACAGCAAAGCTCCACTATAAGTGGGGAAAAATTCGAATTAGTCCTCCACAACGTAGCCGTCGCTGGACAGCCTTCTTTAAACACATATTATGTGCGCTGATTGCGGGTGTCAACAACGAGCTGTCAGCGGTTAAGCGGCTTTTGTCTGTGAAACATCGCGGGTCAAACCGTTCGGAGCACAAAGCAAATCCCAGTCTTCGAACTGCGTCCACCGCAAAACATGCTCGCTCTGATTCTGGCTGCAACACTCTTCACTGCTTCTGTGGAAAGGTCCGTGATCCTACTCTTAGTTTGCGAACGCCTTTGGAAGCAATGATAAGTAGAGGACATAGTGCGTGGTAGCAAGCATTCACATTTGAAGAGATCTTCGCATGATTCAAACCTACATGTTCGTGACAAGTGATGTAAGAACTCATAATGCGAGTTTTAAGGAAGAGCTTAAAACATGCAAATTCGCACTTTTTGGGAACGAAATATTGTGAGGCGTTCTTATCGGAAGACATCGCGGTTTTCATGTCTTCTCATTCGTTTTTACTTGAGGGTCTTCTTTTCCCACTTGCAATCTATTTATTGGTTCCGCCGTTGGATTCTAGACCAAGGGGATTACAAGCAGGAGCTATTCGCTTCAATACATGCAAGAAATCATGATCCACGTTCTATCACGTTACTTAAGGAGGAAGGAATGCTTTGGTTAAGAGATTCCTAATGAATGATGTGACATGGCCTAGCGGTACGAGGCGGCATGCAGGGTTCGATTCTCGGGCCAGGATAAGTCATGTATTTCAGACCTAAGACTAGCGTCGTGTCTTCAAACCAATTATCCTCCACAATCTTCCCTAAGCTCCATATCTGCACACTTGTCTTTGAGGTTGAAGAATAAATAAGTGAAGCGTTGGGGTAGCTGAGCACCTTATGACACTTATCGCTGTGTAGTATGGGGATATGATCAATTTTGACGTATGTTGAGAGATAAATTTATATCGAGCCGCTCCAAGATTTGATTTTTTAAACAAAAGACAGCACTGCTATCTTGGGGTGGCATGACATAAAGATTATCTCGCAATATCGTGGATTACTATACCGAGATCCATCGAGAGCCGAACGTGGTATTGTGACGTAGACCTCAAGAATAGACGACGACGGTGAACAAGCACTACTTAATAATGATTCAGACAGGAATAACAAGGTTGCGCACCTGTCAGGTTCAAAGAATGCCTTTAACTTTTCAAATAATGGAGTCCCTTCGATATTCTGCAGAAGAACGGGCAATTGTAGTAAAGCGTTAGACAAGGATGACTCAACTGCAGTCATAACTACGGTATTCAGAGGAGTGTTCCACTTCAAATTATGAACTAGCGGCTGCGAATCTATGAGATGGGTTACATCATGTTTGATGTATGTGCGTTGAGCTACGTACTCGACAAAAAGAATCCATGCAGTTTGGAAATAAAACTGTTCGAATGATTTACTACCGGTCATCTCACGTTAGCGTATGCATGACGTAAAGAAAGTATAAAAAGAGTTGCACCACCAAAAATAAAGAGGCAATTACACTAATTACTCGTCTCCCTACACCACCACCCTAAGTCACCATCGGCGCCGTAAGTATAACACATATGCTCCATCATCTACCGGAGCGCCCTGACTAATTGGTTTCTTTCCCCGTTTCGCTGCTGGTTTACGCAATGACCTCAGTCCGCGCCGCTACAACTGCAAAGTGCATCATCGGATGATTTATGAATGTTCTCGGAGACCTGCTGTTCTCAAATAATGGGAGGCGCCTAATCGCACTTCTCTTCTAACCTCGTGCACGAAGAATTCAAGCAATAAATATCGGGTAAGGTGTAGAACATTCAGAGGGCCACTTTAATTTTAGAAAAATAGGGTCAGTTATGTAAAGTGAGGTAAGGAACGAGTTCGTCGAAATTGAAACAACAGATGATTTTTGAACAAAGCGCACTAGTCCAACATAATAAAGGATAAGGGATATGTAGAAGTCGGCACTAACCAATCCTTTCCTGGGGTGCGCCGTTTACTCTTCTCTTACGGTCAGCTGTGCAACTTGAATGAGTATTTAACCTAACCTACAACGGTTTTCACGGGCCAGCCGATGAACATATCAGGTCTGTGCTGGTCCCTAGCAAATCTGGGACAGGTTCGCCGACCCTAGAGCAATGGATGGCTTGGTAGGCCTAAACAGGTCCCGAACCAAGAACTCCATTCCCACTGAGTATATGTCACACCCCTTATAATATAGTATTTATAAAAATGGAACCGTGGTAGTGTAGTCGTAGAAGGCGCTGCTTGGCGCGTTCACCGCGAATCAAGGACCTTAGTTCTGGTTTTGCCCAGGTCTTTGAAGCCTTCCATGCCTCCGAATTCGTTGAATCGGTACCAGAACTGTCTAGGAATAAAGCGCTATCATCTGATGGCGAGCGCAAGTCATTGTATATGCCAAGTACCCTTTAAAACGCCTCCACGACATAAAACGAAGTAGAATGTGTGGTGCATCCCAAAAAGGGATTGAGTAACGCTCCCTTTCCTTTCTCCTTTATACAGGGTGGCCCATAAGTCCTGCAACAAAATTAGGAGACCTTATTGGTTGCCTTTTTCCAATTGCAAAAAAACCGCATACCAACAGTTATGTAGCGTATACTTAGTGCTATACTTCTGGAAAGTATCATGGTTGTAGCTGCTCTTATTACAAAGTAATGCGCTCTCACGTAAAACTACCGAAAATTCTTCTCTGGCCCGTGGTGGGGCGCTTCCGTTCCGATGTGACTAAATTCCGGAAGATTGGTTGTTGAACATGCAGTATGATGGTATTGGGTAGGGCAGTGCAAAGGCTTCTCAAGAGTGAACATTGGATGAACGGATCTGAACTACATGAGAAGAACGCTATTAATTTTCTGATCATACACGATGCAGCAACCAGCTGGAACAAATGCAACATTCAGCCGTGTGCGTAATCTATTACTAAGCAGTATGCAGTTTCTAGGAAACTACAAGGAAAGCTCTACAAGCCCACAAGTGAGACGAATACTCAGCTATGAGGAGAAGAGAGTAGAAGGAAAAATTTGTAAGCGCAGTTGGAGCGCCTCGTTTGAAATGGGTATTCAGCCTCTGCCTCATTTGATGAAAAATTTCTCAAAGTTGAGCGATCTCAGAACGGTCAAAATAATAGTGCGTTTAATGCTACCTTTGCGGGAACCTGATGATATAAAAACAACGGCCACGCATGGCAAGTTTTTGTCATACCCGATTTTCCAAAATGTCTCCCCGCACTCCGTAGGTTTTTGTGTAAAAATAGTGAAAATCGATAAAAATGTTCGCCTGATAGGAACGAAAACCTAACACCATATATTAGAGACTCAATCGCGCTGTTTAAAGGCAAAATGCACATTCTGGTAAAACGATTCCTGTAACAGCAAATGAAAAGGACGTGGTAGCGGTTCTCAGTCCATCTGCAAAATATTGCACCTGCGAAAGACTAGCTGTAAAATTCCTAAATCGTTAGATTTTCAATCTTTGTTTATTAACCATCTTAAAGAAAATGTCTTGCTCTATAAAGCCTGGGAAAACTATTGTTCAATATCTTCTTTGGAACGAATAAGAAGTAAAACTCCGTAAGAGGGGCTGCGACGTGAGCTGCAAAGCAACCCACACGATCTGAAGGCTCTTATCAATCCAGGAGTGGACCCTTATGAATAATACCGCTCCACCATATTCTACAAACCATGGGCAAACAAGGTTTAAAAATGTACCAAATTTCGTGCATTCTTAGCCTTTTTATACGCCTATGATTTTGTTGCACTTATGGGCCACCCTGTAGTTATACCGAAAGCTTCGTTCTCATTTTTGACTACGCTTTTACCTAACTACATATGGTACATTAGTTAGGAGTATGTCCATCATAGTAATAGCATAGGCGCGGTTGCTGCACCAAAATTGAAGTCTGTGGCTCGTGTCCCGCCTGTGTCACTCGAGACTTTCAACTTTTCGGGTTGGAGTACTCCTAATGTGCTTGGGAAAGGGCAAAACAATTATTTATCAATCATATGGTGTTCCTAGTTCACCGTATAGCTTGATTAAACAAGCCTCTATAATATCGTACTGAAGAGGAATGCGTGGCCCATCCCAAAAAGGGATTGCTCAACGGCGACATTTCCCCTGCTCCCAGCTTTGTCAATCATTGTAGCCCGTGGATTTCACATTAAGTATACACACGGATTGGGAAGAAGCTAGGTGATGGCCTTTGGCTGAGGTATTTGCGACAGGAGTATTGTTCTAAACCAGCAATTTCCTCAAATGTGGGTAACAAGATTCCTGCTTAGATTGTTGAGCACTAGATATGGGTCCCATTTCAAGTGGAAACTAAGAATAATTGATAGAGAGGAAAGGGTAGTGAACCACTGCACGTAAATTCGTTTCAGCTCGAGATATCCGTCATTCTTCTACCAGAACAATGTGACGAGCAGTGACACTCGACCAGTGCCGTTCATCCGTCAGAGAACCGACAGCGACTTCTCATCAATAAAGGCGATCGGGCCGCTGGCAAGAGTCGTAAAAAACTTCAGTGGGTTTATCGTGCAGTTTCTTTCTGCGTTCATCAGAGTTGCCAAAGGATCCAAAAGAATCAAATTGTACTGGAGCGATGAGTCTCAGTGAATGTGGAGCTGCAAGAAAGGTTATGGTAGAGAATATCTAGAAGAGCTGATATTAAAGCCCTGCAAAGTTTCAGTATTTCTTGTAATCTCGTTAGCTTCTCAAGGGGGAATTGCGGAAACACATAAAAACGAGCTGAAAGGGCTTGATTAGAAGAGAACGCAGAAGAACATCAAAGGTTGCACTACATAGTTGATTAATTTCTCCGTAGCTACCAGAAGCCCCATCAATTACCTTATATTTTCAGTGAGCACGGAAAAATTACAAATTCAACCTTCATTCCTCCCTACAGTCAGTATCCAGGATCCACTGTCGATGTCGTAAAACGTTCTCGCGCCGATTATCACCTCAAACCTATAAATCGTCGGGCGTGGCCCGTTACGGTGCTCGCGGTTCAGAGATTAATTGCCCGGGATTTCAACCTCGATAAAGCCAATTCTACTGCCTAAAAACTGTCTAATAGAGACGAGCACCCTTTACTATTGTCGACTATATGTGTGAGTCCACCACGAACATCGTACCGTGGCATGCAGGAAGGTCAGCATGAGAGTTTCAAGGGGGCTAAGACATTACTCCTTTTGTGAGAACCAGTAACGGAACGTGGGTAACAAAATGCTGCAACGATTCCACAAACATGTCGTTAGTGCTTTATGATTTCCAAAGAGATATGGTGCTTATTCGTCGACGCGGTGCGATGGAGGGTTTGTTTGGCCATGCGGAACTTGAACCGCGTGCTTTGATTCGGTGAATTCAGTGCGTCCTCCAAGAGCGCTGCCATGTGCCCAGGTGAGATGATATGACAAGTAAAGTTGTAAACCATATTGGTGGTATTCTTCTCACCTGTCCCGCTGTGTCGCACAGTTGTAGTCGGATAGGCTTCTTGTCAACGCGAACTACCACTGAAAATAATGGGATCATAAAAATATTGCGACCGAGAATTCACAGTGAAAGAAATCGTTATTTTTGAATTAAAGAAGACAACCGTGTGCTTAGAACACAGATAAGCTGAGGATAAAACAAACGAATTCAGTAGGACATCGTGGTTTGTAAGTTATGATTTTCAAAGATGTGCGCCTCGTTCTCCACTTTGAACTACCATAACTTTCTCAAATCCCAACGGATTTAGTCGAAATAAGCACCGTTCGAATCAGCACACTTTAGCACACCAGTCGACGTATTCCTTTGCGAAAAAATTAGGTGGTCGAGATTCGACAAAATCCACGAAAGCTGTTTTAGCTTGGTCCTGTTTGGTGAAGGTTTGCCAGCGAGAAAGTTCTGAAAGTGTTTGAAGAGGAGGTAGTCGGTTGGTGAGAGGTCTGGAGAATATGGCGGGTGAGGCAGAACTTCAACCCACAGTTCGTTCAATTTTCGAATAGTGATTTTTGAAAAGGGTGGGCAGGCGTTATTGTGCAAAAGAATCGAGCTTCTTCCTCTGACCAATGCTGGCTGAAGTTGATGCAATTTTTAGGGCATTTCGTCGATTTCCTTACAGTAGGACTCTGCTGTGATTGTTTGGCCTGGTGCAAAAAGTTGTAATGGATCACACCAGCCGCCGACCACCACACAGTGATCATTACCATTTTTTCTGGTGGAGGTTCGCCTTTGGAAATGCTTAATCGGTTCGTCGGCGTCCACCTACTGTCAAGAACGTTTTCTGTTATCCTACAGAATCCACTTTTCATCACAAGTGATGATTCGATCCAAAAACGGGTCAGTTTCGTTGCGCAAAAGTAGAGAAGAACAAATCTCGAAACGCGGAAATTTCTCGCTCAACTCGTGAGGCACCTTCTTTTCAAGCTTTTCACCTTCTTAAGGCGTTTCAAAGCATCCGTTTCTACTGACGTCTAGCTCTTTCGCAATTTCGCGAACCATTTGGGATGGTTTAGCTTCCACAAATTCCTTGACCACGTCCTCCAGGGTTGCTCAATGTCGACCGTTACGGGGGTCATCTTCGAGGCTCAAATCTCCATTTCGAAATTCACTAAACCACTGGTGCACAGTGCTTTCTCCAACACTAATAGGCCCCACATTTGATTGATTTGTCGAACTGTCTCGGTCACAATTTAAAGTTTAAATAAAACATCGTTCGAAATCGTTCCTTTGGCATACTTCAATGGTCCCTTCAAGAACAGAAATATAAACGTAGAAACAACGTAGAAACATAAATTATTTAGTCAGACAGAGCGAAAAATTGTGTACAGAAAGTAGCATTAAAGCGCAATGCAAATTGAATTTTTACTTAATAATAGACGAACGAAAAATAATAACACAAAACGATGAGAACTATTCGGACAACTCAATATCATTCGACTTAGCAAACGACAGTAGACTAATGATGTAGTTTATTTTTTATGCTTTTGTCAAAAAATGACACTGCTTATCGAAGGCTCACCTTACATCATTTGATTCGTTTATGTATCCGAAGTGATTATAGCAAATTTTCTAAAATACATCCACCGAAAGGTCACTTAAAAAAAGTTAGTTTTGCTCAAGAAGCACAACGATTCCCTCAGACAGCATGCCTAACCAGATGCTCGAAAAAGCTGAAGGAACTATGCTGTGTCCCATCTGTCTCTACCCTGGACTTCAGCGGGCCGCCTACTCTTCATGCACTTGCCGGTCCTTTGACGCACTCCTGATTTATGAGGATTCTGAGAAACCGCATTAATTATGTTTCCCGTAGCGGAATCTTTTTTATTATTTATTTATTGTTTTTTATTCATTTATTTGCCGGAAAATATGTGGATTTTCTCGTTTATCCTAATTTTATGTGCCCTTAGCATGTTGACGACCGTATGGCACGATCTCGTGTCACCCCTTTCGACCGCGCGGTACCGTGTGAGCACTGTACCGTGTAGTCTTGTATTCTTTCTGGTTGTATTGAAATCTTTCGAAAGAACCTTTTTGCATTATGCGTACTTCATCTTACATCGCTGTGATTTTGTAACCGCGAAAACAACCTTCGATTGGGGATTTATTGAGCTTTTCGGCAAACAGTGGCTTCAATTGGAAAAAAAAAACAGCGCTGCAAAACATTGGTTGGTCCCAAGCCTCGCTGCCCAAATCGCTCAGAATGTTAAGATCAATCAGAGTGGATCTCTGATCTGGGGGGTTCAGAGCGGAACGAGCTACGAAGGGCAGTGCTCGAAGCAGGCCTTCCAGATCCAGCTGGTCCCGTGAATGAGACCTGGAGGAGGGTAGCCGAAACAATCCTGAGATGTGCCAAGGAAACTCTGGGAGAAACAAAGGGAGGAACCAGAGGGAATAAATCGGCATGGTTCTGGAACGAAGAGGTGCAGGCTGCGGTGAAGAGGAAGAAGGAGGCCTACAAGCTGTGGCAAAAGACGAGGGCACCCGAGCATCTCACAGCCTACAGGAAGCTGAAGAGGCTGGCAAAAACAGCTGTAGCGAAGGCAAAGAACGCGGAAATGGATGCCCTGTACGAGAAACTAGACGGGCCAGAGGGAGAGAAGTTCACCATCCGCCTGGCCAAGGCGCGTCATAGAGCTAGCCTCGACATTCGAGTAGTGAAGACTGTGAAGAGTGCTGACGGTAGAGTGTTACGGAAGCCGGTCGAGGTCAGAGAGAGACGGGAGGAGTACTTCAAGGAACTCCTGAATGAGGAGTTCCCTCGTCGGGAGGCCGAGGAAGAACAACCAACGGAAGGACCCATCCCACCCTGGACGCAAGAAGTGGTTCGCAAGGCCATACGGAAGATGAAACTCGGAAAGGCAGCAGGGCCTGACGGTGTGCCAGTAGAGGCTTGGAAGGTGCTCGGGAACCCCGGAATCAACTGGCTGACGCAGTTCCTCAACAGAATCACGAAAGAAGGTAAGATGCCGGATGACTGGAGGAACAGCACCATAGCCCCATCTTCAAGCAGAAGGGAGACGCTTCCGAATGCTCCAACTACCGAGGGATCAAACTGATCTCACACACGATGAAGATCTACGAACGACTGGTCGACTCAAGGCTGAGGGAGATGGTACCCATCTCCCAGGTGCAGTGGGGCTTCATGCCTGAGAGGTCCACCACAGACGCCATCTTCATCGCTCGTCAGGTGATGGAGAAATATCGGGAGAAACGAAAACCCTGCTACCTGGCATTCCTGGATCTGGAGAAGGCCTACGACAGGCTAGCTCGTGCCGTAATCTGGAATGCCCTTCGAGGGAGGGGTGTCCTGGAACGTCTGATCACGGTCATAAGGGACATGTACGAGGGCTCGAAAGCGGCGATACGAACTCCACACGGGGTGACAAGGAAAGTGGACATCACAGTGGGGGTACACCAAGGGTCGGCTCTGAGCCCGTTCCTCTTCCTGCTGACGCTTGACTCTATAGTGAACCACCTTGAGAAAGGCCCTCTCAGAACGATCCTCTACGCGGACGACATCGCCCTAGTAGCCGACAACTAGGAGGAGCTGGAGGAGAAGGTGCAGCTGTGGCAGAGAGCCCTTGCGGACAACGGCCTACGGCTGAACGTGAAGAAGACGAAGTTCATCAGCTCTGAGCAGTGCGCTGGATGGATCCTAGACTGCCAAGGGGAAGCGATCGAGAAGGTGGAAGAATTCCGCTACCTCGGAAGTGACCTATCCGAGGAAGGAAGTGTGGACCAGGCGGTCAGGGGACGGATAAACGCAGCCTGGCTCAAGTGGAGGGAGTCAACAGGGATCCTCTGCGACCGTAGATGCTCCAGGACGCTCAAAGGCAAGCTCTATAGAACAGTTGTAAGACCTGCCCTCCTCTACGGCAGTGAGTGCTGGCCCCTGGGTAAGGCGCAGGAGCGGCAACTGCACGCGGCAGAGATGAGGATGCTGAGGTGGGCATGTGGATGGACCCGTCGGGACAGGGTGCGAAACGAGGATGTTAGGGCAGTGATGAAGACTGCCCCGATCCAGCTGAAGATGAGAGAGCAGCGCCTGAGGTGGTATGGACACGTCCTCAGAAGACCAGAGGATCACCTCACAAGGTTGGCCCTAGATTACGAGGCACCCGGAAAGCGTCCGAGAGGAGCCCCTAGGAAAAGATGGAAGGACGTCATCAAGAGAGATCTCGCCGAAGTCGGCGCCACGGCAGATGACGCCCTTGATAGGATGAAGTGGCGACAGATCACAAGAACAGCGGACCCTGCGACTGCGCGGGACTAAACGCTCAGGAGAAGAAGAAGAAGAATCAGAGTGGATCTCTTTCTGTGCTTCACAGTTGATACAAAAGGGCTTGCTTTGTTTAGGTAATTAATAATTAATAGGAAGATTCAGTCAAGCAGTGCTCACTGGGTACTAGTTCAATATCGAAAGAATAACGTTTGATGATCAACACTTTCTTGAGCCTAAACACTTCCTTCAGAATGAATTTATCTTATCCTGAGAGGATGCAATGATGGAGCCTTCTTAGAACAGCTTCGTTTTCACCTATTAGGTGAAAGCTTTCACCAGTTCTCACCTAAAAGGACTAAAAATGGCGCTTCTCCTTTCATCACCACCTCTAGTTTTTCACAGACATACACATATTTCTCGTTGCAGCTTCCGCCACAAATCACCTGAGTAATTGTCGAACGCCGTCGGCACGTAGTGTTGGGGATATCCGTTCGTTGTATACGAGACGATTAATGATGTTTTCCCTACGGCCGCGTCGCCAACTAGGACACATTTGAGAGTCCGAACCGGTTCGTCGGTCATCTGAAAGCAGGACTGTGAGAAACTTTCGATACGAGCTCTGAGAGGAGAGGAGAGCTGGACTGATTGTCACCGGCGAAGGCTCATCGGAAAGCGAAAACAACACAACGCAGCGCGATGAGATCGAATGCGCGCGAGCAGGAATAAAGAGAAACAAACAAGAGAGCATGCAGTGCTGTAAAAGAAAATGAAACCAAACCGATCAGCTGATTTGCACGGGGATGGAGGGCAAAGGTCGGCGTGATAAGACTAGACTTCTCGGAAAGCATCAAGCCTTCTGCATTTTGTAATGGAAACGCTTCCTTTCGGTATTCGTTCCTTAGCATGACATTGGATTGATCAGCTGACCGGGTTTTCGGCGTTTCCTGCTCCCAGGGGCCGGATTCATCAAAAACTAAACCGGCATACCGGGGTATAAGGAGTGGAGGTGAATGCTTCATCGTGTGCACCTCTACCCCTTATATATGGTCTGTGATGAATTCGGCCCCAGATGGTCTCGTTATCCAATACCTGGGCTTGAAGAAAGATGTGCTGTTCCTTCATTTTAATCTTTCACTTTCACTGTTCGGTCTTACCATTAGTTACGAAGTGGTAGACTAATTCAGTAAATGTATGAATAAACTAGACGAAATTCAGCCTATGAAAAAGCGAAAAAGCAAAAACAAAATTACTCTCAAGTAAAATTTGGGCCTAAATGAAAGTATATGAACGATAGAAACATATGAATTTCTTGATTCTCTAATGTTTGTCTATTTGTTAGCCACTAACTATGGGGCAAGAGGAGTTATAGCGAAACATGTCAGCGACTGACCCTGTAATAAGCTCAGCTCATTTGCTCCTAGCCGAAAGAGACATTTCACGACATAACTGGCTTAATATCGTTGTTTTTCTGAGCCTAATGTTTAGAAACACTCTTCTTCTTAAGAGGGAAGCACGAAATAGCGAAATATTTTAAATATTTTTTTACGACGTTTCGGGCCTACAGCCCTCCTTCTTACTTTACTTTGATACTTTGATGGTCCTTTTGTCGGCTGGAGGTCTTCTCAGCGGGGACCACAACTCTTCCAGACCGCTCGATCTCTGGCTGCTTGCATCCAGTGAGGCAGACTCCGCTCTCTGAAAGATCTTGAGAATGAGTCTGCCAATCGCGTTGGCGGTCGTCCCAGTGGTCTGTTATGGTCTCTCGGGAGCCATTCTGTGACACGGAGACTCCATCTTTCGTCGAAGCAGGTGTCCGGCCCAGCGATATTTGGGCTTCTTCATGTACTGCAGCGGGTCTGCTAATTGCGACTTCTCCCGTAGCTCCGAGCTTCGTAGGCCTTCTTGCCATTGCTGACGAAGGCTTGTCCTTAGAAGACATCCCTCCAGTGCACGATGCGTAGTTTGCATCTCTCTGGCGATTGTCTTGTTGTCGGGCCAGGTTTCCGTCGCGTAACACATCGCAGGCAGTACAGATGCGTTGAATATCGAGGCCCTGAGGCCGGCATCCTTGACCTGATCGGTGACTTCGCGAGTCAAACTGAAGGCTGCCCATGCTGCGTGTCTCCTGCGGGCGATTTCAGGAGCGAGGTCGTTATTCATGTTCAGCTCTCTTCCCAGATAGACGCAGGAGTCGACCTGTTGTAGAGCGACTCCATTTAACCTTACGAGTCCCGTGTCACACCACCGGTTGACCATAAATTGTGTTTTGGACATATTCATGTCCAATCCAATCTTCATACCTGCCACATTGAGCTCGTTCAGCATTTCCTCGACTTCTGCCGTGCTGGTAGAGATGAGAACAATATCGTCGGCGAAGCGAAGGTTGCTGATCAGTTTACCGTCGACAAGGTAGCCTTTATCGTCCCAGTTCAAGTCTTTCATGGCATCCTGGAGTTCCGCTGTGAATAGCTTGGGAGAAATCGTGGCTCCCTGCCGTACTCCTTTCCCGATAGGAATCTTAGGCTTTCGATCGAACAACTGGATGGTAGTCGATGTGTTCGAGAAGCATTCGTCGAGAAGTCGGATGTAGGGCGATGGTATACCAGGGTCCACAAGTGCATTCAAAACTGCGTTGATTTCCACAGAGTCGAACGCTTTCCGGTAATCCACGAAGACAAGGACAAGTGGGAGGTGATATTCGCGGCTCCTCTCGATGAGCTGTGAGACAGTCTGAATATGGTCCATGCAGGAGAAATCCTTGCGAAGCTCTGCTTGCTCCACTGGCTGATATTCATCCAAGCAACGCTCCATGCGGTTAAGCAGTATCTTGGTGAAGATCTTGTACACAACCGAGAGAAGACTGATGGGTCGATAGTTGTTGATATCCTTTTGCTGACCTTTTTTGAAGATTAGAACTGTTTTCGACTCCTTCCATGAATCCTGAGTCCTATCAAGTCGAAGGTAGTGGTTGAAGTGCTTGGCAAGAAGTGAGCAGAGGGCACTGCCACCCGCACGAAGGAGATCAGCAGAAATGCCGTCCGGTCCGGGAGCACTGCCCGGGTTCATCCTTCTGATGGCATGAGCAACTTCTGATTCCAGAATGGGAGGTACTTCCTCAGCTGGCGGCATCAAGCATTTCGGGACAGTGATGGAAGAACGGAACAGATCTGTGTAGAATTCTTGAACGATGGCCTCCATCGCTCTTCGAGACGTTTGCGTTGTTCCATCCTTATCCACAAGGGCTGACATTATTTATTTATTTATTTATTCACTACATGGATAACCATGCAGAAGAAAAACAAGGTAAAACTAAACATAAGTTAAAGTAATTCTAAACAGGAAAAAACAGAACAGGCAACAAGAATCAATATAATACAGTTGAAAACTACTAAACTGCATCCTGAAGATATCGGTCAAGAAGTTTTTTATACTTCCTTAAGGAATTTGGTATAGTGTGTTTTTTAGATAACCTCAAAAAATCAGAGCCAGCACGGCAAGTGAAAAATTGAGACATTACACTGCTTTTTGCTCCTGGAAACTGGATCTTCCACTGACCACCCCGCGCTTTATGCTTGAACCTACCCCAGCGGCTTCTAACAGCTTCAGTCTTCTGTAAGCTTGAATGGACTCCTTCACTGCAATTCGACAGGCCTTCGATATGGTGACTTTTTCCAGATGGGAAGCATTAGGATCCAGTTTAACAGCTCTTCTTTGCTCCAAGAGTTTAATCGCATGTGCGTTGAGTCTCGAAGCAGACGGTGATGTGGCACCGCAAGAGCTGCTAGCACATTTCAACAGTCCTTTGGAGAGAAGGTCGTAGTCTTCCGATGGATCTTCAAGAAGGTTCAATCGTACGACTTTATCGCATATTCCAACTCCTCAGACTTGAATGTGGGGATCCTCACCGGTGCCGGTTTATGAGTGCCACGCTTGAATATCCTCTTTTTAAGAGTCAGCTTCGCACGGATAAGACGGTGATCCGAGCCGGTGTCAAATGAAGGCAGCACGGAGACGTCGAACAGACTCCAGCGTCTGTTCGTAAGAACGTGGTCGATCTCCGAACGTGTTTCTCCATTTGGGCTTTCCCAGGTCCATCGTCGGTTTGAAGGCTTCTTAAACATAGAATTTCCATGGTAGAGACGGCACGCGGATAGGAATTCTATCAGGCGCTCTCCGTTTTCGTTCCTTGAGAAAGTTCCATGTGGTCCTAGTCTCCATTCGTCGTGATCATTCGTACCGACGATAGCGTTAAAGTCACCAACGACAACTTTGTAGTAGCTCTTCTCGTCGTTGACAGTCCTTTCCAACAGCTTGTAGAATTCCTCCTTTTCTTCATCTGTGGCCGCAGATGTTGGAGCATATCCATTTATGATGGAGATGGTTCCGTGATCTTTGGTTTCCAGACGAAGAACAGCTACTCGCGGACTGATGATCTTGTAGGAGTCTACTAGGTGGTGCATTGTCGAATTGGCGAGAAATCCAACTCCGCCAATATTCTTTCTGTCCACCTTTGCTCCGATAATGAGAAAGCTCGTTGTGGTCGGTCCTTCTTATGGTTTCCGCTCTGCATTTCGTTTCCTGCAGGGCGATAACGTTGTATTAAATGTTGCGGCTTCTGTGGAGCAGTGTCCGAATATCCTGCTCAGATGCGATCGAACGACAGTTATAAGTGCAGACGAATAGGCAGTTTCCGTGTCGTGGTGGGAGGGAGTTTCCGGTAGTCCGATTCCAATGACGCCCTGATGGTTTAACTCCGAGATTAGATAGCCTCTCGCCGGAGGTGGATGCAACCGACGTCGTAGAAGTCCAGCTCCGGCGCGCGGAGGACTGGGGCGCGGGTTTAGTTGTTTGAGCCATAGCGGTGGTCTGGTTACTCACATGTTCCTGGCCAGGGATACAGGAGAGCTGCCCATACACGACAAAGCGTTGCGTACTGCGTGACCGTTTGTGCCGTTCGCCATCACAAAGTGATGTTCACCCCTTCACTGCGGTGAGGTGGCACATGAAGGGGAGCCCTCCTTCAGGTCTAAAAACTAGATATATGTGTGTGCATTATACAAACATTATACAAACAAGAGCAACAATTGACGCATCATAAATCTGGTTCCACCAACACGAAGGGTGGCCAAGGAGTTGTTGTGATTTGGCCAGAAACGGGTTTAAGCCCGAAACGTTGTCATTAGATATTTCGCTATTTCGAGCTTCACTCTTAAGAAGAAATTACATAATTGGTGCTCAAATTAAGCTGCAGACGAAAACAGTACTGTATGTATCTGTTTGTAACACACTAGCTGACGATGAATACGAGAAGAACAGATAGGATTGGCTGGTGGGAAACACACGTATTTGATACTCAGTGTTTGACAAAGTGACGTATATGTAGAAGTCGGTGTCACGACATTGAAAACATTCCACGCACCAGTGCCCTAGAGGGCGACCAGCTTCCTTTGTAGCGCTCCCAGTTGTGGTCTGCTTTCACACCCTCGACGATGGCAAGCAATCGAGATGTTATGTCTTGTGGAGAAGCAGTATTTTGTCTGTAGAAGTGGGAAAAAGCGGAGAAGAGGAAGCACCGAGAATCGTACTGCTAAGTGATGAAGAGAACTGGCCGATGTTCAGTCAGAAACTGCCATTGCTAGACAAGGAGAGAAGACACTCGTCTCGAGTTCCTTAGCACGGACAATGGACATGAATGCAATTAAAGTTCCGCGAAAGAGCGCGACACATGCGCATGTCTGCTTGCGAGAGTGAAGCTGGTTGGCTTTTTTCCTGTTGATGGAGGGCCAGCAGTGAAAGGCGCTGTTTAAGAGCTGTGGCTATTGCTCACAATTTTGATTTCGCGATGATTGCTGTGACTTATTGAAGCTATTGCTGTTAGCAACGTGGTCCGTAGTAGCAATGCTATTATAGAGACTTGCCCCATGGCTTAGTCAGAGAGAGATAAGCTCACTGATGGGAAGGATGGGTTGCAGAATTGCAGGAACCACATGCAAAGGGAACGAAAAGCGTAGATTCACATATTAGCTAAGCATCGTGTTTGGCTCCTGTCAAGATTTTGGCCGCAGACCGAACTTGATCCGATCAATTTTTAGGATCTTAGCTTTGCATAAATGAATGTTTTATTATAAGTTGAGGTTAGTTTGCAGTAACTCGATCTTCCTTCCCACCCTTACTGATGAACTTCGTGGGAAGGATATTGTATTTGTTTGACTTTCGTCTAAAGGTCCCAAAAAACGAGGGCCCGAAAAAAACGAAGCCAAGCTAATCCTTTGTTATCCATAATTCTACAGCTAAAGTTACTATCACACAGATATGGCTTTGCTCTATTATACGTAAGATATAAGGAATGAGAGTATGCATAATTTATCGTGGAATGCACTCTCTTATACAGTCTGAAAGAAAAGCTAAAATTCCAAAAAAGCGTAAGAAGCAAAATGGAGTGGAATTAGGCTTTGTATCCACAAGCTTTTGCATAGATTACGTCAGACCACGTTATGTGCTATGCGAGAAAAGACATCTATTAGGTTGGAAGAAAAGTCTCTTCACACTTCGAGAAGTTTTTTTACCGTTCTCCTTGTAAACGCTCTAGCCAATATTGATAGCTGACTTCGTAATTCTGTCACACTTGTCTACCGTTCGCACACGGACATAGGTCAATACCTTTTTTGTACTTCGTTATCCATCCAATCTTCCGGACACAATGCCAGATTTACCTCAATTTTCGGCACCGCATTCTTCATTAATTCATTAAAGGATCTACAGCACGTCAGGCAGTCGACAAATTACCCATTTATATGGTTTGGGATCTACTACTCATCGCGCCTTGTTATGAGTGATTCGGAAAGTTTTTAAAGGGAGATTATTCACTCGAGGACAAAGCAAGGTCAGGAAGGTCAACTGAATTGGACGACACTGAACTACTCCATCTTCTTCGAACCGATAGTAGGCAGACAGCACGTCAACTGGCAGAGAAGCTCGAAGTGTCTCTTAGGATAGTGGGAGTCCATCTGAAGGGTCTTGGGTTTGCATGGAAATTTGGAGCTTGGATTCCACATGCCCTGTCAGACGCTCAGAAAGGTCAATGGCTCTCCATCGCTGCTTCGCTTCTGTCCAGATACAAAGGAAAATCGTTTCTGCCGCGGATTGTGACAGGCGATGAGTCCTCCTGGGTTCTGTATGCCAACTTTCGAAGAAAAAGGCAATGGGTGCAAAAGGGGAGAACCCTGAGCTTGATCTCAAGCCCAATGTTCACGAGAGGATGATTCTCTTTAGTGTTTGATGGGGTGTCACAGGAGTGATTTGCTGGGAAACTATCAGAAAAGGGAGAGACACTTACTGCTGTCACATTCTACGTCCAACTCCACCAACTCCCGCAGTTCTCCAGGAAAATAGGCCTGAGAAGTCAAAGGTGGCGATCCTGCATGACAATGCAAAACTACATGTTGCAAGACTCACAAGAGAAACAACAAGGGAGCTGGGCTGAGGGTAATGCCACATCCACCGTATAGCCCTGACCTCGTTCCTACCGACTACCATCTCTTCCGTGCTCTCAAGCAAGAAATTGGAGCGAAATATCTTGAAACGGATGAAGACCTCAAAAATTGGATTCAGCAATGGTACGACACTATGTAGAACTGCAGCCTTTTATGCGAGAGGAATTTGGAAATTACCCAGTCTTTGGAAAAGTGTAGTGCAATAAAATGGACATTTTCTCATTTGGTTTGACTCTGTAGTTGTGAAGTAATAAATCTGTAAAAAAAGATGAAAAGACATTTTTTCCAACCTGATAGAAATGATTATAAAGTAGAGCAAAGCACAGTGCAAAGGATCATCTATCATCATCTATCAGTACCACTAAGCCAAAGGATCATCAAAGGACAGAGAGAAACGAATCTTCAGTATTTCCTTTATTCACTTGCCCATTTATTTTCTCACCTCGTTGTGGTTCTGTTAAACGGCTGCATGCATCTGAAAAGGAAAGAAAGTGGAAGAGAACATTTGCAGAACGACGAGCGTAATGTCGTGTTTAGCGCGTGCAAGTCGGAATGAGTCATAGCGGACGTCTGGAGCGCACAACTGCTTCAAAGCAGCGGCTTGGAATGATTCTAATGCTGGGGTTTCCACCGTACCAGGACACCTTCCGGACCACCGGCGCACGGAATGTTAGCGGCTATGTGAGGGGTCGACCTGAGACGACGTCCTTTGTTGCAGCCAGCTAACACGACTTGCATATGGTGAGCAGATGGAGCGGATAGAGCAAAAAGCTCTGATCGACACCTCGCACCACTCGACCACCGCTGACCAGGTCTCAGCTGCACTACGACAAGTGCAACCCCATCAAGCGGAGAGTCTGTTGACGTGATGGAGGTTTGCAGTTGAACTGTCGACCGACGACATTTATAGCGGTCGGGTTGATCGCAGTTCCTGCCTTGACTTCCCCAGGACCACCAGTGAGATAAGTTCCTTCTCAAGGACATTTCCCCGAAGGTTATTAGTAGTACACCCTGCCCTTCTTTGAAAACTGATATCCGGCATGATAAAAGCAGCAGATGAAAGCTAGCGGACTAGCGAAGGCAAGCAGCTTGTGATCGGGTCAAAAGCGATCTCATATCTATTACAGATCGCAACAAAGTACGAAACTCAGCCGTTCTCTTTGGGAGCGCCCATGAAAGGTTCGATACGTGACTTTACGTTTTGGGCAACGCATCAATGGGACCGTAGGGTTGTATTCAAAACATTCGCAGGCGGGGGTGACTCGTGTTCGTGGTACTACCAACCCTTTATGGCTTACGCATAGCAATCGGAAAGCCTAACACGTACATTCCAAGTCCGCAAAGAATGATTTGATTTAAAAATGAAAAATTGAATTTTAATTAAGTTTTTCATTTAAAATTAAAATTTAATTTTAATGGTTTAAGAATGCAAAGCAATCATAAAGATGGTTTCTACGCATCACAGAAACAAAAAAGAATGGTTGAAGCTCGCCGTTGCTAATTAACCCATCAGAAGGATACGCCACACATTCCGCTTCTACGGGGTGTCGCTAGGCAGTCTGCATGCGTGTTTACTATACTCATTTAGTGCATTCTAGTGTGCGCAGTCCTCGCTGTGTAAAAAGAAAAAAAGAAAATTCCTAGATGAGCGTTAGCGCAACATAACACATCAAGAACGTACATCAAGTAGAGTGGTAGTACATCGTAATTTTCAGGGAAAGGCTAACAATAAGACACTATTGCGCACTTCAGTAGTGTAAGCATATCCATGCCTTAAGTAGAGCTTCAGAAGATAAAAAACAAAGAGCAGGTTGTATGACGCTCAGGAGGGTGACTCGGTGAGAGGCCACAGTCATTAATATGGGCAGCACTGGTAGGCAGGAACGCGGCAACCATCAGGGAGCATCGAAGAGCCTGCCACTTACCGTTTAGAGGGGATGTGTGGGAGACTGGGGGAACTAAAACCGAAAAGGATTGCTTTTGGTCCAACGACCACGGGTTGAAGAACGGGCCGGTTGCTCTACAGGGGCTCCAAATCAAGAGCGTTGAATAAGAGTGTAAGCTGTTGCCGTCCATTTCCGGCTGCGCTAGCAAGCGTTCGGGCACTGGCTGTACACCATGTTAGAAGACTTTCGATTTCGATTTCGTAAAATTCACTCCACCTTCGGTTTCGACTTTGTTGGTTAAGTCCCCATTCGCCACTCAGTTTAGCCATGAACAAAGGCAACACAGTTGACGCAGCATACTTCGATATATCGAAAGCTTTCGATAAGATGAACCTTCAAAAATTACTTCGGAAACTCCACGACTTAGAGGTCAGAGGTTCCATATTAATCCATATTCTTCCTTATTACAAGGAATTGTACAGGACATCTCTTGCTCGTGCGTTAAACCTCAGAAATCTAATGTTAACATGGAAGTTCCAGAAGCTCTTAATCCTTTCGTTGTTAACATTTCGTCATAATAGCTTTGGACGTAGTTACAATTAAATAAAATAAGATAAAGTACAGCGTTATCCAGTCCCCTTTGGTATGTGCCAAGTACTCCACTTCTAAAGGATATCGTGGAGGCAATTTGAATGCGTCTTGGTCGCATACAATGACATTTACTGGTCAGCCGATGAAGAAGTCAGTGTTTTGTCCTTCTCAGAAGAGGGTGGTACCCTGCGATCTCTAGGTATGATAGGCTTGGTTGACCTGTTCCTGAAATCCGAACCAGGAATCTGGAGTCGGGTGCACACGGAAGACGTGATATTCTCGCCCTACAGCGCGCTACTAGACGAACACAAGCTTATAAAAACTAAGAAGGAAAAGATACAAGGTAGGATAGCTTTGAAGGAAGGATGGCAGACGTTCACAACACACATTTCCTCTCACCTTCGATCGCAGTATAAGTAACGGAAGAAATCGAATGCGCAGTGGGTCCCACAAAAGACAGTGCAAGCGAATCGTAGGAGTTCTGAGAGCACGTATAGCAGAGTGAACAGCTGCCAACAACATCAGCGCAACAAACAGATCATTGCTGGTAAAACCAGCAATTAGTTTTGCGTGCCCTGTTTTAGACGAGCCCTCGCTGTCAAGCACCTAATTGAAACACTAGTCCCAAATTAACCCTTCACAAAAACTCGTATAAAGGTGCTGTGTTTTCGCAACTTTAAGACGAAATTTCTCGACCGATAAACCGAATTACTGCTACGGATACATATTTGTGAAGATGATAACAACCACTATAGCATAGTTTCCTAAATTGTGAGAGACATGACTAAAGGGACTGAGGTATGAAAACCTTCAGTATTCAGTACCTTCAGTAACTATGCTTTGGCGAAGAGGAACAATGGTTACCGCTCCAAAAAACCACTCCGCTCCTTTCCAAAGAATGAGCGTGGCAACTCGAAAAAGATGCGCTGTAGCAGAGTTGCGAGGAAATAAAGCGTTTCCAAAGCGATTCGCAATTTATGAAAACATTCCAATGCGCTTTCTGATTCAGTGATTTGTACTTAGAGTTCATTTGTGCTTTGATAGGATTTGAAACCGCCTTCTTGGAGTTTCTTGTTGTTTTTAAGCTTATCGTAAGGGGAAGCATTTCTCGAACTCAGGTTTTCCCATCTAGGATGATCGGTTTTATCCGTTCTCGCAAGTCTATGTAAGAAATGCTTGGCCGCTCAATCGTTCACTAGAAATGTTGATTGGGAGTCTCACTCATACTAATGTTTTGCCCTTAAATTAGTGTAAATCAGAAATGAATAAGACTTTATTTTTCTATGCAAGATAACTTGTCATTGTTATACCAGATATAGACTGTCCAAAAAAACCTGGTGTTGTAAACGGGGCCAAACATTATTAGCTATTTATTTGTCGATATTTAAAAAGCAAAAATAAAAAATGATAAAAAAATAAAAACCAAAGTCAAAAAAATCGTTAGGAAAGGTCGAAATCAAAAAAGCTGTTAAAACCCCTCAGAAGAGAAGATCACTGATTTGTATTTAATGACCCAATCAAAATGCGGAAATAGAATGGATGGGTGATCCACGTTGATTAGGACCGAACTTTATCTTGACTGGAGCCTCGGATCGAAACGTCGCCGAGGCGAAAATGGCGCAATTGATGTGATCACAACAGCGTTTAAGTGGACAAATTGTTGGGAGGAAACGTTGAGGCAAGGGCTGTGTGGTGTCACCATTGTAATTTTTCCTCCACCCTGATTCTTACTTCTTGTTACTGCGAAGCCGCATGCCAGCCGGCAGCGGCCTCAAAGCAGTCAACAGGTGTCAGACTACTCCAATGTCATAGCGCCCGACTACGTCAATGTTATTGTCTAAAGATAAGAAGAATGTGTAAGTGAAGAACTGCAGATCCCTTCCTTAGTGATCTGAAGATGTACTTACAGGAGTGAAATCGGTGCAAACTACAATGGCTTGTTTTTTTGAATTCTTGATGGGAACCTGGATGCATTGAAAAAGAGCATAGTAAATTGAAAACGAGTCTCTACCGCTGATCACTGGGGTGATCGAAAGACTACGAAATCGCCAGCCTCCAAGGGCAAACGTTTACCTCAGTGATCAGCGGTATGGGCTCGTTTTCAATTTACTACGCTATTTTCAACAAAGGCTTGTGTCTGTCAATCCCTGTTTGAGACTCGCCACGCATTCTATTTCTACTGGATGTCGTGGAGGTGACTTGGATGCGTATTTGTCCTATACAGTGACATACGATGGACAGCCGATGATCAAGTCAGTGCTTCGACCATCCCGAATAAAAAGCTCTGTTGGGGGATGCCAACCTAGAACAGAAACGACACGCCGTCGTTTGCTACCTTACTACTTATTGCTTTCGTTACTACTACTGCTTCTGTGGTCGTAGGAATGAGAGCAAAACTCGAAGTCTTTCATGTTAAAGCGGACTATTTTCAAACAAGTTATGCTCTTCAAACTCGAAGTCAACGTCCAGCTGAATACTTTCACAATATAAGCATACTCCAATCATGCCAAACTCGACTCGTTATCCTTTTAGATATACGAGTGTTTGAGTCTCATTGAAAAGCGCAAAAAGGACCAGTTGCGGTATATCAGGCCAGGAATCACTTCATGCACCTCTCTACATAGTCGTGGTGTTTCTTTGGTTATTAGTGTATGTAAGCACTGTTGCACGAAGTATAATAGACTTTTGTCCCTTTCGGGATGCACCACGCATTCTACTTCTACGAGAGGTCGTGGAAGCGATTCGAAAGCGTCTCTAGCCTAAAGAGTGACTTGTGGTGGCCAGCCGATGATCAAGTCAGCGCTTTTTCGTTCCTAGACAGGTCTGCTACGAACTCATCGACCCCGATGGTGTGGAATGCTTGCTTGACCTGGGCGGAAAATTGGAACGAAAAGTCTGGTATCGGGTGCGAGCGACAGCAGGCAGATCGACGTTCCACGCGCTCCCACATAATTACATAGCAAGAAGCTCAGTCCTTTATTAAGCAGCTTCACGTACAGACGATTTGCACTACCATTCACCTAACTAAAATGATAAGATGTTCATGTGCATCAGATCGAAGCGCGATTTCGCCTTTTTCCAAACCGTTGTAATGTAACCGTTGTAAGTCTAATTGTAAGTATGAAGGACGTATAGTTTGAGTTGAATGGTATTCAGTTCAATTTGGAAAGTAAAAAAAATCAAAGCGGAAACTGCATATCTTTTTTCTAATGCTTCTGCCAGGAGAACGCTTCACTGTATACGTGTTTGTGTAGTCCAGTGTTTGCCTTGAATTTTGCCAGGAGCTTTAGCTGACCCCGGAAAGTTGCAAAGCTTTTTACGCCCAACGCACTCTGGTGAGTAGCGGGTCTAAATGTCGATGCCGATGTTTAAAGAGAAGAGTAGATTGAGGAAAATAATGGAAACAGAGGTATAGAAAGATATGTGCAATGGAAACGCTCAAGAATCGAACCGGCAAGGGTGGTTGAGGGATTCCCATGAAAACCTCAGTGTGCCCTGATTTTCCTAACAACTGATCGTGAGACTGATTAGCTGGCGGAAACCGTTCTGCTACGGCTACATTCGTTTTGCACTATGAAATGATTGTCAGCCCTTCTTAATTGGAAGATTGCTGTGGTAAAGCAGAACTTTAGTACTAACCTGCACAGATCGAGTTTTCTTCTTGTTTTCAACCATTGAAAGAAACCAATTAAAACAAATGTGAAAAAGGAGAGCAATAACCCATTTAACCATACGTATGTAAATCTGGGTTTCCTATCCACTTTTCATTTAGCTTACATAAGCGTGTAGCAGCTGCTAAACGATTGATATATCTGACTAATTAGATCTCAACTTAAGTATTTATTAAATGAGCAAGTCCTCGAACCCTTGAAGCCTTGTCTTAGCCAGCATCTCGAGCATCAAAAGCACGTCTAACAACAGCCTCTTCAAGGCAAAGCGATGACATTAAAGGTGGTTAATTACAGATCGATTCTAGAGCAGCATTGAAAAAAGTATTTCTCAAGGTAGGACATAGGTCATACAGTTAGCAAGTGGGCTGGTGTCGCGTGGCACCACAACTTGACCATAAGTCGTTCACACCAACCAGACTGTCCCTCCCGCATTTCCGGGACGTTGCCTCACTAGCAGAATTGGAAAGGAAAAAACTGACTCGCCTATCGGATGGTTGCCACAGGTTCCTCCTGTTTAGCCCAAATACGCATTCAATTTGCCTCCACGATTTGACGTAGAAGCACGATACATGGCACACATCAAACACAATTCCCTCGTATGTCCAGATGCTCACAGGGAGTAGCACTTCCCTAACATCATCAGCCTTTTTTTATCGTGCTTCTTATCCTATGCGCTTCTTGCATTCAGATAGTGTCCTCCAACCCCTTTCTTCTTCTTAAAATGAGATATCAGTTTTCACTGGGTGTTTTGTTCACCTGCTTTTTTCCTAGATTTCCTCTATGAAATGCTTATCAAGTGCTAAATTGTCATTTTTTTGTTTTATGTGCACCTATGGTGCAAGAATAGATTTAAAAAGTAGCCGTCGCGTTGGACGATAGAAACTGAACAGCCAATATCCCACGTCGAAATGTCCTTCCTGGTAACGACGATATAGTATTTGTATAATTATATGTATTGCTATTTGAAGTTTTCTTATCTGAAAAAATTGAACTACACATAGGAACAAGCAAGCGTATAAACAATTACTTACCAGCATTAAAGAATTAGGTTAGCATTAAAAAGGGTTGAACTAAAGAGCAACTTACCTCTTATCCTTTATATGCCTGCATAGTACTAAAAACTTTTGTTTTAATTTCGAACATGGATTATCGAACTCGCACCAAGAGAAGAAGCGATGCATTTCAACGCCAGCATTTTTTAAAGGAGTTGCAACATTGTCTAGGACTGTTAAATGCAACAGATGATGTTCTCAACGTGCTTCCAAGTGGTGCCGTAAACACTTCCTAGGAGTGAGCAATTGCGAAGCGAGAAGAGGGAGTAATGGATCGGAAACCTGATTCAAGGAAGGGTGATGTGTCGCATTTTCCCGTTAATGGCATTCGACGACGCAGTGGTGCGAAGTGCATGTAAGTGTGAAGGTAGGACGACCATTAACGAAAACCGCTGCAGTTTTTAGTGGCTTCACTGCATCGTTGAATGATAACGAATGTCTTTGATAGACATTCACGAGGGTCTTAGGTGTGGTTGAAAACTTTTGTCGATTCGTTATCCTTGGTATTACGGCCTTTTTAAATGTTATTTTTCACTAAAGCTTAATAGCTGAAAAACAACAAAGGTGTTAAAAACTGTGGCACAGGAGAAATCCGACTTTCGTCGCTTTGCGGCCTCAATTCAATAAAAGATAGTGTTTCACGAGCGGAAGAGAACTTGGTGCTAAGCCCTTGAACCTAACGAGTTCTGACGCATTAGGTTCAAGGGCTTTGCAAAAACGAATCATATTTTTCTACCATTTCGAGGGTGGAGATTCTCGTAGCTAAAGGAGGCGCCGACTGTCGCGTGTATCCCAAATCAAAGTTGTTGGTTTGGGTACAGCCTAGCAGAACCAAGCCATCCAAGAATTCGAGGACAGCAAATTGGTAGCAGGTTTGTCTAAGATGGACAAAACACTGCCTTCTCAGAAAAACTTTCTCCGCGGTATCCCTTAGAAAAAATACGAGGCGCGTCCCAAAGAGTCTCATTATTGGATGACACAGTATTTGGTCCTCTTATTCTTTTGCTAGTGCGTGTTGACGAGGACACCAACGCCGCCTACTCCCCTGCTGTCGCATGTTCCGAGGAACAGTTCTTCTCCGGAGTCGTAGGCGGCGTGTAGGGGGTGGTGTCTTCTCGTCTCGGTCAGTCCGATGACGTCGTACTTGATCTTCCTGGCTTGCATCATCAGGTCCTCGACGGATGCTTCGGACGCAAGCGTGCGGGCGTTGTAAGTACAGATCGTCATCCTAGTCCTTCTCAGTTTGCGCAGCCTGGTTAGGTCCTGAGATTTTAGCAGCCTCTCCGTACTCGTCCTTCCCATCGCTGCAGAAATCGGGAATCTTTCGGGGTCAGGGGAATGAGGCCCTTTAGTGCTGCTGTTTTTGACTGGAGTACACACGGGTAGCTAGTCAGGCTCTGTCGTGCGGGCGGGGTACTCCGGGCAGCCAGCCAGACTGCCCGAAGGGACGGGGCGAGACTTAAGGCGGCCTCGAATCGCCTTACATGTACTCCCAGTCTACCGAGTGCAAGCTTTTGGCCGAGCCGACACAGTTACAATCCGCACAGTCACGGACACATCCACGCACACTGTGCACGAACATGCCGCTCCCACGCACAAGGAACGCGTCGACCCGACACAGCAGGAGCAAGGAGTCCATCCCCTGCATCCCACCTGCGTCTCTGGGCAGTACACGGTCGCATTTGGTTCGCGTTTAATTCCCCTATCCACCACCCGGGGACGCGCCACGTGGCCCTGCGACAAGCGGCCCGAGATCCCTCTTAACAAGAGAGCCCGAAGGCTCTCTATCGAGGGAGATCCGTGGATCGAGGGAGATCCGTGAACATCGATTCGTACGAGTCTCTGACTAGCCGAATCGGACGTCTGCGACTGAAGCGATGTGGCTCCGTGCCAGCCTTGACTGTGTTCGTCGCGTATGCCCCAACATCCGACTACGACGACGAAGACGTCGAGGCCTTCTACGTGGAGCTGGAGAAGTTCTATAAGGAAGATCACACCTTCTACAAGGTGATCGTCGGCGACTTCAACGCCAAGATCGGGCCACGAAGGTCGCCGGAAGAACTTCACATCGGAACCCACGGTTTGGAGTGGAACGAGCAAGGTGAAAGGCTGTCTGAGTTTATCATGTCGACCAAGACCATCCATGGAAACTCGCAGTTCCAGAAGCCTCCCTCCCTACGATGGACCTGGGAATCCCCCGGTGGCCAGTTCCACAACGAGATCGACCACATCATCTTCAATCGCAAGTATTGCCTGACCGATGTCTCCGTTGTCCCCAAGTTCTACACGGGATCGGACCACCGCCTCCTTCGCGCGAGGTTCCGCTTTTCGCGTCAAGGAGAGAAGGCCGCGAAGTTCAAGAAGAGGAATCCCAGAACGACCATCAACTGGGATCTCTACACCTCTCTTGTCGGCCTTTGGGAAGATGCCGTCATGGACAACGTCGACGAGGAATACGATCGCTTCGTGCACCATCTCCACGATAGTGCTAAGGGAGCCGAGAGCTTGAAGACCACCAAGAGACGCCTGTCTCCGGAAACTCTCGAGCTGATACGCCAGCGTGGAGCAGCACGAGCGTCAGGCAACTACCAACTGACGTCCGAGCTTGCAAAGCTATGCAGAGCGGCGATAAAGGAAGATCTCAAAGAGAGAAGGGCGGAAGTGTTGGCTGAAGCAGCAGAGGCAGGGCTGAGCATTCGCAATGCCCGCCGGAACTTCGCCAACTTCAAGACCAAGATGACCGCTCTCCGACGTCCTGACGGAACCATCACCTCTTCCAGAAGGACCATGGAGAAAGTCATCCACGACTTCTACTCCGATCTCTTCGATAGCCACGTCCACCTGCCCCCATGCCATCTTCCGCAGGATGGATACGTCGTTCCCTCTGTTCTCCCTTCCGAGATCCGACACGCCATCTCGTCGGTGAAGAAACGTACAGCACCCGGTTCTGACAGGATCAGAGCTGAACACCTGAAGAACCTCCCGCCAGCGCTCATCAACACCCTGGCGCGGCTCTTCACACGCTACCTGTCCGAATGCAAGGTTCCATCTCAGTGGAAGACCAGCAAGACCGTTTTGCTGTACAAGAAGGGAGACGTGCACGACATTGGCAACTATCGCCCGATCTGCCTGTTGTCCGTAGTCTACAAGCTGTTCACTCGAGTCATCCTGAATAGGATTAGTAGAACGCTGGACGAAGGACAGCCATGCGAACAAGCAGGATTTCGGAGAGGATTCAGCACGATCGACCACATACACACCATTACGAAGCTCATCGAAGTGTCGTGAGAGTACAAGCTGCCGCTGTGATTTACGTTCATCGACCTGAAGAAGGCATTCGACTCTGTCGAAACTGAAGCGGTCATGGAAGCCCTACTCACCCAGGGCGTTCCTACTCAGTACATCAGAGTCCTTCGAGAGTTGTACAGTGGATTCACGACCAAGATCTCACCATTCTACAACGACGTCGTCATTGACGTGAAGAGAGGGGTTCGACAAGGGGATACCATATCCCCGAAGCTCTTCAGCGCCACCCTCGAAAACGTCATGCGCGAACTAGAATGGGAAGACATGGGAGTGAAGGTCGACGGCCGGCAACTGCACCATCTTCGCTTCGCTGACGACATCGTGCTCATAACCCCGAGCATCAGTCAGGCGGAACGAATGCTGGCCGACTTCGATCGTGTATGTGGAAGCGTTGGACTGCAGCTGAATCTTACGAAGACGATGTTCATGAAGAACGGATGGGTTTCTGATGCCCCATTCTCGCTCAACGGAACGAACATCTCCGAATGCTCCAGCTATGTGTATCTGGGTCGCGAAGTCAACATGACCAACGACCTAGCACCAGAGCTGAGCAGAAGGAAACGAGCGGCTTGGGGAGCTTTCAAGAGCGTCGAAGAAGTCGTGAAGAAAACGAAGAACGTCCGACTCCGTGCCCACCTATTCGACTCCACTGTTCTTCCTGCCCTAACATACGCCTCAGAGACCTGGGCTATACGAAAGCAGGATGAACACGCGATCAGCGTCGCGCAGCGTGGAATCGAGAGGACGATGCTCGGAGTGACACGACTCACGCAAGTGAGAGAAGGCCTCCGGAGTTCCGAGCTTCGCCGACGTTCGAAGATCAGAGACGCTGTCGCATGGGCCAAGTCGTCGAAAATTAGGTGGGCCGGCCACGTAATGCGATTCGCAGACACCCGCTGGACGAGAGCCGTCACAGATTGGATTCCGCGGGATGTCAAAAGAACACCAGGACGCCCACCAACGCGTTGGTCGGACTTCTTCGTGAAAGCCCTGAACGACCGATATGACGCTCTTCGTGTCCCTCGAGCGAGGAGGATCCATTGGACCACTCTGGCACGCGACAGGGACGAATAGAGACACTCGATGGCGCTAGCGCCCGCTCGAGCAAGTCGATGATCAACGGGACGACAGGTGATACAGGTGATACAGGTGATTCTTTTGCTAGACTTTTAATGCTTCGATTCGATGTTCGACAACCATTATCAAAAGAAATGTGTAGTTTCCTTTGTTATAGGGAAGACGATTGCTATCACAAAGGGACAATATTAATATATCTGTTACAAATGTCGGGTCTTGTAATCAGACGTAAAGAAGTTGTGCGAAAAGACAAACCAATAAAGTCTCAATGATTAAGTAATTAGCGAGCAACGTTTTTGGTGTCCAGGCCTGATTGCTTGTTGTATACAAGCCCATAATGATAGAGAAGCACATCACATAATGCTGCAAACAAACCACTTGCTTAAGGGGCCAGCTAACTGCTATACCACACCGCGAAAAAATTCGAAAACCCTCCACAAAATTGCCTCGTGCAGATGAAGGGCGCGGGTAGTGGCAAACACTGCACTGACTGGAGGTATTGTTGAATGTATTCAAAAGTAGTAGAACTTGGGCTGGACGCTTTCTCTTCATTGCTTCGCATTTCAATACACAACGCATGGAACGTTATTTTTGGGTGTCCAAAAAGGCATACATAGAATAAGGAGAAAGGATAAAGGACGGAGTTAGTCAGCCCCTCTCGTTGGAATGCACCACGCATTCTACTTCCGGGAAGTTGTGGAGGCCTTCTGAACGCGTATTTGACCTACTCAATGATTTGCGATGCCCAGATGATGGAGTGGAGTGTATTATCCTTCCATGGCAAGCCTGGTAGCAGTTCACCTACCCCGGAGATATGGAAGGCTTGGCTGACAGTGGTGCGAAATCAGAGCCAGGAACCTGCAAGGGGTAGGAACTGCAGCCGGCACCTCCCCCAAACGCGCTAACACGTGCCCTGACAGCTTATAGAAGGAGAATCATGTCGTGCCAAAAACGATACAACAGCCACTTTTAAATAGCATTACGATTGATTGAATTTAACAAATGAGCTTGGCGGAAATTTAGCAGTCTAAGCAATCTACATGTGGTGGCTAGCAATAGCAAAATGTAGTTTCTATAGCTTCATGTGCGCTACAAAAACGCTTCAGGAAAGCAGGTGATGACATAATATCTTTGGTGTCAAAATGGACTCGCCATCCAATTGATAAGGATCTCTACTAAGAAAAATGCAGATGCATATGCAAGGGGATACAGCCGAGGAAAACCAAAAGCGCAAGATAATGAACGTCTGGAAACATACGGAATTCGAACTGGTTAGGGGACGTATCGGCTCGTTCTATCGAATTAGGCGTCAAGGCCTGGTTCGGACTTTAGCTGAGAGATCCTTCGCATTTCTCCCCTCAATACCCTCTTTCTCGTCGATAATTCCGTAAAGGTTTTGAGGAGCCCATTCAAACACTGGATATTTAAAATGTTTTTGTATATAGAGCAACCAACAGTGGCATTTTTAGCACGGCAGAAATTTTCGCGGCGGAAAGCGGTTGCTCCTTCAAGGTGACCGACCACCATTATTTCAAAAGAAACCACAGACTGTTTGTCCTCATCGAACAGCTCCCCTTGGAGCTGCGCTGCAGTTGAAGGTCAGCGAAAAAGGTGTCGCTGACATGCATTGTCGTCTATTCAATTACGATGATATATAGTGTTCGAATGACATGGCGAACGAATTAAAGTGGTCAGAAAACAGCACCTGCGATACGACCTTCACTTCTCCTCCGATCTGCCTATGTGCATCCCGAATAATTTCGAGTGGGATTCAGAACTGGGAAAACATGTGGTGTTTCTCAAAGTAGCGTTGTGAAAAAGTTGCTGTTTTTCAATGGATGTCCTGCACCATAATAGTACTGTACACTCCACCATGTTCTTGCAGAATTTGAACAAAAGGAATGTCTAAATGTGCAAAATCAGGGCAAACCAAGGAAGAAGTAATTAATATAGAAAAAATTAAGAAATAAAACTGATAATTATATAACAGATTAAATTAATAATGAACTAGTAAATTGAGAAAGAAATTCATTTATTAGGCATTATAGGGTGTCACTGGAATACGTGGCCATAGAAGTTAACCGTTCATAATGTCCACCTCATTAAGCTCGAAATAATTTCATAGAGTTGCTCAGCAGCTCAATCGAATTGCGCTGAACTATGGTAAGGTTTCGGCGTATCTTTGGAAGGTTAACACATCTATGAAATTGGCCTTGTTTAAAGCAGACAATGAAGGAGTAAAAGGCAGCGTTAATCAAATCTAGCCTGGGAGGTGCATTGAACTCCACTTCTGGGGATGTCATTAAAGACACGGCCATTCAGTATGCACGCCATTCAGACTTCCCCAGACATTACAAGCAAAAATTCACGGATCTTGTGGAATGGACCGGCAAGTGTACAATACGAACCGATGCTCGAGTCATGGTGCCGAGCAACGCTAGCAAGCTGCTCTAAGTGCGCATCGCTTTTTGAGGCAATCCCACAGCTCTCCTAGTCTCCTCTTCTGATGTTTGCCCACAGTTTTTTTTAAGTACGCGAAGCGGTGTCTTCCCAGTCTTTTGGCCCCTACGTCTTGTCCTCATCCTACAGCTCAACTAGCGAACTAATGAGAAACAGCCGTACCGTTGGAAGCGTGCCGGTGCAATCCTAGTTGGTGGTGGCCACTCTTAAATGATTTTCTGATGTAACGAAACATAGTAATTGGGCAACAACATGTAGAAATAAACAAACTACGCCAACATGGTTACGCACAGTTGCAAGTCAGGAGAGGGGAAGCTAAAAAGGGTCATTCTCGGTGCAAATCTAGTATGGGAGGACCCTCTTATTATATTTGAGGATCACTTTCAAAGAGCTAAAACAGATAACATCTGTAAGACAAAATAAAATTGGGAGAAGACACCATCAACCAACGTTTTGGACACTGACAGGACATTGCACTTCACATCCCAATCAATTGCAAACATCCCGACCAGGGATGGGCGGAATTTCTGTTTTCTGTTTTCTGTTTTCTGATTTTCTGGCCATTTTGGGCAAATTTTTTCTGTTTTCTGTTTTCTGGGAAAATGGCCAAAAATTGGCCAGAAAACAGAAAATATAGTCGCGAGCAAAAATTGAATACAGAAATCCAATGAAAAAAATTCAAGAAGTATCATAGAATAGTGAGCTTCATTCCAAAATAGTGTTCCTAGAGTATCTTAAATGGCAAGCATGTGGCGTTTTTGGATGTGCTCATGTAGTATTGTGCCATATACTCATGAACTATCCCACATGTTTGCTTGATTGATTGTGTAAGTGCTGCTGGCAAGGAGTTTCTTCATAGGACATTTTTCGACTTTCATAATTTGGCTTTGTATTCTTTTCCTCATTAGCAGTAGTTTAGACCATCTATGATCACTAAAAATCTTATATTAAAACTATAAAACTAGTATTTTGAGGGGCACTAAATTATGTATTAACTAACCACTGGTCCTAGAGTTACTGTGGGTAGGGTTATTCTCCACCCCGGTTTAAAAATTGAACATTGTTGGCCGGTCATCCCCAATATCGCTTCCTGCAGAGCCTTTGTCGAAGCTGCTTTTCTAACTCTGAAGGTTGCTCAGCTTTTGGTGTCACAAATTAGTAGGAGGCAGAAAAGTTTTTTTAGTTACCTTTGATTTCGCTGATCTGGTGATAGTGTTGTGATGCAGGAAATTTGTCATTTATCACGTATATCATCTGTCGTCCATTGATGTTCAAGCGGGCACCATCAGCGTCTCCATACGTCCGTGCCGCGTGCCAGGGTGCACCAATGGATCCTTTTCGCTCGAGGGACACGAAGAACTTCATATTGCTTGTACAGGGCTTTAACGAAGAAGCCCGACCAACGCCTTGGTGGGCAGTTCCTGGTGTTCTCTTGACATCCCGCGGAATCCAGTCGGTGACGTCCAGTCCGTGTCTGCGAAGCGCATTACGTGGTCCACCTAATTTTCGACGACTTGGCCCATGCGACAGCGTCTCTGATCCTAACGTCGGCGAAGCTCGGAACTCCGGAGACCTTCTCTCACTTGCGTGAGTCGTGTCACTCCGAGCATCGTCTTCTCGATTCCACGCTGCGCGACGCTGATCGCGTGTTCATCCTGCTTTCGTATAGCCCAGGTCTCTGAGGCGTATGTTAGGGCAGGAAGAACAGTGGAGTCGAATAGGTGGGCACGGAGGCGGACGTTCTTCGTCTTCTCTACGATTCTTTCGACGCTCTTAAAAACTCCACAAGCTGCTCGTTTCCTCCGCTCATTTCTGGCGCTATGCCGTTGGCCATGTTGACTTCGCGACCGAGATATACGTAGCTGGAGAAGCCAAGAAGCATCTGCTCCGCCTGGCTAGCGCTCGGTGTTATGAGCACGATGTCATCAGCAAACCGAAGATGGTCAGTTACCGGCCGTTGACCTTCACTCCATGTCTTCCCATTCTAGTTCGCGCATGGCGTTTTCGAGCTGAAGAGCTTCGAAGATATGGTATTCCACTGCCGAACTCCTCTCTTCACGTCGATGACGACGTCGTTGTAGAATGGAGAGATCTTGGTCGTGAATTCACTGTACAGCTCTCGATGGACTCTGATGTACTGAGTAGGGACGCCCTGAATGAGCAGGACTTCGATGACCGCTTCAGTTTCGACAGAGTCGAATGCCTTCTTCGTAAGAAGTAAGAAGCCCCTGAGTGAGCAGGGCTTCCATGACCGCTTCAGTCTCGACGGAGTCGAATGCCTTCTTCAGGTCGATGAACGTAAGGCACAGCAGCAGCTTATACTCTCGCAACACTTCGATGAGCTTCGTAATGGTGTGTATGTGGTCGATCGTGCTGAATCCTCTCCGAAATCCTGCTTGTTCGCGTGGCTGTCCTTCGTCCAGCGTTCTGCTGATCCTATTCAGGATCACTCAAGTGAACAGCTTGTAGACTACATACATCAGGCAGATCGGGCGATTGTTGCTAATGTCGTGCACTCCTGTACAGCAAGGTGGTTCTGCTGGCCTTCCACTGAGATGTTATATGGTATGTAGATTTGAGGAGAAATAATAATAATAATAATAATAATAATAATAAGGTCTTCATAATATGGTGACTACGCATTCAAGGAAGCACCTTCACTCAAGATCTGTTATGCTGACAGCCCTTCAGTCACAATCGCATGTTGTTATGTGAAATATCAAGCCAGTACAAAACATCTTTATTCGGCTAAGTAGTAACTTGGTGTTCTAAAGAGCATCGGTAAGTTGGCCTGAAAACTTTCAGCTACGCGTAAACTATGACACTTAAGGAAATGTATTCCCGAAGAACGAAACGAACTAGGGATACAGATTCTGGCGGAGCCTGTAATACACAACGAATCTCTGCACAGCTTTAGAGTATGTTGCGAGAGTGTGTCTACAAACTCAAGCAATTGAGCTGAAACATGCAAACAGTGATCACTGAGCCTTCATCGTGTTCGGTACACTAAAAGGTCAGTTTCGTACTAGTGGGACCATTATCTAATTGAGGCGTTAGCGGTGAAACGGAGCTGATGAGTAATGTTGTACACTTCAAGTGTCAAGATTCCTAGGATCTATCGGGCAAGATTTACAACATGCTGATTGCAGTGCACTGGAGTTTAATGGAAATTTTTATAAACGCTTGCAAATTAAAACGCTGGTCTACGACTACATTTGTGGTCATACAAAAGCATTTGCTACTGGAAATATGGATCTTCAGGCAAAATAATTAGGTCGTGTGATAATTTCGAAATTTTCTGATTTCTGTTTTCTGTTTTCTGATTTTCTGGCGTTTTTGGCTTTTCTGTTTTCTGATTTCTGTTTTCTGACGAAGGCGATTTTCTGTTTTCTGTTTTCTGGGAAAAACTTCAAAATTTCCGCCCATCCCTGATCCCGACCAAGCTTGCAAACGTTATATATTCTCATGTTTTTAGTGTTATTTATCCTGATTTCTTTAGTGCAGTTGTTTTCTAAGGAATGATAGGTCCAATATGCTTCAATACTGAACACATTCAGGTTTTCATGAAATTGCTTAGGGGTGGCCACCACCAACTAGGATTGCACCAGCGTGCCTGCATTAAATATTATAATTTGAACCAAAGATAATGGAATCGTTAGAGCATTCAAGTAAGTCGTATTCGCCCGGTCGTACTAACAGAGAACTGCGAAAGCGCTCCAATGGTGGATAAAACGTGAGTTTATCCCTCTTTGGATGGGTTTCAGGGGTGATTTCTCTAACGAAGCGGAACCGCTAGAGTGGGGATAGTGTTTGGTGGGGTAAATCGCTTATTTAATATTTTCACCACGTTCAGGCCTCTGAATAAGAGGGAGTGTCGAAATTTTAGCCCTGGCTAATAAAGATGCACCGTAACAACCTCGAGCGGCACAAAACAAAAATATTGACAACTATTCTACAATGCCGAGGTTTTATGACGAGAGAAGCTAGAGACTTGTCATAATTCAGTTTACGAGGAACAAAGACGAAAAGAAAAAGACAATCATAACGGTTTGGTTTGCTAAATTCCTATGATTAAGTGTGCCGTGGTTCGTTACTGACACCCTAATAGTTCCAGTTTTGTTGCTCTCTTGCTATGATGATAATTCGTTTTCTCATGGGTTGTTCACTGCCGCCCTAGTATGGCGCATAGAAATGATGCTACCATGGGGACACAACTCCTACACCGTAATCTTTTCAGGCGTTCCCTCGCGGTCGTTCCATCGCGAATGTTGCCCCTGTCAGGTTCTTATGTGTTGTTCTCTGCTTTGACTGGAAGTTCACTTACCCATAGCCACAACAGTTGATTTTTTCGCTTTTCGGGTATCATTTCACCAAAAATGTGCTCTGAAAACCTGGCACCCTCCAAAGAATGATACCGGAGCGATGGCTATCACAACCATCCACTGCAATGCCAACGTGGAAAATGAGTTCTTGGTGACTGTGCGAGTACCACTGACCTTATTTATGAAGCCACGGGAGCGGGAAGATAAGCGATAAGGTTACGGTGTAGAGTTTGAACCATATGGCAAGATCATGCTTGTGGCGCGCACATGTGTGCATGAAGGAAATAAATAAATAAAGGAATCATGAGGCACAGGTCAAAAATTTCCTTTGTTTTTAAGACGTCATAACGGCAGTTATTGTCGAAATACGTTGAAAGCGTCTTAGGTTGCCAAGAAATTTTGTCACATCACTTTTATTTTTATTTTTTTGTTTAGCATCCTCAAACGTCGTGGTTACAAGTCACGCCAAGGGTGCAAATACAATTTATGGAGGGTTGCAAATTTCCTCAAAAGAGTTTAAAAATTGCTTGGTGATATTCGTTTTCTATCTTGACATTCTGTTTCGAAGTCGAAAAAGTTGAGAAGCTAAAACGCGGTCATGGTGGAGTACAAGTCAACACATCACATCGCCCCTCATCTCTTTGGCCGAACATCTCTGTAAAGCGCAGCTAGTGCAAACATTTCCACGATGTGTCCTATGGATTTGAGTTGTGTTGACATACACTCGGAAAAGATTAATAGAAACTTCCTCTTAACGTATCTCTAGTCGTAGATCCAAGCAAGTTAAGGTTTGCAACACAAGGAGAGGTCGCCCGACGCTGCTGGTCACAGGGATTGTTCAGATCAGTTTTAATGTATAGCACTATCTCAAGCAGAGGTGAAGAGGTTACCTTTCGACGACAACGTTTGCTCAGCTATGATATTCTATTGTACTCCAAGGGCAACGTCCTGTTACAACAAACCACTCATCAAAAAGGATATCCAGACTCCGATTCGAAAGCACCCATAAGTTTGAATTCCGAAAGCTGTCTCTTCCGTTCGCATTGCTGGAAGGCTAAAAGTGATCTTCTTGATTTTGAAGATATTTACTGCGTTAATTCTATTTATTTATATCTTCATCCTGTGAATGCGAAACGCTCTGATAAATGAGTAACCGTGGGCGTCCTTTAGAGAAAGTGTGTTCAAAAAACGGGGAGCATGCCCCTGCAGAAAAGAGGAGAACAGTTTTCTGTCTGCGATGCAGCTTATCACCAACAGATACAACCTTTAACAATTGTAAGAATATCTGTCGGAAGCGTCAATAGAAGGAGGTACCTGTTGTCCCGATATCAGATCCCTGGTTGGGATTTCCCGTCCGGGCTAATCAAGCGTTCCATCCCGGTGATTTAATGCCAGGCTTGCCTGGAAAGGATAAAATGCTGACTTGTTCATTGGCTGGCCACCGCAAGTCACTCTATAGGCCAAACACGCATTCAAACCGTCACCACGGCATCCCGTAGACGTAGAATGCGTGGCGCATCCCAAAAGGTATCGAGGAGCACCAACATTTATCCTTTTATCCTTGCTAAGAATATGGGCGGCACGAACTGCAGTAAACGTTGATACATAGCGAATACTTACAGCTCACTTTCCGTCAGCTAGTCGAGTCCCATTTCGTTCCTGCGCTATATGTGAGTGTGTAGAGGGAATCAGAAGCTAAGTAATAAACTAGCCCATTGTCTAATTTCAATTCTGGAGTAGGGTCAAGAGCACTGAAATGGTTGGTTTATCAGAACAATAAATCAGTCCCACAATCAGCACGTGTCGCAGGCGTCTCTTTATGACTGCACAAATGCAAAAGTATCGCATCTTTAATTTCCTAAACATGAGAATAAAGAGCGCTGTTCAGCGAAGGCGCTGCCTATCGCGTGGATCCTGAATTGTGGTTCCTGGTTCAGTTTCTGGTCCAGGCCAACAAATATCCCGCCGTGGTTTACGGCTTCTTACCGCACTTGCTTCGATCCGGGAATGGAGAGCTGGTGTGAGAGTTTTCTGAGAATTTACCACCTGCTGGCCATTGTAGGTCGGCAGAAACGCGTCTATATGATTTCTCTACTAGAGGGCAAAGACCACTGCCTGCTTCATCCATTCAAGCATGAGAATCAGACCCAGGAACCGAAACCAAAGCGAAGCAAATGAGGGGTGTGGCTTAAGTCCCGCCCAAGTCCAGACTATGAGGCACACTACTTGGGAGCTTCCTACAATTAGGTCACTGCAGAGCTAAGAACATTCTTAACATTAAAAGCAATCGTGAGAAGTAACACCTGTATTGCTTTTTTATAAATTGCTTTAAAACTGATGAGCACGCATTTTTTGTCATGATATGTAAAGAAGAAGTTAGGTGCAGACTAATGGGTGGTAAACATAAAAGGATAAAAGCATATGGACAACGTTAATCAATTCCTTCTAGGATAAGTCACACATTCTAGTTCTACGAAATGCCGTGGAGGTAGTTTGAATGTGTATTTGGCCTACAACAATTTGAAGAGGCCACAACCTACAACGGCCTACGACGAAGGATGGTAGGCTTGGTTGGCCTGGACGAAAAGTCCTAACCAAGAACCTGGTATCGTTTACACGAGACAGCCGGTACCTCCTCTAACTATGCTCCAGGTGCCCAATTGCTAAGCATACAGTACTAAAAAAGAGTTCATCTACTCTAGACAAACATTTTATACTACCTGGTGAGCACCTTTGCGCAACCAAAAATGGAAAGTGAATGAACCGAATCCACTCGTACTGAAAGCATGTGTCCTTGAGTTCGCAGAAACCGTGTTTGGCAACATCTTCATACATTGGAATGACATGCAAATCGGCCGCCGTACATGCAGGGATTTCTCCTGAAAGCACCCAGAATATCAAATAGCGCTGGCATCGAATCGAACAGCGATGCTCATGCGAACCGGATCACAAGTACAGCTTCTGAGTATTCAAGGGCGATGTAAAAGAAGTAATGACTAGATGAGAACAGCTAACATAGAAGCTACAGGATAAAAGTATATCAGCAACGTAGAGGAAAATGTGGCAAAGCATGTAGTGAAGAACGATTTGCCATAATTTAATGCTTTTGGTCGGGCAGGCACGCACTATGGAGTTGTACAACAACTTCCGCGTGGCTGCGCGTCCCCGATTACCCAAGTCGATAGTTTAATAATCTCGCCCGAGCCACTGGTACGACCCAACCCATCGGCCTCAAAGTAAAAGTGGGTTGCAATCGGCATGGAGAACAAGCCGGGTTTCTTCATGCACACTCAAACGGTGATGTAGCTATCGTTTGAGCACTGAGGACTTGAATAGACCTATGTTCGACTTTATATTTTCGTTCCATAGCAGCAACCTCCATAAGGTTTCAAAGTCGTTTCCCAGGCGAGCACTCGCTCAAAAATTAGGCGCTCGTTAGCGCAACTCGAATTAAACGAAGTTGACTGGAGTGTGGAGGACAATCGCAAGGGATACAAGCTGATCACTGTCGCGGTTTTATTGCCGTACATAGGTTTAGAATGGAAAGATTTTCTGAACTTCTATTTTAAATCCTATGTAACTAATCACTGCAAAAATGAGCGCTGTTCTCGGCAAGCTTTTGCCCTGAAGGTATAAAGGTGTCTACCGCTGAGTGATTGACCAGTCCGAAAAATTGTGTTCCACTTCCGTTAGCATCAAATGAATAATAGCCCCTAACTGCTTTCTCCTCCTTTCCAAAAAACTACTTTTAGCGGGAGTAGGAAGGGATAAAAATGAAAAAGGTGGTGCCACTAGTATAAAGTAGGGACGGCAATTCTCATGTAGTAGCGCAAAATATTTTTAAGAATTTTTCAAAAAAAGGAATTTTCCCGCTACAACATAGCGGCATATCGCTACATCCTCAAAACATAGCGAAGAGATGAAAATTTTCGAGCGAAATTTCACCAAAATTTGTAAATTCGTTTAAGCAACAAAAATATAGTTTATACAAAACGAAATCTCCGAAAGAATTTTTTATTAGATCTAGTTCAAATTTGTTGAGCGGCTTTCTCGCATGATCCTTAATGAAGAGATGAGTGAGACCTTTTATGAACAAGACGGAAAAAGAAAACGCAATGCAAAACTGGAACACAAAACTACGAAAAGGAAGAAATCCGAAAGAAAAACATTTTAGACACTCAACAACATCCAGAAAAACAAGAAATTTGCAAATTTGCATATCTCTTACACACAGAGTCCCCTACTGAAAGTGTTGCATAAAATCGTCGAACCACTTTTATCTGACTCATACATGCTCGCTGTACTCGCTGCTTTTATGAAGGGCTTTATAACATTATCTACTGCATGAAAAGAATACGTACATAGTTGAAACGACATTGTGTGCTCATACCGGTTCAGGAAAAATTTGACCGAAGTATTTGTAGCAATAACACTGAGGAACAGAAAATTGGAGACTATTGGACTACGGGTAAGCATTTGCTCGCTACATCGCCGGAGCCACTGCAGTAGATGTCTTCATTTTCTGGAATTAAGGCTGGCTACACCGAGCTCAATTTTTGACGGAAACTAATCTCGGAATGGAAATAGCAACGGACGAAAAACGTGGACGGAAAAAAGGGGCAAAAAAATCCGCCGGGAGAATAGACATCAGATGATGCATGATGACGTGAGGATCAGGGGGCTTAGAAGAACGACGACGAGGCTTAAGGTCACTTGCAGCCGAGAAGTTGTGAGAGCATGGACGAGTGGGCAGACATTTGGGCAGTGTGGAGACTAGAGCTTATTGTTAGTGTAGCGCATGGCGTGATGGCATAGCATTTAACAGATTTGAAGCAGAATCTCTGCACACCTTGTTGAGTGCACTGAGGAGATTGTGTTCGAAAGAAGATGGATAGGAAGATGGATGCTTTAGCAGATGAAGGTCGGACAAGATGTAGGTCGAAACGGTGACAATGAGGTTAAGTGCGCAGTTTTTGCCATTTCGTGCTAAAACAGATGAAGAGGCGCAATCTGATATTCCTCTCTGAAAATCGGTTTATAGGCGGCAATAATTATGCGACTATCGTCATGCCTCCTAGCTGCCGCCGGGTGCTTCGCAATCATCAGGGAAGAGAATCAGTGGGTAATCCTATCTCAACAGCTAGTTTGGCGCGAATTCGAGCAACGATGAGAAGACGTGTCGAAGCAATCAGTGCGAGAGAAATGTGTGTGGCGGGCGGAAGGTGTGGATAAGCACTGATCGTGGTCGCCCCGTTGAAATCGGGCCAGGCCAGCCGGCGGGCGCGGACACAGCCGGGGGACGAAGCCTCGACGGTGCGGTGGTTGCCTGTTTGTCGTCGCAGATTAGAGCAAAAAACGCTTGTTTAGCCTCCGGGACGAGTTTTCGCGGGAATCGCAAACACCAGCCGCGTGCAATTAGTCCGCGCTGTTTTATATTAGCGGAAGGCGACAATAGCATGTGATCACGGCTTCTATTCCTCTTGATCCTATTGCGTGTGGTTCAGAATGAACGTAAGTGCAGGCGCGTGTGGCCAAACCCCATGTAAATGCCTTTATCCAGCTCAAGTAATCAGTACCTAACAATATAGGCCTGTAAGGCCGAGCTGTAGTATATCTGCGCATCTGCAGCACAGCAAGAACCTTACTCGTCTGCTTTGTTCCTCAGAAGGCGACCGAAGGGCTGACTGCAAGGAAACGAAGATTGTCAGGCAAGAGCCCGATGGTTCGGATTCGCTAGCCTCCTCTTTCTGCATAGCTGCAGAAATGCTCGCGCTTGGTACAGCTTACTGTTTCACTTCACATTATCACTTTATTGCTGGGTTAAGAAAGTAAGCATCATCTCACCAATCCTTATGCGGTTCTTCTACCTTCTGCACTATCACTAAAAGTCATAGGCCCGTTCGACTCACCTTCATAATATCCGGCAACTCAGCCATGTAAAGCATTGAAGGACGGCATTATTACTAGAATTGAGCGCATTCATTCGCTCTTTACATGGGCAAATAATTGGCTCAGTAGTTAAGTGTGTCAGTTGTCAGGCAGAGGAGCAATAGTTTGAATCCGCTTTGTCTTTTCATTTTTCACTCTAACAGGATGGCTTATGAATTGTACCACTTACTCCAATTAGTGTCACTGCACCGTGCACAGTTCATCCCATTTCCGTTGCAAGTTATCTCTTCAATTTCTAAGAGAATAAGAAATGTCTTTCAATCAGTTCTCATGCGGTTCCGTCCCAATTGTATACACCGCTCAAATAGAGAAAGAAACTCATTTTTCGGGGATAATCAGCTTTTAATTAGCAATAAAATAGTGGAATTACAGGAAATATCATGAAGGGATGAAAAACGTCATCACTTAGGACGACAGACTGCCTTATTTCCGAACTAATTGTAAAGTGCTGGTGTCCCAATGTTGTCTGCTGGAGAACACCTTCCAGCAGACAACATCGGACGCGATGAAACTAGAAGTGGACAACCAACCTCCTAAGAAAACATGACGCACGGCTTGTGAACGACTGCGTATAACTGGAGTAGTTACATCATGCTTGGGTTTCTGGATATTATGGCGTCGAATCGATGCAGAAAGTAACTAATTTGAAAAAGAACAATAACTATGGTAAAAGAATTTTGCTGCTTAGCCTTCTGAGTCTATAATTGAAGGAATAATGTGCAGTGAAATTGTGAGCCGCACCGAAAGCGAGCGCTCGTGGGAGTATGCACGAAGAGGAATTGGCAGATCCAAGCCTTCGGCTTGACGATATACGGACTCTGTCAGCCACCCTATCGCCTTCTAAGGAGCTAGGCAAATGAGCCAGGTTCTGCTTTACGTTAGCTTTGATCGTTGACAAGATTGTTCGGTAGAGAACTGCACTTCGGTTTTCTGATACCGGAGGGTTCCATCTGTGTACGACAGCTCAACCATTCAGACCTACCGTTAAGGAGGTAGAGCTATGTATGTCGACGTACTTCATCAATCGAAGGGAAACTAATTAATATATAACATTCATTAAAGTCAAATATATGGTGATACAAAGCACGTAAAGAAATAATAAAGGCGGAGTGGCAGAAGAAAAAGTGGAACTCTTCCCAGTAAAAAACATTCTATCGCATTCTATCGAAAGAACAGGGAAAAAACCCCATGCTAAGGTACATTTGGTCATATGAACGGGCGGCGCAGCCTTTCGGCGACCTTCGTTTGGATTCCATGATGATGGATGCGCTGCTAAGTAAATCAGCCACATTCGCATTCCATTCCCGGTTCGAAAAGGCGAGAAAATTCGAAGGGAAAGCGACTCGCGGCACAGGCGATACTCCCGCCAGTCTGAACAGCTCTCCGCGAAGTCTGCCCTTGAGTAGTTTTTATCAAAATGCTCACAGCGACAGTTTCCGAAACGTCTCGTTCAAAATGTTTGTTTAACCTTTCCAGCTTCCCAAGTCTTCACAGCTTAAATTAATCACATAAATATCTACTGAGACGCCTTCACATTATCTGAGGCAATCATTACCTTACAATGTCATTCAATTTCAGCAGCATTCTTTGAAGCTAGACGATCGAAAAATATTGGGAAGGTATCAAACCGGGCACTGATCGTAGACCACCTTCGGCTTTAACAGGATTTCAACTATCTGGTGCAGTAATACGGCATGCCACCTTGTGTATGACAATTATGACGTCAAAATATGCAGAAAGCGCCGAACTTCTAAGAAGAGGAGAATACGTTGAAAGAAATATTCTCGAAAGTCCAAGCGTGTTTTATGCACAACTAAATTCTGTGTTAAACCAACCTAAACTAACCCCTACTTTGAAAAGCAGAAGAGAAAGAAAGCCCGGAGTTTGCAGAAGATATTACGATCACTTCGATGTTGAAGTTCCGTTCCTTCGGAGCCTCGCACTCAGAAGTGCACTACAGTGTTAAGACCTTCCAGAAGAGATATTTTGATCGCACGGATACTAAGAACGCCTCCCTATTTTCGCAGCTTTAGCGTATGCAATTAGCATTACTTAAAAAAAACAGGTGAATCTAATATCTCAGCTCTTAACGTGTTTCGGACACAGCATGTTTCCCGTCATTCAAAAACTTAATGAGCTTGTTGACTTATGGGTGGCAAACTTGCGACAATTACCGGCTGTCCCAAGGCCCTGATGATATCGTTAGTGAGGGCTAGCACGCGGTGTTATTTTGTCCAGCTCCTATTGGCCGTGATCATCCCAATGAATGCTGCGATCCGGTACCGTTATTGTGTCATACTCGTATTGCCTATTATGCAGACAATACTCGTTTGCCGGTTAACTCGTTTTATAATATTCTCCAGTTTTGCTCATACTTGTAGCCTAGTAGAGCCAAACATCATAAGAATCTTCAAGAACCACGCATCTGTCATCTAATCATACGGATCTGTGCTGATGCTCATTAGAAGACAACAGAATCCCCAACGAAAAAATCACCACCCTTCTACAAACCTATACCAAAAAGGATATCGTTCTTTTGTGCATGATAAATGCTTCTTACTTCAACAAATGTTCTGTAAGTATAGAGCAACAACACTGGACACCGCTGGCAGGAAATAACTGAGGATTTTTAAACGAATATACCGATTTTTTCAGTCTTTTCTGAGGCAATAAAGCCTGTAGCATATAGCGGGAATCTCATACATATGTATTTGTAAATCGGTAATGATTTAAAAATTTGGTTATTTTAGGTGAAGGCCATTGTTCAGTGTACGTCCCTGTAACGTGTCATCTCATCTCGCTGCTCGTTAGAAACTTTCAGATCCCAGATTAGTAAATCATATACATTTTCCACCACGTTCTTTACATATTTTAATGGTCAGCATGGTTGCAAATTGCTGCCCGAGCCTTTAGATGAACAGTGGATTTTTGCCTGTCTCACAGTTAAAGGAACGCGATGTGTTATGAATAAAGGATAAGAAGGAACAACAGAAACTGGAGCGGCTGTCAGATCGGTTAAAACCACCAGTAACGGCTTCGGTAGCGCAGTAATTCACCGCACGGTCATTGCACTATTCGGGAGGGATTGAATTGAATCATTGGAGCGCGGAATAATAGAAAATTGCAGCAGCCAAAAGTGATGGGACAGATAAAATACCTGGTGGTAAAGTAAGGAATTGCTGGTTTAAAGTAGATTTGAGTAGAAAAGCAATTTATTTAGATCCGATGTGTCGCACTGTTTACAATGTTTCCTCTCTTCCGAGAATATCCTTCTCTAAATGGTTTTTATTGACGTTTGCGATGCGAGGAATAAAGTACAGTAACGGGTCATCTAAGTTTCACAGTCTCATTCGTAGAATTTCAGTGCCACTGTTAAACGTTCTAGCCTCACTGAGTTAATGCGCATCTGCACAACCTCAGTGGAATTTGATATTATAAGCAAGTTCACATTCTTTGACACTGACATCCCATGAGCACATTACAAATTGGAAGAAAATGGAAAAAAGAAAAAAAAAACTGCCACAGACTCGAAGATGTCCCGTCGGCACACATCTTGGTTTATTTTTTGCTCCTTCGTCCACACAAACCAGGTGTCTTTCCGTTGGTGTAGATTTTACCCCAAGTCATGAGTGCCTGCGGATTTTGACGATGTTCGGCGATTTTGATGATGGCTGGAGCGTCTCCAGACCAGGTCCTGCCGTGCTAGATGTTGTGAGCTTACTCCACGGTGAGCAGCTGAACAGTGTTCGATCCCACCCGCGACCTGCGGCCTGCAGCCTGAGCTGGCGGCATCGATGTGCCGTTTGCGCTTATTCTTCTCCGTCAGAAGCTGGACTTTATGGAACTTGTAAGGCTGGAGTCCGTGTTTTTCTGGTTATTCGATGCACTGATATATCTGACATATCATGGGAGATCCTTAAATTTGGGGTTTTCGCTTTTCGATGATTTTCCGGATAGACGGCGTATTGACAGTGCGATTTAATCCTTGTCCTGGAGAGCCACCTTAATGGCCAAGCTCCTTACATCGACGAGTTTCTGTGGAGACAGTCAACCGAGCAGGTTAGCGATGTCGCATTGGCGGCTTCTTCAACGGTGAAGTCCAAAGTGGCAGTGCGGTGGTCTGGCATCTCGAAAAAACCGAAGCGAGAGGAAAATCGAACTTTAAAAATATAACACGGACGGAAAGATACGCATAACAAAATGGTGCTATTTCCGCCATGCTGCAGATCGATGCGATCGCTTGGGAGAGCGTCAAAACTTCATCACTTATTTTGGAACACCCTGTAGTTTGAATTAATCCTGAATAAATGAGGGGTATTGTCCTATAGGCCTATGTCACACCACGGCTCACCCCGAGCGAAACCTAATGATAAGCTCCCATATCGATCGCGAGAAGAGATGAGTCGATATGGGAGCCTATCATTCGGCTTCGCTCGGGACGAGCGATGGTATGACATAGGCCATAGAGTTAGGATATTGTGCCTCCACCTATGATAAGCTATCGACCAATCGAACAAGCTGTTAACGGCTTTATTCCGGCTCACGCTTGTTTCTTCGGAGCCTGTAAAAATGAGAAACATTCACTAATAGGGAATAAAGCCGTTAACAATCTTGACAGTAACTTATCATGCATACATCATAGTTGAACAATGTCATGCCAAGATCTATGGAAGTCGAACTTGCGCAGTTCTACGCGGCGAACGAACAGAAACGCTCAAATCCTTATGCGTGGAATGGTCGAGCATAACGTGATGTGGTAGGCCTATAGCCAGAATCATTTGAGCGACAGCCCTTTGAAGATCGAAACTCAATGTTCCATGAAAGGAGAAAAGCTAGTAACCTGGTCAGGGTTCTGGATTATAGTACATTTACCGACGAAAAACGGGATGAGTCGGGACATCGGGCTGCGGTGGGCGGTTGAGGCGGATGGCGGTGGCCTAATTAATGATAATAACGCTGATATGAGATAGCGATGAGCAGAGATATGGGCCCCGGGACGGACGGACAGTCGGAAGACGACGGCGACGACGATGGCGGACGGACGTCACGCAAGCGGAATGCGGCGACGTTGCGGCAGAGTGCGAACGGGTTTCGCGACGGGTCGCTCCGAAATGCCGCCGGCCGCACGCGCGATTTCGCCCTTTCAGACGGTCGTCTTCCAGGATTTACGAGCTCTGATAAATTAGCGCCATGATGCGGGGCGAATTTACGACCAACGGAACGACCTGTCGGTGTCGTCGTCGAGCTTTTCGGCGATGTGAAGACCCATTCACGGCATGTTTTCAACAGATAGCCATAGCCGAAACCACGTTTCTACCATTCAACGAGGTGTTAAATGATGAAATCACACTCCATCCAAGGAGTAAAATAACATCCGTTAAAAGACGGAATTTCTCGCTGCGGCCGACGAAGCCTTCCATCCCTCCGGAGTAGGTGAATTGGTAGTACATACATTTGTCTGGGAGGTCTGAAACGCAGACATCCCCATCGGCCGGCCGGTAAATCAGTCCGTACGTCAAACATTCCTTCAAATTGCTTCCACGATTTTCCTTAAAAGTAAGTTACGTAGCTACTCCGAAAAGAGGTTAATTGACGTCATCCTTCAACACTTAATTGTTCATCGACTGACCATTGCAAGTCACTGTACAGTCATGCCGGACAAAAGGTAATCTGTTATCCGGCATGTACAGTGACTTTCGGCGGTGATTCGATTATCAAGTCAGCGTCTCATGTCTTGCACACATGTTTGGCGCCAGCTCATCAACCCGAAGTATTGGAAGGCTTGCTTGGCATGGCCGGGACCCGTACCCACGAAGTGGAATCGCAGTGCACGCGACATATGGCGCTATCCTTACTGCGCTTACTTTACTCCTTAGATAGAAGAATTTTTTTCCAATTTTATCTTTCTTTACTAAAGGTCGTTTTGCAATGTTTCATTTTTTTCAAGACCCTGCAAATGCCTTAAAGTTCATACCTTAATATAAGCTAACGAAGTGTAAGAACCGTCGAAATGACATGCTATCTTTTTTGGGAAAGGCTTCTCTCACTGAGTCAAACTGGCAATGCTGTGTGGGTAGAAACTAGAGGTCCTGAAGGTCCTTAACCGACCGCTTCTTTTTGACGCTGTTGGCTCCTACCGCATAATTTATCGGATAAGATTTTACCTGTTTCTGTGTGACCCATCAAGGGCTTTTTAAAGAACTTAACATCACTATCATCGAGAAGCTAAAACCCATACATAGTTTGCCTTCAGCTAGCACACTAGGAATGATGAAGGAGCATTCATGAGAAAAATATCGCGCGATTTCTGCGAAAAGAGTCCCGGAACGGAATGTCCTTAATACACGTACTTCTCTGCAATGCCCCACCATCTCATACAAACCTGCCATTCTAATAAGGACGAGGTAGGATGCAAAGTCCTTATCCCCTTTTTAGTCTTTAATTAGGTATCTTTCCCAAGCTATCAGTTGTTCGGCTTTCTTAGTATATTTGTTGTTGCTTTCAAAGAAATGCCTTCAGACTGCAGTGAGACCACTATCGTAGCAACGAACCAATTTTTCTCTTTCTTAGCTCCCACAGTTCTGGGTCACAGTCACGCTGACAGAGCAAAAACACTGTCTCACGCATTGAATGGTGTAATATTGTGCCTACATGTTGAACGCGCATATATCATCAGGATGTCTTTACGCACATCGACTTCTGTGATAAAAGACCGAGAAAATGCACATTTTTTGCAACAGGTCAAGCAAGTAATGTCGGGACATAAGCAGAAGCATTCGCTCACGTAAAATCTCGTCGCCCTTTGAAACTGCTGAAGAATTCATTTCAAGGAAAACGCGGCAACGAGGTGTATCTTAACGTAAATATTTCTCTTTAGAAATAAATAGCAAGATTTTGGGTAAAGTGCACGAAGCATGCGTTCCTCTAATGGTTATGGTTTTGTTCTGAAGGTGTTCAAGACAAACACCATAGAAACGGTGCTTAACCGGTTTTCTTCTTGATGTGCTTTCTGCTAAATAGAGTCATGTATCCATTTACTTGTTAAATATTTGTCTCCTAGTGGTCCATTCACACGACTGTGCTACCCTAACACCTCCTATTTATTCAAATAATATAAGGATATTGTTCGCTATGTTCGTTAAAGTGTGCAAAGAGTTGAACACAATCCGCAGAAAACATCAAAGCCTGGAAGGCTATTTTTATAGACTGCTGAAGGAGTAGTAGTTTTCTCACTTAGGTGACAAAACGGGCTTTTTAATAATTGTCTCCTTGTGTGGGTTTTTACTAGGCTGTGTTGTTCACTGCTGTTCCGTTTGCTACTTTTTAAAAACAAAAATTAGAGCTTTAATAAACCAGTATCAACTTGCTTATCGACACAACATCATATCAAGGGCATCAGAAGAATGGTTTCTTCCTTCCAGATTCTGTTAGCATCTATAAGAGCAGCGAAAACCACTAAAGATCTCGAAATGCCTTACGAACGCTCTCGAAATTAATTCTAGCCCTTTTTTGATATCCAAATGATGGAGTATAACTGCAGACACTCCACTGCTTCCGTGTTGCCGCGACCGCTTCGGTGAGCAGCCATGCCAGGCTCTGCGACGGACTCAGCCTGCTCAGTTCGAAAGACGGTTAGTGATTCTTAACCAATATTTTGTCGCTGAGCATATGTAGTTCAATGCAGGCACAGATACCGAACATCGCTTAAGCATCAGGTAATTAGCATTGGACTACTAACGAGGGGTAACGCGACAGAAGGTGCACCCGCCCCTGCTGGGGGGGGGGGGGGGCGAGGCGTCAGGAGGTACATCGCTGTTCTGCGGACCGGAAACTTTTGTTTTGCGTGTCAAAGGTTTCGTAAGGCAGCCGCTAGACTCTTGGTGAAGCCTAGGGGGTTGCGGGTGGGTGAGCAAGGGGATGAGAGGAAGATCTCACGCCCCCCAGTAAGGAGAGGTGTACCTCCTGACCGTCCTCCTGACGAAGGATATGCCATTACCAGTGATCAGTGGTCATGGTATGCAGCAATTGTCACCAGCGGAATTCGTCGTTCAGTGATGGACGAAAAATTGGAAGTCGTTCACTCCTCGTTAGCGTCACTCTGTTGGTGCCCAAATCGGATAAATACTGATCTTTCCATGATTGCGAGCGCATGTCCAGATCGTTTGATGGGAATAGCTTTAAATGTGTTGACGAGACTAATACATCTGGAGCTCCCGGGTTCGCGATTTATTCTGGCCTTTCAGTTGCCTCAACGATCACGATTTCAACACGATCAGCTGTTGTGCGGAATGCCGCAAATACATAAAGTTCCGTGAGTATTCCATTCTTCTAGAAGGTTCTAGTTTACTTTTTCCATTCTTCAACCTTATGTTCCATTCTTTATTTATTTCGCAATAATTTTCTGTAGACGAATGGCGTTAATTTCAGACAATATCCATCCAGAGAACTCGAAATCTCTTCTAAGAGTAAGAAACGTTGCATGCCTAAATTGAGTTTTGAAGAAAAATTCTATTGTTAACAGCAAAACAATTTAGGCGCCGGTTGTCTGCCGTGACAAGCACTCGCTCTCCTTTTGCCGACGGTTTAAAGCTTCTGGAATGGGCAAGTTCAGGTAATGTTATGACGGTAGTTCTGGTATGTAGTGCGTGTGGAGCACAGTCGGATGAGGCACCGGCACAACGGATACCAGGTTCTCGGTTCAGATTACCCGCCCAGTCCAAACGAGTCTTCTATTCCTATCGGGTCAGTAAAATGGTACCAGACGATAGGAACGATAAAACACTATTTTTCAGCGGTTGGTCACCGTATGCCGTAGTAATGGACAAGAACACATTCAAATTGTCTACAAAACAAGTGGAATGCGTGGCGCGTCTCAAAAGGGATTGGGGAATTCAAAAAATTTGCCATCCTAGCAAATCACAAGGTTCCATTTATTAGGTTGTCCCATAAGTCCCCGCCGTTTTTTTTTCAACGATTCACTGCAGATTTCTCCGGCGGTCTCTTGCATAGCGCTGCATAGCTTTCGAAAGAGAATGATTTGCTCTATCAGAACTTGTATTGCATTTCTTTCTTCATCATGAATTTTGTCAATTTTTGTGTCGTTGAAGTGAAAAGTGAGAAAGTGAAAAAGTAGCCATTGCGCACTTGTTCTCTCCGCTTAGGTTTGCAATTTCTTGCACAGTTTTTTATAGCATTTGGAAGACAATGTTCTGCACTACAAGAATGTGTGTTAGTGCTATTTGCTCATTTGTCCTTTATTGATTTTTAGGTCGTCAAATTGGGACGTCCGAAGGAGGATGGTTATTTTTGGCGACAGCTCCTGCTCTGTGGTTTGGATTTTTGGGTTGGTTTTATATGTCATTCGAAAGAAAATGTTTTGCTCTATAAGAATATGTGTCACATTTATTGATTTCTATTGAATATCAACAAAATGTCAAAAAGAGAATAATCGTCTTCACCAACAACTCCTTCTCCTTCTTCAGTTGTTGGTATTCGACAGAAATCCGCGTGAGCCAATAAACGCGACACAAATTCTTACTGAGCAAGACATCCTCTTCCAAACGAAATATGACACCAAGCAAAAAAGTCCAACCACAGAACGGAAAAGTCGGATTTCCCAATTTCATGACCTAAAAATTAATAAAGGACAAATGAGCAAATAGGACCAACACATATTCTTGCAGTACAGAACATTGTCTTCCAATTGCTGTAAAAATGCGCAAAAATTACAAACCTAAGCGGAGAGAACAAGTGCGCAAATGGCTACTTTTTCACTTTTCCACTTTTCACTTCAACGACCTAAAAATTGACAAAATTCATGATGAAGAAAGAAATGCAATACAAGTTCTGATAGAGCAAATCATTCTCTTTCGAACGCTATGCAGCGCTATGCAAGAGACCGCCGGAGAAATCTGCAGTGAATCGTTGAAAAAAAAACAGCGGGGACTTACGGGACAACCTAATAATAAAGTGAACTGAAGAGTATAAAATCAGAAAATTTTGATTTCTTTAAAAGTGGTTCGTTTCACCACCTATCTCCGGACGAACCTTTTTGGTGGTTAACGTATATCATACTACAGTGCAAGTAATTTTGTTTCCTCCATATTCTTTATACGGTGGCATCATTCTATGTGCTCATCGTGTATCTTAGATGTGTCGACGAAATATTTATTGTTATATCTCAAATATTTTTACCAAAGTTGGTTATCAATCGGTTTTTGGGCGAATACTATTACTATTTATAATTTTTAAAATTAACTGTTTTAATTGTATTGTTTTAAATACATTTATGTCGAGTACTTTACGGAAGTACTTAGTTGATCTTCTACGATATCTCTAGGTATTTAAGCACGTTCTGACTGACAAAGAGTAATTCATAACCTCTTTCATGTCTACAGTTGTATATTCCAAAGTATAGTAGAGGTATATGCAGACATATATGAACATTTTCTTTTGCAAGAATAAACTTCAGTAAGTTGTCAAATTCGGTGCAATGTTCTCATAGGATTTATATAATACATGTCTATTTCTAAGAATACATCTAATATTGTTGACAATAGATTCTCTCTTAAATCCGTTATTTACAAAAACTTTATGAAACTTAATTTTTATTATTATATTTTATTTTATTTTGTCATAAAAATATTCAACTTTTAAGCAAGCATTGGCTTTTCGTAGGTATTCCGTGTATATGATATTACGCTTTATTTTGATAGAGACCTCAGAGTCAACGTGTGGAAATCTGTTGACTTTGAAATTAATAGGATCTGTTTTATTATATAGTCAGTTAGTCTCTACCTGGTTATTAGTTCAGACTGATTCCTCAAGCAATAATAAGGATAAAGGATAAAGGACGGCGTTATTCAATCCCTTGTGGGATGCGCCAGCGCATTCTACTTCTACGGGATGTCGTGGAGGCGACATGAATGCGTATTTGGCCATACAATGACTTGCGGTGGCCAGCCGATGAACAAGTCAGCGCTTTATCCTTCCCAGACAAGTCTGGTACCAATTCACCGACCCCGGAGGGATGGAAGGCTTGGTTGGCCTGGGCGGGAAATCCGAACCAGAAACCAGGTATCGGGTGCACGCGACAGTCGCGCCTCCTCCGACTGCGCTACACGCGCCCCCTCAAGCAATATCAGAATAAAAAACGCTTTGGGGCTGATGCATAATATTACGGTCGGCGTTAACACAATCCCATTTGGAATCTCACATTGGGGTCTCGTCAGGCTTGTGCACATATATGAACGCTATTCAAAACGAATCATCGTAGACATTATATGGATTGACAGATCAGTCTCTGGTCCTTTCTGATAAGATTGGTTGCATTTTTAAACGTCGCAGGGAGGTACAATACCGCCGGCGTCGCACGCTCATAACTCCTTTAATTTTACGTTGTTTGAGAAACTGTTGGCACCGTTCGATTCGTCTCCTCGAGGTCTACACAACGGTGTATGAATCGTTACCAGACCGCTGCGATTTCGCCGTGGGTGGCCTAAAAAATAACAGCAGCAGGCTTTTGCAATTGGAGCACCTTATTTTCCAGAAAGTGCATGTGACGTGCAGTGTTTTCGGAGTATCTCAAGCATGGGGTGCGTTGTCAGTGCTCCGAGAGTGCGCTGTGTACAATGCATATAGGATCGATCATATCAGTCGAATGAGCGGAAGCATGTCCACTGGGTTTCTATTCTCGCTTCATGGAAAAAGTAAAGCCTTCTAGACTATCGACTTGCACCGTTTGGAGAATTTTATAAGAAATTTCCGGCCGTCCTACTTAGGATTTGCTCTAGTCAGTCCGACGAGCCTTTGGAGTGCGCCGTACACATTGCATATAGGGTCGAACCTATCAATCGAGTGAGCGGAAGCGGTTCAAATGTCGTGGTAAACAGCAAAGCTTACCCTCCTTAGTGCACACACTGACAGCAGCTTATACAAATAAAGAGGTTTTATGGAGCGAGAAGGGCGAGTACGCCGTGTACAATGCTTATATTTAGAATCGAATCTATCAATTGAGTGTACACGACAGCTTGTATAGTGAGTTTTTGGGGAGCTTTATCAGAAATTTACAGCCTTAAGAATCGCTGTACTCTGTTCCGAAAACGCTTGAGAGTACGCTGTAAACAATGCATATAGAACATATCAATCGAATGGCGCGACCGCCAAATGCACGAGAGGGCAAGTTCGTAGCGCAATAACTCTATCGATTTCGAATCTTTCCGGCTGCAACTCGAAGACTTTGTAGGAAGCACAAGGTTGTTGGCGTGCTCTAAAGCACAACGGTGTAGCTCATGAATATACTAAATTACAGCGCTGCGAAAACGCAGGTGAGGCTTGTGCGACCCAATTTTTTCCGATTTCGGTCGACCACTGAAGACCAGACGGCCTTGAAATGCGTATTCAAACAGAGCGCATCAGGTATTTCACGATGACGTGCTCAGAACTCCTAAGCTTTCTAAACTGTCTTAGCCTCTGCTGCCAGTTTAAAGCGCCAGAAGATAGCGGTTAGAGTTTCTTGCTCTCTTGCTCGCTCAGATTTGGGTTTTTAACACTAGCAATAGCATCGGTCTGTTCAGCATAAAAAGCGCTATCGAACTGTGTCAGACTTGACCAGTTTTGAGCACAGCGATTTTTTTGACAGGTTTGCATCGAGGACGAAGCCGCCTGAGGCCGCAGCAGACGGAAGCTGAGATCATTGAAAACCGATATCTTCGATTTGGGCCGTGCTTAATACCATTCGATAGAGCTTTTTTCATGTTGAATTGACGGTGTTATTGTTATTAGGGAAAGCAGTAATATGGGCGAGTGAGAGCGAGGAGAACATCAGCCGTTGTGCTGAATTACACGCGCGGGCATATTCTGAGCGCGATGACTCCGTCATGTTTGAACCTTTCCGGTTACAGCTTGTGAGTTTTATAGGCAGCGAAATGCTCTAGCAGTGCGCTAAAATACAGCAGTGTAGCTTATGTGTAGCGCACGCAGCAGATTCGCGCTTACGAAAATGCAGGTTAGCCTTGTGTGGCACGATTTTTTCCAATTTCAGTCGACCCCTGCGGGAAGACGCGGAGAGCTAACGGCCTATGAATGCGCAGGTGAGCAGTACACTAAAGGCTCTTTACGACGTGCTCACAAATCTCTAGCTGTCTAAACTGCCTTAGCACCAGCTGCCATTTTAGGACGTCTTACTTAGCGGTTGAAGATTCCTGCTGCCTTACTCGCCCACATATGAGTTTTCAACACTCGCAATAAAACCATTAGCTTCACCACGAAAAGCTCTATCGAACGATGTAAATCTCAATCAGTTTCGGAGAAATCGATTTTTTTGACAATTTCCCATTGCGGACGGGGGTGCTCCAGGCCCAGCCTGCGCGGACGATGACGTCATCGAAAATCGGTATTTTCGAAATTGGCCAAATTTTCTGGTCCAAAATCATCTAAGGGTTATTTGGTGCTGATTACGAATCCGACGTCCGTTTTTGAATATTTCGCCGATTTCGGTAGATTTTGGATTCCCTTCTAGATAATTGAGGGTGGTCTCGTCAGGATCACGGATCACCCCATGTATAGGCGGTCTCCCGCCGTAATCGTCCAAATGAACTTCGGCATCGTGTTCGGCACCCTATGTATACAGAGTTTGAACAAAATTGCTGATGACCCGACCATCCTCGATTATCCGGAAGAAAATCCAAAATCCGGATGAGCAGTCCGCAGTTAATGTTTCACAATTTTACTCTCTACGCCCTTCTATAACCAGGGATGGACAATGGAAACTGTTTTTTCCCAGAACTCCGCTGCCCTAAAATGGCAGTTGGTGCTAAGGCAGTTTAACCAGCTAGGGGGTTGTGAGCATGTCATCGTAAAGAACATTAAGCGGTCTGCTCACCTGCGCATTTGTAGGCCGTTAGCTCTCTGCGTCTTCCCGAAGGGGTCCTCTGAAATTGGAAAAAATCGTGTCACACAAGGCTAACCTGCATTTTCGCACTGGTGTAACTTTGCCCAGTCATAAGCTACATTACTGTGTTTTAGCGCACTACAAGAACATTTTGCCGCCTATATAATCCACAAGCTGCGACCGGAAAGGTTCACACATGACAAAGTTATCGCGCTCAGGAGTTCTGAACACTTCATCGTAAGGCACATTAAGCGTTCTGCTCGTCTGCGCATCTGCAAGCCGCTAGTTCTCTTCATCTTCTTGCAGTGGTCCACTGAAATCGAAAAAAATGCGTCACACAAGCCTCACCTGCATTTTCGCTCCCCTGTAACATTGCCTCTTCCTGAGCTACACCGTTCTGCTTCAGCTTGCTACTACGTCGTTTTACTGCCTACAAAACCCAAGAGTTGTCGCCGGAACGATTTGAACTTGAAGGAGTTATTGCGCTACAGACATGGGATCCGAATCATACATTTTCGGATATCCGGCCGGATTTATCCTGTTTCGAATTATCCGAAATCCGGCTCGGCTAAAAATGGCGGTATCTGAATCATACGAAGGTCCGGTGTTTTCAAAATTACCCTCATCTGAATCATCCGAAGATCCGGGGTTTTGAAAAACGCAGAGATTCAGATAAAATCGGATAAAAATCGGATAATAGGAGGTTAGCGAGCCTTGTTGCCGAACTCTGCATCGTTGATAACCTGTCGTTTTCGGAAAGATTTTGCAATCATTTTACGGGAATCATCTCACGAAGGAAGGATCTGTAGCGTATGTCTGAACGGGTACAGCGAGTCATATACGAATAATCCCCACCCCTCAATTATTATATTAGGTTGAGTCATAAATTTTGCAACAAAATTTGTCTTCCAGCAAAAGCAATACTATAACAAAAAAGAAGAATGATTGACTTAAACAAAGTAGCTGCCGTTATTTCCAATAAGTTTCTTCCGCTTCTCATGCAGTGAGTGAATTACATCTCTCAAGATTTTGGTCGGTTTCGACCTAAAGAATTTATGCACCACGAATTCATGTAACCTCATTGACTTCGGCGAAGCGCCTAACTCGGAAAAGTGCTTCATACACTAGAGCAGATGGCAGTCAGACGACGCAAAGGGTGTATGGTGGTTGCTTGATTTAGTTCAGCCCCATTCCTAGGTTTTTTCAGCGTTTGAAGTGCCGTAAACGGTCGGCCGTTGTTCTGGTGGATGAAACATTTCCTTGTATCGACTTCTTTCTCCACTGATATTTGCTGGAGCTAGACGAGTTGTTGGCAAAAGTGAGCGTCGAAGACGCTTTGACTATGAGGAGCAGCTCCAGGTGCCCTGGACCACTTCTCATCCACCAAACGCACAGCAGGACCTTCTTTAGGTGGAGCTCCGGTTTTGACGTCAGAACCCCCAGCTCTGCAGCCATTGCTTTCCGGCTTCACCGTTGCCGCAAAGCATCGCCTTTTCATCCCTGGCAAGGATTCGATCCAAGCATCCTCGGCTGATCCGGTGCCGGAGCTCTCAGCAGTAGGAAACACAGCGATTTACTTGGGTTTCCGTCAAGGCGTGAGGCACTGAAGAAGGCGATTTTGGCGACCTTCCAATCTTCTTCAGCTAACGAGCGATGGTTCGCTGGGAGGCGTGGAGATCAGCAATCAGTCCTAGTGTGGTTTGAGAAGAATTGGACGATGGGTTGGCGCAGGGGCCCTTTGTTTACAACAGTTAGTATTCCCGGGAGTTGTTCGTCTTTGTTGCCCTTCGGGGCGGAAAGGAACTTTTGATACCATCTCCAATAATTTATTCGGTGAGGAATGAACTTGCTGGTGACTTCCTGAATGTACTTGACCCCCGTCGCAGTGTCGCTGCCGAGCTTGAACTAATTGAAAATGAAATGACCCACTTTTTCACTTTGAGTGGTTATCGTTCTAGAGAATTAAACTTTTCAACAGCGTAAGGAAAATTAAAGATTTATAACTCAAAATAGTTGCCAGGAAACAAGATTTTAAACAAAATATAACACTTTAGTGAGTCTACTTTAAATTCTTGGAAAAACAGAAATGTTGCAAAATTTATGACTCAACCTAATAAAAATGTTTCTTTTTGCCAAGTCGTTAAACCCGAGAAGTAGGGGAATCCTTGAATTATAATGGAATCGGCGCCTGACGAACTCGAGGGTCTTGCAAGCCGCGATGCCTCTGAGGGCAAGCAGCTCGTATTGCAATGGGAGGGAGGTCGAGTGCTCGATTCTCATGCGCTGCTGTTTTGTTGCATTTCAACTGATTGGTTTGGAGTTGAGGGATTTATTTTTTATTCTGACGTCTATACCATTTTCTGACTTTTTCTGCGCATTTTCCAGCTGCATGCTGTGGTACTCAACATGATGATGCATAAATATTCAACATTCAGCACCAGTGATACACAGGTACAACGCACATAAAGCAGCACTGGACACAATACGGGCAGGGTATAAATGCTACGGACTCCTCAGTCTGTTTCTATACATCGGCTAGTGACCTCGGGTAAAACCACCCTACTCGGATTTTCAAAGGAGACCATGATGTGGCGTCACATGTGGTTAAAACGAGAAAGTCTGTGGATCCCACAAATTGACCTAAACGGCGTTGATACACTCTTTCTCTCATCTATGCCTGTCATCTGGAAATCAGAGGTCTGCTGAAAATTTTCCTAAACCTAACACCAACAATGTCGCCGACGCTCGAGTGGTGCTCCACTTGCTCACGCTGAAGTGTGGTCCACCTTTAGGTAAGGAGCCTTCAAGGGAATGACACCAATTCGCCCGAACGAATAACCAGCATACTCAACGACTTTAAAGCACGTCAACTTAAAGTTGACGAAGACGAACAGCCGGAAGTGGTGGAAGAACATGAAGAAGGTTGGGATTTGCAAAATGAGCTGAGAGGCGTCGAAACACAAGCAAGCAGTGGACATATGACATCTTTCCGGGTGGAACTCTTGTTTCAGGGATAAGGTACGTCTTCAAATCGATTTCGTCTATGGAGCCCATGTCATTGGTCCATGCATGGAAGCAAACTGTGAGGAGCCTTATCCTTTATACACTATCTGAACTGTGGCAAGTGCTTCTGTTTCATGCACTTTCTGCCTGTGTATCACAGATGTTAAATGTTTATACATCATTATGTATGTTGGTCAGCTTTCTCATTGCCTTTTGGTTGAAAAACCGGTCAGTAATAAACAAAGCTACTCTCGACGACATGCATCTGTAAAAATTGCGCAGAAAACATCTAAAATTGTAAAGACGTCAGAATTCATCAAATCTCAACCAATCAGTTGAAATGCCAAAATGCAGCAGTGCAGAAAATTCGAACTCCCGACCTCCCCCTCATGGAGCAATGTCGCTATCTCCTACGCTCCGAGCCGCTATCCGCCTGCAGCATCGCGGGCGTACAAGACCTCTGAACTCGTGAGGGTCCGATTCCATTGTAAATTCAGGGACCCCCCCCCCCCCCCAACTCCTTGGGTTTAACAACTTATCAAAAACTAAACACTTCTTTATACTAATTGAGGTGCGATGATTCTCCCTATATAACTCGCTCTCCTCGTTCAGACATACGCTTCAGACCCTTCACTATTCAGAGCTCGAGAAATTTCTTGCGAGACGTTTCGTAATCGTTTCATTCTTCATTATCCCTTTTTTCTCAATGTACATTGCCAACTCACTATCAGTAGGTAGTGGCTCGTTGGGGTTTTAATGCTCTTTTTTGCTGGTTCTGGAGGCGCAAAGTAGCTCTGAGGAGGACTCCCCTTGTAAGGCAGCCGAACACGAGATCTTTTACGTAGCACTGGCATGTCCTGCTCCAGCGGTGAATTGAGCTAGGCCAGTAATGATGTAATTGTTCATTTATGTGTCTTCCTACCAGGGCACATAACCACTTAATTCAAGGTGACACACTACAAGCTGCTTTGCGCGCTCGTGACTTCTACTGGTCAATGAAATAAACGCGTAGTTACTGATGTGTTCCGTTTTTAAGAGGTTGCGTGCTCCTATTATATCACTTATCCGGTTGTATCCGAATCGGATATCCAAAATCCGGCTCGGCCGAAAATGACGCTAACTGAATCATCCGAAGATCTGGAATTTTCGAAATTGCCTTAATCTGAATCATCCGAAGATCCGGGGTTTTCCAAATTGCCCTCATCTGAATCATCCGAAGATCCGGTGCTTGAAAAATGGCCTATCCGAATCATCCGATGATCTGGAAAATCGGCGTCGGATCCAATGTCTATTGCGCTACGAACTCGCCCGTGCGTGCAATTTGCAAGCGGTAGCCCACTCGATTGAAAGGTTTGTTTCTATATGCATTGTTCACGGCGCACTCCAAAGGTTAGCTGGACAGCATTAGAGCGATTTCTTAGTAGGGTGGCTGGCGATCGAATTCCCCAAACGGTCACTCTACCAATTGTTGAACCCACTCGATTGATAGGTTCATCTCTACACTCATTGTACACGGCGCACTCTTAAGTCTCGCTGGGACAGATTGAAGCAATTCCTAAGTAGGGCGGCCGAATTTTTTTTTATAAAATTCTCTAAACGGTGCAAGATAGTCTCGACGGCTTTACATTTTCCATGAAGCGAAGATAGAAACCCAGTGGACATGGTTTCCGCCAATTCGATTGATAGCTTCGATCCTATATGCATTATGCACGGCGCACTCTCGGAGCATTCCAGGCATGATAGAGCACTGACAATGCACGCCATGCTTGAGATACTACGAAAACACTGCACGTCACATGCACTTCCTGGAAAATAATTTGCTCTAATCGCAGAAGGCTGTAGCAGTTTTTTTCGGGCCAACCACGGCGAAAACGCAGCGTTCCGGTAAAGCTTTATGTACGTTTGTGTAGATCTCGAGGAGACGAATCGAATAGTGTTAACATTTTCTCAAATAACTTAAAATTAGAAGAGATATGAGCATGGGACGATTTGCGACGGATTTTTCCGTCGTAAACCGCCGACGCGGGCGGTACAGTACCGCTGCTAAACGCTCAACCAATTGACGTTTGCGACGCAAAAACGCGTTTTTTGCGTCGCATCATGATAACTTTGTTCAGAGTAAAGATTTTTTCACGAAAACTCACAAAGGCTTCTATCAACATCCTAGTTTTCATTTGGCATGCGACCGCTTCTCAAAATATGCAGGAAGCCTTAAAACCAGCACCTAAATTAAGGAGGCTCTTAATTGCTTTGAACTGACTTACCACCGTCGCCGAGTCTCGCCTAATTGTGTCTCCAGGCACTCCCAGTCAAATTCTAAATTTTTTAAACGTAAATAAATTTTATTGTCCTGCCGTTTGTGTCCTTCCCTTTTTACGACAATTCATATGATAGCAAACTTGGCCGGAATACGTCCATTTTGAAATTGCTTCAAAATCGCCGATTTCGATTACTTGAACGAAAGAATTCTCAGACAGAAAGCTGTGATGTAGCTTGCTGTCTGATTATTTTAGAGGTGATAAAAATGGCATTAAAAATTTCTTTCGAACAAAGTCGTCACCTTAACTGGCTGAAATTCTGTCATCTGATTACCTGGTTTCTCGGTATTTGACAGGCGGACTCTGTGTCTAGCTAGCTACATACGTTCTCAGAATAATGCAATTGCTCAGAGCTTAGATATTAACGCTTAAATCCGGCGATCCGCCTATGCAACATTCGCTTACTTACAGCTCTGGCAGTTTGCAACCAGCATGCACATGCTTAAAATTACCTTGAAACATAAATTTTTAATGCCATTTTTATCACATCTGAAATAATCAGACAGCAAGCTACATCACAGCTTTCTGACTGAGAATTCTTTCGTTCAAGTAATCGAAATCGGCGATCTTGAAGCAATCTCAAAACGGACGTATTTCGGCCAAGTTTGCTATCATATGAATTGTCGTAACAAGGGAAAGAACATAAACGGCAGGAAAATAAAATTTAGTTGCGTTTTAAAAATTTAGAGTTTGACTGGGAGTGCCTGGGGACACAATTAGGCGAGGCTCGGCGACGGTGGTAGGTCAGGTCAAAGCAATTAATAGCCTCCTTAATTTAGGTGCTGATTTTAAGGCTTCCTGCATGTTTTGAGAAGCGGTCGCATGCCAAATGAAAGCTAGGATGGTGATAAAAGCCTTTGTGAGTTTTTGTGAGAAAATCTTTATTTTGAACAAAGTTATCATGATGCAACGCAAAAAACGCGTTTTTGCTTCGCAAACGTCAATTGGTTGCGCATATAGCGGCGGTACTGTATTGTAGGACCCGAACCTTGAATAATCGTCTCGGTATGCACGAAAGAGCCTCTCGCCTTCTGACACACTTCCAAGATGAATATGTTATGATTCTCCAATAAATGGAAGCTTCGTGGATAATTTTTGTTTCTGGAATCTTTTTCTGGTTCTGGCACGTCACTCTCATCTTCTGCATGATGTGATGATCAGAAGGCTGAAGACCGTAGTGGTTCGCCCTAGTCTGAGAAAAACACTGTTTCTGAGAGCGAAGTGTAACTTCTATCGCATTTCTGAATTCATACGATTCCACCTGTTTTGAGACGACTGGTCCTGTCTTCAAAATATTGAATGAGAAAAATGAGATATTCTGCTATCCGGCCGTGTGACCTCCATGGATAGGCGAGTAGAGCACAGAACTCGAAAACAGAAGTAACTCCGTGTTTTGGACAGCATGAGTAGCTTGTACGAACCGCATCCCGGAGTTCCGATAAATTTGCCGATTTCTATGACCTTCCCCGCTGATATGTGCTGCTTTCATGGGGCGGCGCGTCCGGATTCCCTATGTAGGCCAGATCGTCGACTAGTACCTAAAATCGTTTGGCTTTGCAGCTGTGCTTCTCGGACTACTACCGGTCTATTCCTATTCCATTAGCAAACAACTTCAGCTGTGGTGACGCCGAGTTTGCAGTGAGGGTGTGCCGACACACCTGTGGCTACTGCAACGATGCTCTGTATGACGGGAAGAACGTGTCTCCACTATGTGCTGCCAACGTTGCATCAAGTCTGGGACCGAACTACTCCTTCCTGAGGAGTCGCCTTTACTGATATAGCTTATTTGCCGCATGTATATTGTAATTCTCTGTGAGATACAACTGGACAAATAAATAGCATGCAAAGTTTCCCTTCAAGAGTGTTTCCCTTGCAGAGTTTCCCTTGTCTCGTGTTGCTGTTTGTCACACATTTCAGCTTCTCGCATTGGTTGGAACTACTCAAATGTTTGTTTCAATAATGATCCTTCACAGCAATATTGAAGAGAGAGACGAGAGAAACATACGAAGTCAGCCATAAGAAGCAGAATTTCATTCAAAACACATTCATTAAAACTTCTTCTTATACCTCAAATGCTTAGTTGTGGAGCAGGTAGCATACCGATTGCAGAGCTGAACAGAATGCATTGCCTCCAGGTAATACAATAATAAATAAAAAATACAAAAGCGAAGCAGGTTAAGGAAAAATAAAACAATATTAACAGTTTGCCCTTAAAACAGTGCAGACCGTTGTAGCAGCTCAAAGCAAAGGACACCCTCGCATATGCTAATGCGTTTGGTAAGGGGGATTTCCTTTAATTCGTGAAAAAATAAAACGTCTAGTTTTTACGTAACCATACTGTTTTGAGTACAATCTAACTGTTGAATTCGATATGATAAACTTCTGTGCCATCTCTCGAGTTGTCATGCGCAGGCTAGTTTCGATTGACTGTTTTATTTTGTCGTCATTAGTAGTGATGCTAGGACCAGTATGTGGTGCATCTTCTCCTTGTAATTTTACCAAGTTGTTTTGGTAATGACGCTTAGTTTTTTTTAAAGAGAAGCAGAAGTTCTGGCTTTTGAAAAAGTACAAAATAATGTACGTCATCACTACCACATAAAAATATACGGTTCACGACATTTATGAGAAAAAAATGACGCCAATTATCGACAATCCAACAGCTGCGCTTCAAAGAATCGTGGGTGCATGTGCTCCCTTGACCTAACAACGGGAGGACACCAAGCAGCAGTGGCGTTTTGGGACGGGATGTATATGTGGGGCTTCGAAAGCTGATTTTAAATAGATTTGCCATATCTGCTCTGAGAACGGAGTTATAAACCATTTTCATTTCGTAGGCCTCCTGCTTGCGCATAATCTTCCAATCATTGAGGAAAATAGTTTGTCTCGAATCGCGAGTGTCGCTTCTATCACCCACCCCATCCCCCCCCCCCGGGCGTCGGGCGTCCGTACCCTCAAGCCGCTCCTTCGCAAGGCGCGTGCTGCCCGGATTGCCGCTGCGGCTCTGCTCAATTTAGCCTCGGCCCATAAGCCCGCGGCTATAAAAGTCGCGCGGTTCGGCGCCGGTGGCACTCTTCTTCGATTCAATTCGACTCGACCGGTCGGTCGACTGAACGCGTGCTTTTTGCCTCTGGCACTGGGCTGTGGCCGATCCGATCGGTGCGTGTTATCGTATTGTGGTCCAGGTCTTGGGCGCCGCCCTGCCGCGGGCAGTGCACGCCGCCCATTTGCCATCGGAGGGGCAAAGAGACCCTGCTACGTCTCACTACAATTCTGTAGCTGAGGGCACGACTGACGATCACCTGCCCCCTTGAATGGGCTCACTCCAGAGAGACGCTCATTACATCTAGTATTGCTGAAGCGGACCTTGAGTCATTGTGCCATTAATATGTAATGGTATTCCTGTTCGGCACCGGGTTGCGACGTCCGTTCCTCCATGTGGTGCCATTGGAAACTGCCCGCTCTGCGAGCTAAGCCAAACACGGACATTCGATGCAGGCGACAGGCCCTTGTGACAGGCCGGCCTACGAACACCCATGTCACATCACATGGTGTATGATAAGTCAAGTTTCTCGAGATAGTGCTGCGGCGTCTGCGGGAGCCGACGCGCACTCGCAGAGCCCGGCGAGTGTGAGAAGTATGCGAGGGTCCCTGATGCGAAGACGGCACCGAGGGGCAACTGAGCTAGTCCGAATGTTCCGTAACGTAAGAAGGACCCTCGCGGCAACGCTGAATGTGGGTACGTTGACGGGCCGCTCGTGCGAATTGGTTGAAGCACTGGAGCGTAGAAGAGTTGATTTCTGTGCGGTGTAGGAGACGAGGCTGTCCTGCCGCAAGTCAAAGGACATAGGACGTGGCTTCAAGGCCGTTCTATGTGGAAGTCCCAGGACCACCAATGGTGTCGGAATAATCGTCTCCGAACGATTTCGTGACTTGATTGTAAGCGTTGAGCGCTTTGACGATCGATTGATGAAAATCGTTGTCGCCGCTAAGGAGCGACTCTATCACTTCTTCTCTGCGTATGCTTCGCAGACTAGCTGCTCCGATGAAGCCACGGATGAGTTTTGAAACCTTCTATATGAGAAGGCAGCAGAGGTACCGTCGAAAGATGTCATCATAGTCGCTAGTGATCTTAATGGGCACGTAGGTGCTACGAAAGACGGTTACAGCTGTCATGGTTGTATCGGACACGGATCACGTAACGCCGATGGTGAGCGCATTCTTGAGTATGCGAAATCGCATAGCCTCACCTTGTGAACACCGTCTTCCGAAAACGCGACTCGCACCTTATCTCATACTACAGTGGGAGCTCCAGGTCTCAGATAGACTTTGTCCTTGTGAGAGATCGCGACCGGAGTCTTGTCACAGACGCGAAGATCGTGCAGTATGAGACGGTCGCCCACAGCACCGACCGTGATCCGCACTCTGAAGATTGTCCCTCCGAGGCTGAAGCAGGTCGAGCGATGCGGTGCTGCAAGAATCAAGTGATGGCGAATGAGAGAGAAGGAAGCAGCTGTGATTTGTCGCGTGCGGTTACCGACAGTCACGACTGTCGACGAAACTTGGAAAAAACGACCGACGCGATTCGTCAAGCTGCAGAGTTGGAACTCGGCATTACGAAGCCTGGGTGGCGGAAGGTCGACATGCAGGCATGGTGTGGACAGATGACGTGAAAGAAAAAGTGCGTAAGAAGAATTCACTTTATCACGTGTTTCTCGACGAAAAGACTGCCGATAACTGGCGGAAGTACCAAGAAGCAAGGAAAGCTGCAAAGAAGGCCGTGGCTGTTGCAAAAGCCACTCATTATGGAGATGTCAACGAAAAGCTCGAGTCACGCGATGGCGAGCGGTATCTGTACCGGCTTGCTAAGAATCGCCATCGCTAGCCCGAGGATATTGAGAAGTTTTTTGGCATCAATGATGAGAACGGCCATCTTCCTACGGACCGCAAGAAGGCATTGAAGCGATGGCGCGACTACTTTGAGGAAATCTTTACGGTAGAATTTCCTCATCCAGCCATCCCTTCTACGGCTCCAACCCACGGCCCCGTTCTGGAGATCACCGTGGAGGAGATTGAAGCGGCTTTGAAGAAGATGAGGTCAGGCAAAGCGACTGGGCCCGATGACGTGGCAGCTGATTTATGGAAGTCCAAGTACCGGTACCCTGCTGAGTGGTTGGCGAAGTTCTTTAATAAGGTTGTGGCGGAGAAGAAAGTCCCTGAGTGTTAGCGCCAAAGAAAAGAAAGAAGAAACGATTCCGATTTGGAAGAAGAAGGGCAGTCCTGCAGATTGCTCCAATTACCGTCCGATTCGTTTGCTTTCGCACAGCATGAAGATCTTTGAGCGAATCCTCCATAGCCGAATTCGCGAAATCGTCAAGCTTTCCAGCAAACAGTGCGGCTTCGTGGCTGCCTGCAGCACCGTTGATGTCATACATGCCGCCCGCCTCTGATAGATATGCATCGCGGGAAGCAGAAGCCAGTGCATATCCCCTTTCTGGACTTGGAGAAGGCCTTTGACCGCTTACCGCGTGAAGTGATATGGTACACCCTGCGTCGGCATCGAGTTCCTGAAGAGCTATAGAGTGGATGCGAATTCTCTACTCTTGTCCAAAGAGTCGAGTTCAAGCTGCAGCTGGAACCTAGATGGAGTTTCCCATCTCTGGCGGGGTATACCAGCGTTCTGCGCTTTCCCCACTCCTCTTTGTTGTTGTTGAATGGATGCCATTACACGAAATCTTCAGAAGCCCGTCCCCTGGACGTTGCTTTATGCCGATGACGTGATGCTCGCTAGCGAAGATAAATGTGAACTCGAGCGAGAAGTGCAAGCTTGGTGTGATCGCTTGGAGCGGTTTGGTCTCAAATTGAACGTCAAGAAGACCGAGTATTTCACGACTGACGTAAATGAGTCCGGCTCCATTAAGATTAACGGTACTGAGCTTGCACGCACCTCGGTGTTTAAATACTTGTGATCAGCAATAGTCTCTGATGGCAGTCTGATGGTTGAAGTGAACTCACGCGTGAGTGCAGCTCGGTCCAAATAGCGGTCGTTGACTGGTGTGCTCAGCGATAGGAAGATACCAGAGCGCTTTAAGTCGAAGATCTACAGAGCAGTCGTTCGACCAGTAGCCGTGTACGGCGCTGAGTGTTGGCCTGCGACCAGGGAAGTTGAAACGCGCCTCAGCGTCATGGAGACGAAGATGCTGCGCTGGAGGGCTGGAGTGACGCGCGTGGACCGCATCCGAAACGATGTCATTCGGCAAAAGTTCGGTATCGCGCCGATAGCTGACAAGATGCGCGAAGCTCGCTTGCGATGGTACGGCCACGTTTTACGTGGAAAGGAAAACAGCGTCCGCAAGATAGGCCATAACTTCGAGGTAATAGGAAAGCGGCCTAGAGAGCGCCCGAAGCAGCGCTGGGCTGATACGTTACATACAGACTTGAAAGTAGCTGGTGTCCACTACAACCTAGCGCTGGATCGGGAAAGGTGGCGTCATGACAGAAGAATAGCGGACCCCGCCACGAAGCGGGACAAACTCTGAAGAAGAATAATAAGAAGAAGGTATTCCTGTTCGGCACCGGATGAGGAAGCGCATGTAGGTCCTTCCGTATTGAGTGCCTTGGCTGTGTGCGTTCATACTGCTCATACATTCGGGTTCGAAGAGCCGAACCGTCTCTGCCCAACCACGATCCTTTCAACAGTCTGGCAACCGCAGCTGCCAACAGAAACTGCGGTTGCTACTGTCTTGGAATAGCAACAGTGTGTTGCTGTCTCGTTAGAAAATCGCAACGCACTGTCGTTATCCAGGCGCAGTGGCTAGCGTGGTCCAATCGGAAACGCTCGCAAGGGAGAAATTAGAGCATAGCAACACATAGTTGCTATCGAGTGGCCGTATTCATGAACGTTCCCTGGAACGTTCACGTCTTTCCGCGGGAAGCGACCTGAGCGGGAAGCAAAGGTTCGTATTCGTAATCCTGCCAGGAAGCAACGGAAGGCTCCAGCGCCGATGAGGAGGCTCCCGGCTTGCCCGCGCTCAACCGGTCGCCGGAAAGCCGTCAAAGAAGTGTTGTGTTCAGTTGCACACAATAGGATTTCGATGGCTGTTTTGGCATCGAAAGTCATCTTGACGGTGAGTTATCTTCGCCATTTGTCCAGTAACGTTTTCCTTGGCCATCTTCGAGGGGGAGAGGAGGTGGATATTCTCTTCCTATCGTGTGCGGTTGCCGTGTTTTCGCAATTTATTAGTATAAATTGTTTGTTATTTTCTCTTATATGTCAGATAAGATTCGTCATGATCCATCAGTAGCTGGGATTGTTTGACCGAAGCGAGCCGTTTGTTAGTATAACGCGAAAATGTAAATTTCTCGCGATTTTTATTTGATTTTCAAATTCCTCGTTATTTCTTTCTTCCAGTTCCGTGAATCGTAGTTTGCATGTTCGACCACGTTCAGCATGCTGGCATGTGGTTCCCTGCAGTAGCTGCCAATCCCAAAGTGTTCAGGTTAGTTGTCGTTAAGCCTGCTAGTTATGTTTGAAACAAGGTGTACCTTTTTAGCCATGGCAAGAATAATCAGAAGAATGTGATCGAGAACGAGGCTTCCATGAAGCAGTTTCAGAATGGAAAGAAGTAAGCGACTTTCTTCTCGAATGTCTTGATGGTGTTATAAATCGTCGTATAATCCTGTAAGCTCAGCTTAGCTGTGTTGTTGACGAATCTGACCCTGTTCGGGGAATGGGCCACTAAAGAAGAAGGCGGTAGACACGATGAGCAACCAACTGCGAATGGCTGATGATCAAGCCTTGCCTTTAAAGAATGCCTTTTTTTTAAAGAATGCCTTTCTTAGCAGAGGTTAGGCCTTCATTCTTTTTGCATTAATTCTCCATCACTTTGATTATTTATTTATTTATTTATTTATTTATTTATTTATTTATTGAATACGTCATGAGACTTATTTTCATTGAATACGTCATGTATAAGAAAAACAACAAAAGAACATTCTCAAGCTAATATAGGAAGCAGATTTTCTATGGAAACAAGCGTTGACGACCTATCGGTACAGTAAACACTGACAGCCATCGAGCCCCACTGGACGCTGCCTATCGGCTAAATCGGGTGATCCAATGGGCTCGATGGTTGTCAAGATGCGCCGACGGTGAGTGGCCACGACCAGGTCAGTTAACCATCTTCAATTGGTCCATGCTCATCCCGACTTCTCGAAACCCATGCGGGCAATAAGGATTTAATTTGAACAACTAACGAAACTTTTTCAGAGGCTTAAGTATTTCTGAGATATCTGGGAGAAGCATCGAAGAGGCTCACAACCAGATGAAACGGCTGTTTTGACCTCGAAACAGCACAGCACAATCGCGAGCTCATCTTCGTGGTCTCATTTACGTTACCCATACGTTGCTGATTGGATTTTGAATGAGTAGAGAGGCCAACGGCAACATTTGATAAAATCCATGTATCGGAGCAGTTCCACACAATCGTTCCTTCTATCATACAAAATCAATTCTATTAGGTTGTAACGAAATAAATGGCACTGAACCACTGTAAATTTAGACAGTTAATATCTCGGCTTGTAGGCCAGATCATTAATCGAAGTAAAAACCTTCTGATTCTACACATCTTTGCCAACGTGACACAAGCCTTTTCATATCAGTAGCATAAAAATCAGAAGTTCTGGAATTGACGAAATCTTCGAAGGCACTTTCGGCATCTTGTTGGTATTTGAATATTTTCCCTACCAAGAAGTCGCCAAGATGCTTGAAGAAATGGTAGTCTGTTGGGGAGAGGTCGGGAGAAAACGGAGGATGTGGTAGAGTTTCAATGCTCAGCTCATTCAATTTCTGCAACGTCATTCGTGCTACATGGGGGCGAACATTGTCGTGCAGAAGGAGAACTCGCCTTCGGCTTACCAAGGCCGGCCGGATATCCTTCAACTTTTTCATCATTTCTTCAATTTCAATGCAGCACTTCTCTGTTGTGAGATTCACTGGGAGGGAGGAAGCTGTGGTGAATAATTCCCAGCGAATACCACCTTACTGTCACCAATACTTTCTTTTGGTGCAATTCCGGCTTCGCAAAAACCTTGGGGCTCTCATCGCTGTCCACCCACTGTGCCAATCGTCGCCTGTTGTCGTATATTATCCATTTCTCGCCACAGTTTACGACGCGATCAAGGAATGGGTTCGTTTCGTTCCGCAGAAGCAGTGCGGACGAGATCTCATATCGTCGGTTTCTTTGCTCCTCAGACAGCTCGTGAGGCACCCATCTTTCCAGCTTTTTGGTCTTTCCAATTTCCTTCAGATGCCGGGCAGCTGTGTTGTGACTGACGCCAAGAACCTTCGCTATCTCCCTGGTACCTTTGTGTGGATCCTCCTCTACCACATCTCTCAGCTTGTCCTCATCAACATCACTACACCTCCCACGACCTTCATGTCCTTCCAAGCTCTCATCTCCATTCCGGAACTTCTGATACCAACGATACGCCGTCCGAATTGTGGAACACCCTTGGCCGAATGCGGCGTTGATCTTCTCGTACGCCTCCTTAGCTGTAGTGCCCAGCTTGAATTCATAGAAGTAAATGCCTCGGATTACCCTTTTGTCCATCTGCAAAAAGTCAACAAAACTTTAAAGTTTTCCCACTTTTACATAGAAAATTTGGTACTCGCCGGTAGAGCAAAGTTTGCGCTTCTAAATGATATGCCACATGTTACGGTTTGTTCTTGATCAAACGCGTAAAGACGCGCCAAAATATGGCGCGAGCCAGTGCCATTTAATTCGTTACAACCTAATAGAATACGGAGAGGGTCCAATTAAAATTCGTTAGTTACACGAACTTCGGTGGTTGTGATCTGGGCTTCCAGGCATAAAGCCGGAATTGTCTGGAAAGGATCAAACACTAAGCTCTCCGTCTGCTCGCCACCTAAGGCCCTCGCATCTATTTCCCGCATCACTAGACTGCGTGGTGTACCTCATAAGGAAATTCTTTAAATAGCTCCACTGTCGTTAGCAATTGAAGGCTCTCAGACAGATTCACGAAAGGCGGTTTGGGTAACCAATTTTCTCACAGGGCTTAATGCAGAAGACTCGCTTTGAAGGATGTTGGCGAGATCACAATGGACCATTGGTTAACTGAGCGGCTGCATGCTTTCTAATAGATGTACTAGTATTATGATGATACCGTCGTCCACGTCGCAGAATTTCGCTCCGTTTTGTTGTCCAATTAGTTGATCGGCTTCGTCGGCGCGTCTTATCGAACCTTTAACCTTCTCTGCATTGCCGTAGTTGTTGTGCCTGTTTCTTACAAATGCTAATGTGGTGCATTCCGCCGCTTGCGTCGCAGTTGCGATTCCTACAGTACCTCGTAGGATTGTTACTTCTAAAGCATTTCCAGCATGCTTTCACTAATTCCATGCGTTCGTTTTTTTGGTCTGACATGGAATAACTGTTGCAGTATTGAAAGGGATGCTGCTGTCCGCACCCAATATAACGGAATGATGTTTCAGTCCCAGAATGAAAGACCGTTCGTTCTTCCAGGTTGCCTACATTCCGCACTTCTAGGTGTTCACTTCTTTTTACAAGGGTGCTAAGATTTTCCAGCAACTCTTTCATGTTCCAAATTTTTCTCAAATCAAAGTCCTTTTTTGCGATCTCTTCTTGCACATTTTTAGAGAATGTGACCAACACCATAGTAATCATATGAGTGGTGTCCATAGCTTCCCCTTGATTTCCTAAGGTGACGACAATTGCCTCGATGTCGTTCGTGTTGTTACGAAGGGATCTGGAGTCGCTCCTACATTGTCGCATTGCTTTTAGCTTGCAAATAGTGGTAAAGGTGATCGTCTTGATATTGATTTTTTTAGTTGCATTACAGCCCTCTCGTATGAATCTCCTGTGAACGGAATCATTTGTAGGGTTTGCGCCGCATCTCCTTTACAGCAGCTTAGAAGTATAGAGAGTTTTTCAATGTTAGAGTGCGGCTGCTTATCTACTAGCTCCTCGGACAGTTCCCAGAAGGGTCCAAAGTCAGCTGGTTTTCCATCGAATTCCGGCAGTTTCAATTCATTACCAAGAAGATGACGGTCGAGAGAATGATACGGGGTACCTCCAGTTTGTTGGATCGAGGTCGCCGGGTTTACAGTTTAACTCAGAATCGCTTCCTGGCAGTCTAACTCAACCGTTCTTCTTTCCAAGTGTCTGCTGGTATCAAGGCTTGCTTCAATTTGAAGGTTTCCTTCCTTGTCCTTCCAATATTGGTCAAAGTTTATTTCGAAGTACTCCTTACTTTCACTTACAATTCTTTCAATTTGGCAGCAACATTCTACATAATAGTCTCATAGAAGTTGACGTTGTGCCTCTAGTTTGCTGCAGAGGTCCTTTAAAATTACAAGGTTGGTTGACAGAAAAATTTTGAGCTCTGCTGTGTCCGAGGGGAAATCCAAGGCGTCTCTTATAAGACCTATCAAGCCATTGACTTGACGTGATAGCTTTTCTTTTGCAGTTTTGGGCTTGAACGTTGACGAAGACATGACTAACGTCGAGGGAGATGATGAAGGCAACGTGGTGAAGAAGATCTGTCTCCCCTTAGCGGTTTTATATGTGCATCTGATCAGATACGCGTTTTCATAGTAAATGTTTACATTCTTTCATTCCCCTTGTTGCATTTCTCAGCGACGGCGGATTCTGCTCATTGCTTTCTCTTGCGCTGGTGGGAAAACGCGAGATATTAGCTGTGCTATGTTGCACCTGGGATTTTGCAAACAAAGTACAGCTAACTTAGAATTCGCCACAAATGTGGTTGTAAAACTAGTTTTCAGTCACAGAAAAAAGGGAAAAGTTTTTCAGAGTCTTCCTTCTCGGCCTTATTGTCGTTATTTATTCTATTTGGAGTACCATGGTTTTTCGTGGTTAGGTTTCGTACGGTTGCGATCAGGTTCTACATGAGTTTTCTCTCACGGGTGGTCATTTTCATAATCCACCATTTGTGTATTTCGGTCAGCGAATCAGGTTTAATGAATTTTCCTTCTCTTGACGTCATAAGGCACGCTTTACCATTTTTTTAAATTTGAGATACTGAAATGGATGAGATCACATATAAAGGATACATAAATAATAAATGATAATGAATAAAAATAATACATTAATATTTTTCTCTATCTTTGGAGTTCTGAAGTTATCTATTTTGTAGGCAAGAAGAGTTGCCTGCCTCTCCTCAATGGCCAATCGAACTACGTATTACGAACGCTGTTGTTTTGGGTGTTTGTTTTTGTGTTTATATCGTATCATCCAGGTTAAAATAAAGTTATAATGTCAGTATGCTACATTACCATGGTGAAGATACACTTTATATCGACAAAAATGAATGGAGCAAGACCAGCAATGCTGGAGCAGCACCTCCGGGTCCGAACCATTTCATGAATGAAAATATAACAAAGTATCTTCCAAATTCCTTATTTGCTGAACTGTGTACTAACGTAACATTTATTAAAAATCCTTAGCAGTGATTACGATACGGTCTTGCCCTGTTTTGTCATGCTTTGTTCTTATTTTATTGTACTCTGTTTTTGACATTGATATGTGTCGGCTAATATTCCTAGGTGATATAACCAGCATTTCTTGTTGTGTCTTGTTCTTGTATGAAGCTCATCAAAGAACTGCGAGAGTACAGGCTGCTTCAATGCCTCAGTCACATACGACACAAAAATAACTTTATTTAGATGTAACGCAAACAAAACTTTATTGCTTAACGAACGCAAACCATTTACAGCTTAAAACAACTTGTTTCTTAATCCAAAATTTTCTTGGTTTTGAATGGCGTCGAAGTATTCCTCTTCCTTTCCTCTTATATCGGTCTCTTCCTATTTCTTGGCACGTCCTGAAAATAAAATATCATGCAAGTAATATAATTAACCTAATAATAATTAATTTTACCTCTTAATGGTCTTCCTCTGCAAGACCTGGAAAGCATATCGGCCCTATTGCTAGCGCCTTTCCCTTAGCAACAATTTACTCCTTTCTTCAAACATTTATTTAATACATATTAATACTTACCTCCTTAAGAACTCACTCGTCCATTAAGTATTCCATGGACATCTCTTTCCAATCTGGCATGTCTGAGTCCAATCGCTTCGCCAAAATCACCGAGTCGTAAACCTAAAGTATAGTTTATACCTGTATTAGTATTCCAGTAAAATTCAAAAGCTTTAATTACGCCGAGCTCTCCCATAATCAGCTGATCCTTTTTCAGTCTCATTGCGATTGGAATTTTGCCCTCTTTCGTGTACATCTCCTTGATTTTGTTTCGCACAAACAAACTATAATCAATTTCTTAACACATATAATTATATCAAATATTAATAACGAATTAAACACATTTCAATTTATACTCAATATATAATACAGATACAATAATAATATTAATGAGTTGTTAAATATAACTCACCACAAATTCTCCCTCTCTTTGTTCCTTAAACCTTTTTCTTGTATTAACGCATTTCGGTCCCCTTGGCTTTATTGTAAATGATAAGTTTTTTGAGCCCCCAGGCGGTACCAATTCAAACTGATATGTCATATTTACCTAAAATTAAACAAATGATAAATAATTTTAAAAAGTTAACAGTAAACCTATACTTACACGAATAGCAAAGGTTTTGTCATTTTGACCGGCTGATAGTGGCCATGTCAACGGCAACTCGGCAGGCGCATCCTTATATCTAAACATACATTCTATTAATCAACTCCTCACAACTTATTAATAACGTATTTCTTTCCTAATCCATTCCAGGAATTCCTTATAACCTTGTCGTACTCCTTCTTGATTCCGTTCGGTATGTTGATGATACATGTATATTTTCTTACTATTCGACTTTGGAAGGCTTCGTCGTTCTTCGCTCGTCTTTTCGCGGATTGATTGTTGTTGCGAATCTGTGGCCACGCTCGCGAGGGTACATGCCCCTGTTGAGTGGAGCCCCCCATTCGCCTCCTGGCGCTACGAGGTAACCAAGAACCCAAGACTCAGGGGAATTTAAGGGGGGACCCCATTGATGTGAGTAGGCCACGCCCCTTCCCATGGGAGACGGGGGCCCGACGTGGTGACTTCACCTCGCGCTGGACAGCGCCTGGATTGACACACGCCCGCACTACGCGTGAGCCGCGGGTGCCTACGGGCGTGCTGTAGTGCATCCCGACTGTAGTGACAGACAAAACCCTACATAGTACCCAACAACTGAATAATACCCCAAAACAGCACAATTACTCCAACACGGCGCAACCAATAGCAAACATGCATAATACCAATACCGACAATGTACAATTGGGAGATTCACGCTTTCCTCGTTGTGTGCAGCACAATAGATACATCCACGTTTTATTCCATATACCAGCATCGCATAACCATATTGGAATAATTGTAAGGCCGGTATAGGTATGATAGTAGACTTTGGACCTAGACTGCAAGTCCAAACCTAGTTAGTGGGTGTTCCGAACACAACTGTAGAAAGAAAATTTATTAACACAACAAAAGAAAATCACAAGGCACAATAAATAGCACGCAGATCGTCGAACGGCACACACAGGCTACACACCAGGAGGTCTTGGGCTCGGTCACGGTGAACATCCAAAGGAGACGTCTGCAGGCTCGGGGATCCCTAACTCGTCAAGAAGGCAATCACCACACAGATTTACCTACGACTTTGGTGCGCTGAGCACCACCACGAAGGGTTCACTAAAAGTATTGGTGCACGAAGCACCACCATGAAGGAGATAGGCACAGCTAACCACATCTCGTGCCGGCGCAGCTACAGACGACTGACTACTTTTCTCTCACTTCTCACACCTTACTTGTTCGCGCCTAGATTTCCCACGCGTTCTTTATTGCAGACCTCTGACCACCCGCATTCCTCTACCGCATAGCCTCTGTTCCCCCTTGAGACAGCTGGTCAAAATCCCTACTGCGCCCGCCTCCTTAGCGGAGGTCTTCCATGGATGCTTGACCTCCTGGTCTGCTTAGTCTCTTTACCACACAAGCCCCCCTCTTCCGGGAGTCGATGTCCTCATCGACAGATCCTGAAACAAATCGGGAAGCTCCATATGAGAGCTTCGCTTGCAGATGGCGTCGTGGAGGTGTTTAGCCGCCGCCACACCTGGATTAACTCCATGAAACTGGGCAGTTCCTTCCGGACATCCTACATCTAGGATCACCTTTCCGTCGCTGATCATGTTACTCGCGGTTGTTACGAATTGTCCTGGACCGGCAAACTTCTGAAATGTCAAATCCAGAATCCGCGAGAGCTCCACCATCGCCTTCCACTTTTCGAAGCTCTGTGCTGTTCCGAGGGTCCATGCCGTAACAATTCAGCCTCCGTCCTCCAGGTGGGTCTTGGCGAGCTTGACGATTTCTTCGAATATGCTGCAGTTTCCTTTCTCCAATCGGGAAGACCAAGATCCATGTGCTGAACTTTCTCCAACTTTTCAATGTTTCTAGCAGCTTAGAGTAGGACATCACCACTCTCGTAGTCAGTTCATTTCGAGGGCCATCCTTCTTCATCAACAATGCTGATTCGGGTGCTCCATAACCCACAGGACCTTTATTCACGCGCCTTATAGTCCTGCTTTCTTCTTCTTTCAGGTCCTCTTTGAGCTGCTCGAATGCAGCTTTATAGAACTCCACGAGACAGTTTCCTTCAATTGGCGGATGTTTTGCAATCCCTTTATTGACACACAAATTCTGTCCATTCTGTGCATAGTTCATATGCCATCCGCAATATATTTCGAAGGGCCTCCGCATCGAGAGTCACCACTCCTTCCTTGTATAGTTGGATCTTCTCCGCAACCGTCAGGTCGGTTCTTATGAATATGGACATGGCCCTCCAAGCCGACCATATGTCCCCAAACGGTTTACTCGAGAATGCTCCTGGGAGTGAGATTCCGCGAACGTCTCCTAGCGTAGCGTTTCGAAAGCACTCATCGAGACATTCGAACTGCAGGTGTCCTTTGTCCATAACAGCTGTTATGGTCGCTCCTCTGAGACGGGAACTATAAATCTTGATTACGCGTATTTTAGGTTTTCTTACCCTACGTCCTATATTACGCGTGGTATCAACCCTCTCATCCGATATTTCTTCTGGGACTATCCGCAGCATGTCGAATTGGACCCTTATGGGCTCCGCATTCTCCCCAATTCTTTCTACGAGTGCCGAGCTGTTACTTATTTCCAACACTCTAAATGGGCCCGTCCACTCTCCTTCCAACTTAGGAGGAGAGTTGCGTGCTTTTTCATTCGGAGATAAAACGTATAGTCTGTCGCGGACCTTGGGGAAGATTTTTCCCTCCACTTTTTATCTAGGTCGAAATCCCTTTTCATCTTTTCTCTCACCCGGTTATTGTATTCCCTCACTCTTTCGTGGGTTTCTGCAACAGCCTGCAATATCTCCGCTTTGTATTCGTCGAGAGATTTGTCTAGCATGTATCGGCTTATACCCGCGTTCGGAATAATTTTCGACGGAAACACAGGGTCCATTCCGTGAAGAATAAAGTATGGACTTTCTCCTGTGCTACTGTGAGGGATCATATTATATGCCATCATGCAAAATGGAAGTCTAGATTCCCATTCTGTTGGAATGACCATGCTCCTCCTTAGCATAGCCACAATAGTTCCGTTCAATCTCTCCGTTACTCCATTTTCGCGAAGGTTATATCCCTTTGTTGTAATATCTTCGTGATTTTAGCCATCTCTTTCATCACCTGGTTCACAAATTCACTTCCCTTATCCGATAAAATTGTCTTCGGCCACCTACAGCCCTCAGCAATCCATCTAATGAAGAGCGTTTTGGCTATGGTTTCCGCCTTTTTATCGGGTACGGGATGGGCTGCTGCAAATTTCAAAAAGTGGTCGATCACTGTTATTGTATATCGGTTACCACTTCTTGTAGGCCCCAACTCCAATACGTTTATGCCAATTATTTCATATGGTTTTGACGTTACTATAGGCTTTAGTGTTGGAACCAACTTTTCCCGGGGATTGTGTACAAAACACTTCTCACACTCATTTGTCCATCTGTGGATGTCATGTAGCATGCCTGGCCAATATTCCTCCCTTCTTAGCTTATTCAGGAGTTTGTGAGCACTAAAGTGGCCCGCAAACAAACCGCTGTGTGCCTCAAAAAACACCTGATAACTGTATGCTTTCGGCACCACAAACACTGATTTTCCGTTTTGCAAACAAAATTTTAGATCTCCTTCCTTTAGCACGAAGTCGGCTACTCTTAGTGGGTTCTTCTCACCGAGAGTTCTCACTGCATGGTTCAGGTCGCCTCGCTCTACCAAACTTATCACCTCTCCCAAATGGGGATCCTTCCTAAGTTCCGAAAGCCATTTGGATTCCTCCTTGGCTGTCACTGAGCTCACTACTGCTTCATCCAGATCTTCTAATGAATCGGGCATCATTGAAGCTTGCACCCCTCTGCTGAGCGCATCTGCCACCACGTTCGCTTTTCCTTTTACATATTCGATTTGAAGCTTATACCTCTGAAGCTCTAGAGACTACCTCAATACTCTGGCTGATACGTTAGTGCGCTTGAATAAAGCCGTTAGTGGTTGATGGTCTGTTATCACCACGGTTGGTAGCCCGTATATGAAAAGATGGGATCGTCTTACGGCGAAAACAACAGCCAGCGCTTTTAGATCCGTTACACGTTATCTTCTTTTCGCCCTGCTTAAGCTTTTTGGAGCAAAGAATATGGGATGGGCATGTTTATCATCTCCTTCTTGAAACAAGACGGCTCCAATCCTATATATTGACGCGTCAGTAAAAATCAGGAATGGTTTACTGTCATTTCTCGCGTTTGGCACATCAGGTTGTTTCAGAACGGGCGCTGAAGTAATCATCTTTTTAATTTCTTCAAGTGCTTGATTGTGTTGTTCTTGTCACAACGATTTTTCTTTTGTAGACGTCAAGCTAAACAGACACCCTGCAGTCTTTGCAAAGCCAAGGCAAAACTTTCTATAGAAGAACGCCATGCCCAGAAATGTCCGGAGCTCTTTGCCTTTATTGGGCACTGGATAATTCTTAATGGCTGAAATCTTTTCCGTATCCATGTGCACACTTTATGCATCTATAACATGCCCGAGAAAAGAAACTTTCTCCTTTAAAAGGTGACAGAGAGAGAAAAGAAACTTTCTCCTTCAAAGACTTTTGCGCCTTGAGGCGCAGTCCTGCCCCTCATAGCTTTTCAAAACCTTTTTCCACAACTCTAGATGTCGTTATCGTGACTCCATACATACCATAATGTCGTCTATGTAGCAGAAATCTTCGCTCCTAATAGATCCCCCAAAACCGTATCCATGAGCCTTTGAAAGACGGTTGGCTCGCACTCAGACCAAATGGGGTTACCCTGAATTGAAACAAGCTCTTGGGTGTAGTGAATGCCGGCTTTTCCTTGGCTTCCTCCGCTAGTGGAATTTGCAAATATCCACTACATAGGCCTAGCGTTGAGAAATACCGCTTTCCGTTTAAGCTTTGCACCACTGCCTCAATGCTCGGGAGGGGATACGCATCCTGCCTTATCCTTTTATTAAGTTCTCTATAATCTACACACAGGCGAATTGACCCCTCTATTTTCTCGACTAAAACTATGGAAAAGGCCCATTCGGACTTATTTTTCTCGATTATGTTCCTTGAAAGAAGATCTGACAACAGTTCCTTTAATTTGAAACGAAACCCTAGTGGCACTGGCCTTGGCTTCATCTTAATAGGCTTAGCATCTCCTGTATCTATTATCATTTTAACCAGGTCGGTTTGTGATAACTCCTTAACAGATATTGAAAATGCCTCTTCCTATCTTTTCAATAGGCTTAAGACGTCGTCGCTCGGTTCACCCGTGTCGGAATTTTATGCATTAAACTCCTTCAATTGGATCCACCTCTCTTCCTTGGACAAAATTATTTCCTTACTATCCAGCTTTAGTGGACTAATCTCTTCCCATCCCTGATGCCACTTATCCGTCCCCCAATGTCCTACGTCCTCCCCTTCCTTGAGGATCATGGGGTCATCACTGTTGTTAAAAACTGGAATCACTGTTTCACGGTTCTGTACCTCAAATACACCGGCTGCTACTTCAGTTTTGCTCGACCAGATCACTCTATCCAGCTTGCCTATGTCTGTCTTTAAACATTGGACAGATACTAATCCTGACTCTCGAGGGGGCACGCACACTCGTCGAACCACTGTTACTCTCCCAATCTCATTACTGCCGGAATTATCCGTGGTTCTACAGTTTCTTCGTGCTATAGACACGTTGATCCCTAGGTTTCTTAATGCGTTAGTGCCAATAATTATTTCATCGCTCTTCGAGTCACTTGTGGAGGGGAACCGTACACGACATTCCACCTTCTAACTCGGCCTCAATGTGAAGTGCTCCAAGAAAGTGCATTCTGTTATTGGATGCATCAAACACTGGTCAGAGCTCCGAATTTTCGATGAGGTTTAAGGAGTCCACATTGTACCCTCGATCCTGCGCCTTCCCTCCCAAAACCTCTATTGGGATTATGCTGAACATTGAGCCCGTATCAAGTAACGCTAGGTGACTGCTGTCTAAGAGGCTAAGGCGCCCTACTGTCCTTTCTCCAACTAGCTCACTTGATTCGCCACTGTGATTCAATACTGCCATAGCGAGGCTGCGGACCTGCTTGATGAGACCCGAAACACTTAGCTTCTCTTCCCTTTTGCCTGCCTACCTGCCCTGTATTTGGTTAACTCTAGTAGATCTCTGTGCGCAATCCTTGCTAATGTGTCCATACCTTGCGCAGTTATAGCATTTCCTACTCTCACCACTTGACTGCTGCGGGACCATTCTATTCGGAGGTGGAGATGTCTGTGGACTCCCTCGTCGCACCCTCATTTCATCTCTTCTAGAGTTCTCCTTGGCTACCTCCTCCCGATCTAGTCCATTCAAGTGATCTGGTTCTTCATTCCTTGCTGAGTCGCGGTACTGGGCTGCCCTATTTTTCCAACTGAAGGGCATCCCCCTTCTATTATTGTTGAGCATAAGCTTTGATTGCTCAATGTCAATGCTAACTGTTTAACTTCCTCGTATGCCCTACGAGGATCTACTTTATGCAAAGCTCCCACCAATTGAAATGGTTCAGGCCAATCACTTAAATTATCCAAGAGTATTTGCGCGAACTCGAGGGATCTATCCTCTACGGTGCCCTCCTGGTAAGCCTTCCTTTCAATTTTCTTTAACGCAACGCAGAATTCCGCCACGTCTTGATTTGATCGGATCCTCAAGTTTTTCAACTCTCATGGCCCTTAGTCTACCAGCAGTTGAGTCTTGCGCCAGTAGCCTTGACATCTCCTGGACCACTGCATCAGGCCCTTCTTCCTTAATATATACTGGTAGGGCCATAAAAATGTTTTTCGCTCGACCCGCTAGATGGTCATCTGCGAGGATATCTATGAGAGTCGCTTCACACCTCACCACCTCTTCATACTTCCTTCTGAACCTCCTCACGAATTCGCTAAATATCTCACTCTTATTGCCTCTAAAGATTCCAGGGTCAGAGCACGTCATAGCCCTTCTCAGGCACTCTTGAAGTTCAGACACTTTCGATTTGATGTGATTTGTGGTTTGTGTCAGACACTTTCTTCTTCAGATCCTTTAAGACTTTCATACACGCAGCACCTTCAATCCCTGATTGAAGACCCAAGCCCTCTTCAGTTCTTACCTGAGAGTTTTCGTCATTGTCTTTATTGAAGTCCATTCTGCTCTCCTCCACTAGACGAAAGGCGGTGCTCTGAAACAATCTCACTTAGCTGACTGTTTCCCACCTCACAGCGTTGCCGACTCAGGCACAGTACGGGCACGGCACACTTCCACGCGGCTGTCAGTTTCCTTCTACTGACACCCCAGTAGCTCCGGATACCCCTGCTTTACGGCAGCCTCGGAGCAACGATGAAACGGCGTCTCAAAAAGTCTATGCCACATTACTGTGTAGCCAGCTGATCGAATACAAGGCGTCCTCAGCTGTAGCGTCGCGGTAGACAGACGACGACACCCACTAATTAGTGTCGACCTCGCAGTCAATAGTCAAACCGGTTGGCCCCCCATGTAAGGCCGGTATAGGTATCATAGTAGACTTTGGATCTAGACTGCAAGTCCAAACCTAGTTAGTGGATGTTCCGAACACAGGTGTAGAAAGAAAATTTATTAACACAAAAAATCACAAGGCACAATAAATAGCACGCAGATCGTCGAACGGCAGCTACACACCAGGAGGTCTTAGGCCCGGTCACGGTGGACTTCCAGAGGACACGGCTACAAGCTCGGGGATTCCTAACTCGCCACGAAGGCAATCACCACAGAGAGTTACTTAAGACTTTGGTGCACTGAGCACCACCACGAAGGGTTCACTAAAAGTTTGGTGCACGAAGCACCACCACGAAGAACATAGTGAGTGAGTTGGTTGGTTGGTTGGTGAGCTCTACACTGTCCACCATTCTACAACAAGGGGTTGTACAGCTAAAATTCATTATCCTGTGGCTAAAAGTTGTGTTCGCGCCTCCATCTTTACTCAAAGGGCCAGCTCTGAATTCTTGTAGTTTTCCAAAAAGCATGCTTTGCCAACTTTGTTAAACCAATATAAGTGGCTCGTTGACAGTTATCTCAAGACTCGATAGATTGCCCTTTCTTCTATGTTTGCGTTTATTATCACTGTGTTTTGCCGTTATTTGCTTCTTTTGTTGCGTGTTGTGATACACGTATAAATAAATAAATAAATACGCAGATCTAACCACAGCTCGTGCCGGCGCAGCTACGGACGGCTGACTACTTTTCTCTCACTTCTCACACCTTACTTGTTCGCGCCTAGATTCCCCGTGCGATCTTTACTGCAGACCTCTGAACACCCGCATTCCTCTACCGCACAGCCTCTGTTCCCCCTTGAGACAGCTGGTCAAAATCCCTACTGCGCCCGCCTCTTTAGCGAAGATCTTCCGTGGGGGCTTGACCTCCTGGTCTGCTTAGCCTCTTTACCACACATAATATAGGAGTGAATACTAAGCAATACGGAGGAATGTGGGATAGTGAACCGGCTTCCGAGTATAGGCGAGCCCCATCCGAGCTCGCCGTCCTTCCTGGAGTGCAGCCGGCAATAATAAATAGTGAGGAGCGGCAAGGCTCCGCTCGGAGAGTCTCCGGGATGATCTTAGAAGCCGGCTCACGAGTGCGGCGCCCCAGAGCTCGACGTGTCGACGAAAGTATAAAATACGCCTGGAGGGGGGGGGGATGACGCACCGCGCTCCCGCCGGCCAATGCCAACGTCGTGCTAGCAGGCCGGGCCTCGGGAGCACCTCATTAGGGTCCCGAGCGAATACGGCAGTCCGCGGAAGTTTGAATTTAAGGGAGCGAACTATCGCATTCGCGACACTTGTAGTACAAACCTATAATAGATATAATTTAATTCGTGTTAGACTTGTATTAGTTTTTTATTACTTACTGGTTGAATTAAAAGCCTCGCCACCGCCACACTATTCCAGTTGGTTAATTTTAATACCTTGACGACATTTGTAAAATACAATTCAGCCTATTCATTATTTGAAAAATGTAATTTCACTCCATACTCTTCACATTACTATAATAGTACTTTATGCTATAATATTTAACGAGAAATATTAAAACATAATACTTAATAAATAATAAATAGTAATAATAAATATTTTAGTAAATAAAAAATATATAAAATATTTATATAACCAAAAAATATATATAATAAATGGCTTAAAACCTAAAAATGTAAAAATACATATGTATGTATACATATACTACTTAGTTGTGAAAAGAAACTTAGTGCTGTTATAGTAATATAAAGTTATAATAATAAAGTTATAATATTAAGAATTCAACACTGACAGCAATAAGTTTCATATAAATACTAACACTTATCAACCCATTGAACTACATTGACAATTTTCACATATTAACTATAACAATTACATAATAATTATACATACATTATATGTATGGTTATATATGTTTACATGTGTGTATGTGTATATAAAAATAAACCTTTAGCAACGGAAACTGCTAGGATTTTTAATCACCTCCGTAATCACTTGAAACATTATGCTTATTTCAACACAAGGTGTGTAAAAATTTTTTGGTCCAACAACGATATAAACACGAACGATATATATTATTAATGAAATCCATTTTCTAAAGATGTTATAACGGAGGAAGGAGTAGCGGATAATTAGGTCGTGTCCACTTAGCCCTAGTTTATTTTTGCGCGCCACGCGGCGCAGCACCACGATCTCATAGATATCGATTTTTCGCGTCGCACGGTCGATATCTATTCCAACCACGGTGCCGCGCCGCGCAGCGGCTCAAGTGTAAACTAGGGCTTACTCAAGCGCAGTAATTCGTTGAGTTTCTCAAAGTGCTGTCGGCGAACAACTCCCAACTGGTCTCGGGAGATATTTCTGGTGCCTCACAGTCCACTATTTCTAGAATAGTGGCGAGGTTTTCCGACTGGTGTGCGAGGGAATCTGACCGCTTCGCGCACTGGCACGATGCCACCAGCGAAGCGGGAGGATTTTCTAGCGATGAGGCTGCCGGACATTGTAGGAGCCATTGATGGCACCCACGTAGGAATCCAGGCGCCGTCATCGAACGAGTACGCATACGTCAACAGGTTGGAGTTGCAATTCAAATGTTGCCTATCCCAAGTCAACAACAATGCAAATTAAAGCACAACTACCACAGTCTTAATGTTTCCTGCGTTGTCGACGATAAATGCCGCTTTTTATGGTTCTACGCAAAATAGCCAGGAAACACACGATAGCTACGCATTCAGGAAGTCTGACCTGTAAACTGTAGCCTTTTGGAGGAAGTCGCGACATTGATAAATTCATATAGTTTAATTACCGAGACTTTTTCAGTAGAAGAATTTGCGGTCGCCTAGTTGGGGATAGTGCTTATAGAGCAGAAGAATTTCTTATCAAACTGGAGACTAGAACCGATCTTTCTCAGAAGGGTGGGCCCAGATTCTTTAAGATTTATACTAAAAGAAATCTTTAAAAAAATAAAACTGATTCAAAGGAGAACTAGAGCAGGGCCATCTGCAGATTACGAGTTTGCGTAGAAAGAAGTTTCGGCCAACTTAAGAGACAATTTTCGGCGCTGTCATCCAGACTAAGGTGCTAAATACTTCGTCATTTCTCTTTATTGGTCTACGGAATTGGTGTACTGCCTACATTGCTTTGTTATAGGTATTCTCCTGTGCGAGCCTCAATAACAGTAGCTACAGCGGAATGCCTGAGAAACGCTGCTATTACATTGAATGGGCCAGAGGCCGGGTTCGATGACGACCTGCCACTCCCACCACACGTCGATGACGGGTCTAAAGACCTCGTTTCTTCCACTTCCTTAGATTATTGCAAACTAATTCTGACTGAGACTTGATTAGTTATGTGTCTTGTAATTCTTCCCTTAATTGCACTTCAGTTGTTATCTTCAACTTGTTGTCAACTATCGTACTTCAATTTCTTTTCATTGACCTGCATTCAATGCGACTTTAAGATTCATTGCTTCATTCACTGCGACAATATCTTTAACTTATAGTATATAAATCTGTGTTTGTATAAACATTGATTAAGTTTGAAATAATCAAATATTGAAAAATATGAAGTATTCATTGTGAATCAAAATATTTCTCAATTCATCAAATTTTTCTAGAAGATATTCTCGGTCAAAACAAGATTTCAATTATCATACTTTAATTTCTCTTCATTGCCCTGCATTCAATGCGAATTTAAGATTTCATTGCTTCATTCACTCTGACAATATCTTCAACTTATAGCATATAAATCTGTGTTTGTATAAACATTGTTTATGTTTGAAAAAATGAAATATTGAAAATATGAAGTATTCATTATAAATCAAAATATTTCTCAATTCATCAAATTTTTTAGAAGATATTCTTGGTCAAAACAAGTGCTTGCTATTCTTAGCGTTTCCCATAAAACTATAGCATTTAGATATTTATAGGGACCGCTGACGTATAATGTGGAAACCTTACGAATAGAATTTTAACGTTGAACTCATCTGTTTTATTATACAGTCTTGTTTCTATTCTATTATTGACAATTCTCAGCGTCACGTCCTGATTATTGCAGTGGTGTTCATTAACCCACTGCTGACCGCGCGGCAAATCGCGTGTCTAGCGCGTGGGACCGCGCGCTGATTCCGTACGGACGCCGGAATCTCGCGGAAACACTGCTTCAGGATATTCCAGAGGAATCTTCCTCTCAAAGCGTTGGCCACATATTGGAGAAGGCCGGAGCAGATTTGAAGCAAACCATAAAAGATGTATTTGTTGCTGCAAGGAGGTTTGCAAAGAAAAAGGGCCCACGTTTGCCACGAATCGTGCACTAGATTGTTTTCAAAATTTTTATAAGAAATGTGATTAGTTATTTTTCTGCATGACCACTTTTACAAGATGAGATAAGCTGTTTGTGAATAGTGCCGATCTATGTGCAGCTTGAGTAGTGTGTGGTGCTGATTATTTGTTTAAATGAGTGCTTAGAAGCAAAAGACTGCGGGTCGAAATCAGCCCGCGCGGTTCCACGCGACAGAGAAACTGGGGGTCGAAAACGACCCGCGCGGTCGTCAATGGATTAATATATGCCTTTTTAAATTCCAGGGCATCTTTATGAACTAATTTTAAATCATCTACATTTTTTCGTTCAAGTTATGAACTACTACTAGATTATCCATACACCTATATGGTATAATCATGTTAATACTGCTAGCCACAAACGACTTGGCGAACTCATATTGCAACATTGACAGTGTGATATCTGCGAATAATTGACTAAAGTTACCACTTTGAGGAACACCTTTATTTTGTCGAAAAAATGTTGAGCTATATGCTACATAGCCATTTTTAAGTAAGAAATTAACAATTAACGGATAATGTCGTGTACATTTATTTATTTATTTATTTATTTATTTATTTATTTATCGAATACGTCTTTGGTGATAACGGTTGGAGTTGCTTTACTATTCAGTGGAACGAAGGTTTATTTTCACGCTGTTATAGTAGAACCAACGACCTGGCGCCGGAGCTAAGCAGGAGGAAACGAGCGGCTTGGGGAGCTTTCAAGAGCGTCCAAGAAGTCGCGAAGAAGACGAAGAACGTCCGAATCCGTGCCCACCTGTTCGACTCTACCGTTCTTCCTGCTCTAACATACGCCTCAGAGACCTGGGCTATACGAAAGCAGGACGAACATCGCGCAGAATGGAATCGAGAGGACGATGCTCGGAGTGACACGACTCACGCAAGTGAGAGAAGGCCTCTGGTGTTCCGAGCTTCGCCGGCGTTCGAAGATCAGAGACGCTGCCGCGTGGGCCAAGTTGTCGAAAATTAGGTGGGCCGGCCACGTAATGCGCTTCGCAGACACCCGCTGGACGAGAACCGTTACTGACTGGATTCCGCGGGATATCAAGAGAACACCAACGCGTTGGTCGGACTTCTTCGTGAAAGCCCTGAACGACCGATATGACGCTCTTCGTGTCCCTCGAGCGAGGAGGATCCATTGGACCACTCTGGCACGCGACAGGGACGAATGGAGACGCTGCTGGCGCCCGTTCGAGCAAGTCGATAATCAGCGGGACGACAGGTGATACAGGTGATAGTAGAACCCAAAATAGTGGTCAATGCATCGCATATATACACAATTTCAGCGGGCGTAGCCACGACATGGCGACATTCCGGCCGGCCGGTCGATATCCTAAGAATAGACCTAAAAGACGGTGCCGAACTCGAGAGCTACGAGAGAATAGATTCATGAGTGCCTAATTACGGTATCGCTAGGTTATGCCTGTAGATTACATGCCTGTTATTCAATGGTGCTTATCTTATGTTGCTCGCCTAAGTATCTCAAGTCTTATCACTCGAAGCGAGATGTCCCATATTATAATACAATAGCAGATTAATATATCTAGTGTACACCCTGGTTGGGTATTCACAACAACGTCATAAGACGAGGATATATTATATATTTTATGTCTAGAAGTCAAATTTCTTTTATTATTGCAAAATGTTCTGTAGCTATTACAAGCTATAAAATTTTTATTAGCATTTTTGAAACAGATTTTAAATAGAATCGCAATTTTATCTGTGATAGTCTTGTGAGGCAGGTTAGTATACATATCTTTGAAATCCGGTGAATAGAGTTTTAAATGATCATTTTGTAGTGAGCTTAGTTCACAGGCAATATTTGTATTATTAATAACCAAATATATTTTCATAGGCTAGCAACCATACCAAAGTTGTTAACGAAATGCTTCTTAACAAATGTAAAAATACATTGCACTTGTAAGGCAAGGTTTTCATACTACTCTAGGACGCGCCTGTAATAAATCTAAAACTTATTGGAACCTTGCGCATTTCAGACAAGCAGTTGATTGTTGGGATTTCTGTGTCAGTGTTAATCCTTAAACTTACATTGAAAACCTTGTGTGCACGTAAGATGTCTGATTCACTGATGGTGGGCATTTGAGTGTACACTTTCTGTTTTGGCCTTTTTTGTAAAGAGAAGTGTGAAGAGTATTTTTCCGTCAATAGCTATTCTTAGTTCTCTCATAGTTAATTGTAGGTAGTATTTCTCACATATTATCAGCGATTGCTAGAGACTTTGTCTAGCGGGCAGAAAACAAAGCGATTTCGGCAGTATTAGTTGTCAAAAAATAAATGAGAGTTTGTAACCCGAATATTCAAACTATAATAACTCCGCTTAGCATGAACTTTATCAATCAATGTAATGATGGTTAGAATCAGCACATCCTTCCCAACAAGAAACAGATTTATTCATGCCGGTAGCCTAGAAATCCGGAGTTCTGGAAGCCATGAAAGCGTTGAAGTCATTTTCGACAATATCTTGGTTGCTGAATTTTTTTCCTTCACAGGACGATCCTAATGATTGAAAAATGGAAATCTAGATGTAGCAGAGTTTCGTGTCCCAATTCATCCAGTTTCTGGACAACAATTTTTGAAACGTGCGGACGCGCGTTGCTGTGCGGTAGGATTGGACCTCTTCAATTGACCAAAGCCGGCTGTTTTTCAATCAACTTCTGGTGCACCACTTTAGTTTCGGCAGAGTACTTCTCCGCAGTGATAGTCCCTTTATTCACCAAGAATTTGTAGTGGACTTACCAGCCATTATCCACCATGGTCTTCTTTCTATGGAGACTTGATTTCGGCACCTCCTTGAGACGCTCGATCTTGTCCAGCCATTGGGCAGAGCGACGAAGATTGTCACAAGGGATCCATTTTTCGTCGCATGTCGTGATCCTTCCTGAAAAGGCTTCCTTAGATCGAGCAGCCTTAACAAAATACAGGTGTCGTGGTACTTCACCATCTGCCCGGCGGTCAGTTCGTGCGAGATTCATTTATTCAATTTCTCTTTTTTCAATCGAATTTACGACCGATAGAGCTGCCGTCAACGCCGAAACGCTTCGGTAGCATTCTCACAGTTTGACGCAGATCCGCCTCCAATACGATCTTGAGCGAGGAGTGATGGCGGCTTACCTCGATCTTCACCTTCGAGAGTTTCATCTCCAGGTAGAAACCTTTCGAATCAGTGGCGAATTTTGCGTTCTTTAGCAAAATTCTCCCCAAATGCAGCGTTGATGTTACAAGTCGTTTCAGCTGCACTGATAACAAGTTTGGATTCGTAGAAGAAAATTTGTCGAAAATTGTGTTTAGACATCTGAAACGGCAAAGCCTTAATTTGGGGAAAATTAATGATCTATACAAAACTTGAAGACATGTTAAAGAGAGCTATGAACTTGGCTTTCCAATGGTATATAACACTACAAGCTATAAAACATACTTTAGGGGAAAAATATAATAAAATAAACAAATAATAACCAATGCAAACGCTCATTTATTTATTGACAACCTAATATTTTATTTGGTTATCTGGTACAGCTTTGGATTTTTCTCAACTATATATTATTTAGTAGAGGTTTGACTTTGCTTCTGCTTCGGGGCCAGCTGTGCACCAATCACGCCTTTTCCGGTAGTGGCATCAGTAGCTTCGTTATAACCTTCATTTTTCTTTATCTATTTTTTTAAACTATCCTATATGTGTTTAGTGCCTTTACTAAGTAATTTTTTTAGAGCTGTATCATTTCTAATTTGTAAACTACATGTTATGATATGACTGTAGTGTATGTCGACAAATTTCTTATCGTTTAAATTAATTGTTTCGTATAGACAACAATTATTATAGATAATATGTGAGAAATGCTACTGTTATCTAGTGACTTAAAAACTTATTGTAATTGAAAAATTTGGTTGATATTGGAGGATCGTATTTGTACGCTACTCTAAAAGCTAGTCGTTTGATTACAAATTCTTCAAAAATTGGTGTCTGTTGGTGAGCCGGAACAGAGCACAAAGAGAACAAACCCCAGCTTTTATTGTTAAGATGTTATCGATCTCTGAACAAGTCTCTACACTCGAACATTCTCAAGTCCATCGCCGATATAAAGTCTTCTCGAACAGAGAGTTTCCTTTAAAGGGAAGCCCGTAAAATTTCCACAAAAATTCGCAACAAGACCTATTCGGTCTTGTAGGGCATCGAACGGGGATCACTGAACTGTGTTTCGGTTTTGCTAAACACTTCTGGGTGGTCCAAAAATGGCAAAAAATAGTATCGCTTCAGTGCGGGCTGAAAAGACAGTAGTAACACCTGGAATGGCTCTATCGTGCTCAGAACTTGACCTACAAAACAAAAGGTTTGGACCTCAAATTAAAGTTAGAATATAGTAAAATGATAACTTACTATGTTTCCTAGTCATGTGGGAGTGTACATTCAAGTGATTTATTTGCAACGGTGGTGGCTGCGATTGCATGGCCCACTGGGTAGCGAGCCGGACTCACCGGAGGGTGGTAGACGGTTCGATTCCGGGGCTCTCCATGCGATTTGCTCTGTAGACTGCTCCTTTTTTTTGCAACTGAAGAGTACATTTTGGCCACGGTAGGTTACCGTATTATTGGCTAGTGGTGAATAAAGGTGACGAAGTAATGACTACCGATTTCGCCCAGAGTTTGCCTATAGGAATTATTTAAGCTGCTGACCACGAATCTGTCACTCTTTTTCTAAATTATCGCTTTGCTTGCACTGCTTTCCATCGAAGTCTATGGTTGGAAAATAAGTCTGACCACATTGGAGAAAAATGCGATCCTGCTAACGTAGACAGCTTTACTCACCCATCTACCGTAGCTTGCCGTAACCGGCCGAAAATTTAAAAAATAAGTATCATATCCGCGATCAGCACCCCAAATAACCCACGTGAACAATATTTGGGCTAAATTTTTTCCCTCGTCCTTTCCGCGACCTCCGGAGTCGTGAAAAGCAGCAGTGCCGATTGTTCTGCGTACACCTCTTTACTTGCACATACCCATCGTAAGGGTCTGTCATCCATCGTTTCTCCGAAAATATTGTCAGATTGGTGATTTGCATCCTAAATAATTCTAGAAATAAATTCTGGACGAATTTTTTTTTTACCTCTAGAGTCGGGGAAGTGAATTGCTTCTATCTGCAATGCCTCCGACCCGTCTCCGGTGAGCGTTTATGAGAGTGGTGAGGAAGGAATACACAGCAAGGCGTCCAATTACACGAGGTTGACAAAATATGCTGAACCTGATAACACTTGGCTGAAATAGTGAAAGTTGCGAGAGTAATAATAATCAGTCTGTAAAGAAGTCCGGAGAACGATGAGCATGTCTTGATGATGGACCAAATCAATATTTGTCGATCGTTTTCACAAATGTGGTGACAACGAGAAGCACTTCCAAAACTAATTGAGAACATTCGAAAGCGGTAATATGGGGAGAGCATCTGACGAGAGCTTTCTCAACGAGACAAGTGTGGTTTAGTGGAGGCTCAACGTCACCAAACACGACGAAAGCTTCTTCCACATCTGACAACAGGTTGAAAGCGGGGTTAGGAAGCGAAGAAGGTACCCTGCGGAAGCCAAAATGTACCCTTTATTTGCGAATATAGTAGCACTCCACAGAGCAAATCGTATGGACATACCCGGAATGGAGCCCTCGACCTCCTCCCGTGAGTCCGCCTTGCTATCCACTCTGCCATCCAGACCCTGCCACCAGCTTTGCAAATGATAAATGTACACTGAAGCTTCGTCTAGGAAACGTGGTAAATTATCATTTTACTATATTCTAACTTTAATTTGAGGTCCAAACCTTTTGTAGGTCAAGTTCTGAGCACAGCCGAGCCATTCCAGGTTTCACTTTTGCGTTTTCAGTTTTCGTTTTCGTTTTTTGCGCTGAAGCGATACCATTTTTGCCATTTTTGGACCACCCAGCGGCCCGTACCAAAAACGAAACACAGTTCTGTTATTCCCGTTCGATGCCCTACAAGACCTATAGGTCTTGCTGAGAATCTTTTCGGGAAGTTCATGGGCATCCCTTGTTAGAAGAGACGGCACGTAGGCATGAGATCAATAAGTCCTTCTCCGTTATCGTTTCTTCTGGAGAGAGCCATGTGGTCCCAGCCCCAGTTTTCGTCGCCGGCTGTGCCAGCGATGGCATTGAAGTCGCCAGCACGTACCTTTTAGTAGCTTCTCTCTCATGAACGGTCTTCTCCAGACCAGAAGTCGATAGAATTCCTCTCGCTCTTCGTCTGTCGCTGAGGAACAAGCACACATGCGCTAACAATTTATACAATCCCTTGGTCCTTGATCCGGAGGCGAGGAACAGCGTGACGCGGAGTGAATGGTTTAAGAGAGTTTTATGAGAGTGGCATATCTTTGTATTAATTTATTCTCTGAGAAACCTCACACGTCCCTACGAGAAACAGTAGAAGATAGTCAGCAGCTTCCCATCCATCTTGCAAGCTGCGCTAACTAATTGTTCGATTTCTTGTCTCTAAATCCTCCAAAATATAAGAAATCGCTAATTGAACAGCAGAGACGAAAGTTGAGGTCTCAAAATGAAGAAACTTGAAGGCGCTGTTATCTAGTCATCGGTGACATTATGAAGGAAAATCTTGTCTTTCTAAAACTCTTTTACATCTCTGTGCTAGTAATCTTTAACGTGGATAAAATACACGTTTTTGAAACTTGTTTTCTTTGAGGGATTTCAGGAACTTTTCATCGATCGTTCCGCTGAACCAGCCGATCACTATGCCTAATTACTGCCTGTGAAAAGAAACTGCAGTTGTTCCGCCACGTGGCTAAACTAGGATTTGCATTTCCTTCGAGTTCCGAACATCCACTAGTGCAGTTTTCCCATCTTAGAGATCTTCGATTTCTATGCGGCTTTGACGTTTTCATTCAAAGCCTGTTTTTTTTTCAAGCTTCATGTTGCGAGTACAAAGGAAACCGATATTTTCCAGGAAGCATCTCTAATGTATGGCAGGTTTTTAAGCTCCTATACTCTGATGTCTTAATGGCTTTCTCAAATGAACGCACCGAAATTGAATCTGAAAAAAGGAAGCTCTAGAATGCTAGACAGAATAACAACGCTAATCAGTAAGGTCTGCAGAAGAAGAATTTGCTGAAACGTTTAAGGTTGAGTGTGAAGAAGTGGCTAGTGCGAATGACGTTTATTAATTCACATGAAAAATTTCAATCGTTACATAATAACATTGTCGAATTAGGCGTGAGGAAGTCCGTGCTTGGCAAGCTGTTGTTGGGCTTCGTCATTGAAGGTGGTTCCCAGCAGATCCCAGGCGGCCTTCTGATCACCTGTCAGTGCAGCTCCCTTGGTCTCGAGGAATTTTTCCCAGATACCCCAGAAAGCCTAAATAGAGTTCCAGTCCTTCTATTCTACACTGCTGCGAAATTGTCCTCAAACCTTCCACAGAGCGGGGTCGAGTCCTCGGGTGACGTGACGGTCGATGGTTTCACGGACGTAAGCGCGGAACACATCCTCCTTCAACAAAACGGATTGCGAGGCCTACTGATCGAGCTTCGCTAGGGACTCACGTTGTCGTATGTGTTGGAGAGGACGTTCACTGCCAGAAGGAGGCCAGTTCCCAGCTTGTCGAATCTGAGTGTATCGGAATGTTGTCATCAGGGTGACCCTCTTTCAGAGAGGGATCGCTCACCTGTCGCTCTTCTCAACGTCGTCAGCGGAGAAGCTCTCTGCGCCCTTGAAGTACTTGCGGTGCTCCGGGTGGTTCGCAAAGAAGCTGAAACCAGCTTCATCACATTTTAAGGCTTCGACAAGTAGGCGAAACGCCACTTACTATTTGTAGAATTCCCTGCCGTTGTGTGCCTTTTCAGGTGTCTTTCCAAGAGGAAGTCTGGTCAACGACTCTTTTGTGTGAGTCTTCACATCGGCAGGAGAGAGTGCGCTACAAGGTGGAACTTTTCCAATAACGAGACTTTCTATCCCAACTTTTTTCCCGTTCATGCTAAGGAAATACAGAAGAATTGCATTTTTTCACGCAGTTTTGTTCTTAGTCCTTGATGCAGACCGAAACATGAGTTGAATAGATTGTAGATTTAAGGATAAAACTTCAAACTTACCTGACGTACGCAACGACGAGACAGAAGCCAATCAGCAGAGCCCGGTTCATAGCTAAATGAAAAGCGGCTGCCACTGTTTCGAAGCAAATTTTTAACAAAGTTAACCGTCTTCGATTAAAGCCTAAGGGAATGGCTAGTACTGATTGTTGATGCTAGACACAAAACGAGGACCAGAAAATGAAGTGCGCTTACAGCTGACCTCTGTGTTTGCAAGGCTGATATTTATACCAGAAAGAAACTTCCACAACCTGGTTGTAACGTACAGCGGAACACCAACTGCTATAGAAAAAGGGACGGATCCCCACCAAAAAGTCTGCGTCAAACGTTCGCTCCCTTAAAACCGTGATTAATCGGGATATCTATTGAGATGAGGTGGCTGTTCCCGACTGCTAGGAGCAAGAGTTCGGACAATCATAAACTCTTCTTTGCAGATTTGATGTTGACGGTTCGGTGGTAAAAAATAAAATAGCCTGCTTTAGCAGCAATTCTTCTAACCTGATATCAACAGCTATGAAATAAGCACCGTTGGACAGGCTAAAGCTTTATACCTTTTGCGAAAGCTTGAAGTATATTTATTTACTTGTTTATTACGGTTATTTAAGATTGGCGTATAATAAAACGTACAGAATGTGATCTGCAACGCAAAACATCAGTTCAAAACAAGCATTCGTCTAGAAAAGCAAAAAGCACGTTCTACCAAAGTATTTGAAAGGTTTAAAATTCACAGGAAATTCAACTCAATTCAAAAATTCATGGGTGCATGCCCATGAGTGTAAATCACCCGCTCACTGTCAAATGAGTAGGCTTAGCCCTAACTGTACAAAAATAAGCCCAACTCCTGATTTGTATTTGGAACGCCGGCCAGTTGACCAGGCATATACTATACTGGAGCGATGAACTTAACGACGTCGTTCTTCTAATCCCAAGCTTCCGATCATGACTACTGTCTGACACTAATGGCAATCCTGGCGCTGAAGACCCTGACGACGAACTTGACTGATCGACCTACGACGATGAGGATCGAGTCGAAGATGCTCAGACGAGGTGACAGGATTTCGTAGAAGTCGACGAGATGGATGGTAGATGGGTGAACGAAGAAGCTTACGATGCCAACATTGTGTGATGGAACCCTTTCCCTCAAGTGACGAGTCTTCTATCTCTCTACTATCATCCGTCATTCTTCCGGACGCTGTTCTTTATACTGCAGGGCAAGTACGCGAAACCTGATGCGTCCTGCCGCTTCTACAAGAGCGAGTAGGTCTGCGATGGAGCACACTTTCCTGCCGTTTTAGGCACAAAGCATGAAGCAGTCTTCGTGACGTGTTGTGCTCGTGTTTTCGTCCAGAATCAAAGACTTTCTATGAAACCTGGCGAGGAGATTTTTCCTGCCTGTCCTCCAGGGGTGTGCGTAATTACGATTTACGATTTACGATTTTACGACTTACGACGATTTTTGGGAAATTTTTACGATTTACGATTTACGATATTTTGGATCGTAAATCGTAAATTTTCGTAAATGTGATCTTTGATCACCAGGCACTCCTAGCGCGCTCAGGTTTGAGTATACTTTTGCCTAATTTTTGGTAATAGACACCTTTCCGCAGGCCTCCGGAATCCGGATGTGGAGTATTTGACGGTCCTGCTCTTTCAAGTTTTTGGAGAATAGATGAGTGGATCTGCATACGTGCTCGAGCAAGGTAGAACTCTATTTCTCGGCTGGCTCAACGAAGGTCTCCTTCAACCATCTCTAGATCATTTAATTCCGGATTTGTCTACAACGGATAAAGGACTAAAGTGTTTTCAAGTGTTGCGAAAACTGCATTTCGCAGGCTGAAACGGCATGCACTTAGTACCACATAAAGGAAAGTGAAAATCGCATGGTGCATCTCGAATCGACGATCACTACCTTGCGATGAATCCAGTAAACTCTTCATGGAGCCTCGCAAAGCCAGCTCTGATACGCTCCAAGATTTAGCTGCGATTGGAATGTATTACTCTACGATCAGCCAATCATTACGTGTACATTAAATTGAAGGTGTCGGTTAAAGGCAAGGCAGGAAGTTACTCAATGGTTAATAATTCATGATTCTTTACCGCGGTTCAAGCTTCGAGGCACGTTGAGATAAAAAAACGTTAAGATTAAAAAATTGCAAATCGGGTGAATTTCTACTTTTTCATAAAAGCCGTCTATGGTTCAGCGCCTTGTGAGCAGACAGAAGAATTTTGTGCTTCTTCTTCTTAAAGTCAGCTATAAGGCAGTGAGTGACAACATTTTCTAGAATACTCTGTATTTCTAGATTAATATAGACTTCAATGCATCTTTTGACAGCACTTTCTCAGTACTAAAACTTTCTTCTATCCAGAACATTGTAGATTCCTGGTTCTTCATTTTCTTCGTACGGACTCCCTTTAATTTTGGCTCAGCGTCGCTAGTAGTGCCATTTATCATCTGGTTTTGCAGCACTTGTCCTGTAAATTGTAACGGGGAATTAGAGCCTGACATTGAGCTCATAACGATTTCACAACGTATTCGCTTAATTTAGCGGTGAGAAAATGTCGAAAAGATGTGATAGTCAAATCCAAGAATAAGAATGTGAATCTACATGCGATTGTGATGTGGTAAGTATGCCATATGATCACTCACGATTCTTTTGATTCACAAGGTTAAACAGTAAGCAAGCACTTTCCTCTCTGAAAGCAATGGTATCAATTTATATACTGAAAGAGGACGAAGGTACATATTTGTTTGCTATGAAGAACGAAAACAATCTATCTTGCTTTTGGTGGCGCAATCGTTTTCTCCGAGACCATCATTGAATCTCTTTTCTTGTTGCGATTTACGGTTTACGGTTTACGATTTACGACTTACGACTGTTTTGTCGTAATTACGATTTACGATTTACGAAGTTCCGGATTTCATTTACGCACACCCTTGCTGTCTTCACCGGTTGTCATACCATCCGACGTCGAAGACGGCATAGTTCAGCTTTGCAGTGCTGTTGTACTGTCTTGGGAGGAATAAACTCCGAATGAACAGCTTTGCCAGAGCGAGTTCACATTCAGTTCATATTTTGCTACGATTGTAAAGAAATGTCGAAATCCTCCTGAACGCCATGTGTGTTTCACCGTACTTCTCTTTTATAGTATTTTCACGTCAAATTGGACGTTCCTTTAAATAAGCCTAGTGCTTTCTAACACTTCAAAAAGGGAGCCCTCGAAATCAAAACGAGATTTTTTCACATTATCGTATTCGCCTCCCTAAGGCTAAAGTCCCTAGCAGGGTTTCACAACAGCCTGAAAAACTCGCAGATAAACGTCATTGGTGACAGTTTTTCGTTCAGAATCAGCGGAGCTTTTTCCGCGAGCGCCACAGTTCTTGACACACATTCCCGCGAATTAATTTTTCTCGCCGGATTTACGCAACCTTCCTCAAACTCCTCAGAAGCATTGCACCTGACCGCAACATCGTAAATGGTTAACTAATCTAAAAGTCTCGGATACCCCAAGAATCGAATTATTTCAGCTGCCGAACGCCCAGCGTGAACACCTTCGATAACCGCCGCTCTTCTGTTGTATTCCGCACTTGCATCAACATCGAGGCCATTCTGAGATTGCGGCTGTTTGCTAGAGGCTTCTGGCTTTCAAGCACGCAGAATGCGACCTCTGGCGGAATTAGGGTATAGCGGGAAACTTGAATCTGAGTTTGTCCGGATTTAAGCGCCGCACCAGTGTATTATCACTTCGATACTCCATTTAAGTAGCATTTTCACTTCCAGTCAGATAAAAATAATGAACTAATACGTAGAGTGCATAGCGCGATCTCCCTTCCAATGCACTAAATGAAATCTGCTTTCAGAACAAATTTGAAGTTGCAATCTTTGTCATAAAAACAATTCTTTGAGCCAATTCTCTCATTTCTTCAGCTGAACTAGAAATTTTCAAAGTCATAGAAGATATCCTCTGAACAATAAATTATTCTATCCATCTTGGAGAGCCTACAGTTTAACCGGCAAAATTTAGTTTCGATATCGAGGACGTTCACTTTGATTTTAGGGGTATCAAGTTGATTAAGAAGAGTGGCTATTCGACTTGATGTGAACCTGGTATAAATTGAGTAAAGGCATGCGCTTTAAAAATTTCGAGCCTTATAAATTCTTGTAGAGTTCCTTGCATCTGTAAAATTTTAGGCGTGTCTTAAGCGAGTGATCATTTCGAAAGCGTTCTTCCAGAACCGTCTCGTGTATACTGCTGTTCGAATCGAGGAGGCGCTCCTTGTTTTGCTCAAAGAGTGGTCACGTGTAACTTTTTTCTTCTGTTTTCTCTCCTGATTACTTTGAAAACATCAGTTGGAAGAGTGTTTTCATCGTAATTTATACTGTCAATACGAAAAAGAGTGGTGACGTGTGTTATTTATACTTTTTTAGACTCCTCTGCAATGCTTGAGCATAGAAAGTGCTACCAAGAGCACCTCCGTTGCCTACTATTCAAAGACTTCTGAGCACTCGATCTTTAGCAGTAACAACAACAAACGAAGTTTAAGCAATGAATTCAACACGAAGGACAAGAAGAAAACCTGGAACATCAGAAATGAACGTGACAGTGAACAATATCGTTTGTAGATCATACGAATAAAGAACGTTCAAGAAAGAAATGCGGAAGGTTTTGAGACGTTGTGGCATAGCAAAATATCGACTCTTCAACGCTTTGTTAGCCTAACTCGAATTCCGTTGGAAGGCTTCAAAATCAGCTCCGGAATAGGTCGATTTCCAGGAAACGGCTCTTCAGTTTCCACTTTATAACGCCGGAAAATCCAGGACAGTACAGCTTTCTCTTCCGTTATAGCAAATTTTTGACCTGAATATGAAAGAAAAATTGAATAACAAGTCAAAGCAAGGTCAGGAAAAGGCATAACAATAAAGATTTTTGCATAAATAACAGACGGATATCAATGGAGAAACTATTAACCATCTAGTCAATTTCGATTTGACAGTACAGTTTCTCGAGTGAGGATGAGATCGTGTGTAAGGAAGCGCTGGTCTCCATCTGAATCTTGCGAAAAGAGTGTTCACGAGAAACGGATGAGTTCACCTAATTCGGATTCTGCGGAACACCTTCGAATGTTCCAGCTAGTATACGTAGGTTGCACACCAACAGTAGATAACAACCTACTGCTGGATTTGGGCGGGAAGAGGAACAACTTGGGGAGCTTTCAAGACCATCGACATTTAGTGAGAGAGACAGTACATTCTTCCTTCGTTAACGTACTCAGCAGCCCGATAAGATGGAATTCCGAGATTACGGAATTAACTGATGGGGACCTATGCAAATGAGAGAACACCTCGCTCGGAGGTTCGTCGACACTTGAGGATTATAGGCAATGCAGTTTCATTCAATGAAATTGGATGGGCATTCACCTAATGTGACCCCTCGTTGTTTGTGTTTCCATGCGAAGGCGCTGAACGAAGGAAATGGCGCTCTTGCAGTTTCTCGAGTGAGGATGAACTAGCGAGCACCTCTGAGGTACAAACGCCGACGCTGCTGGTGACGCTAAAGCATTTCGACGGCGAACGTGCGATAGTTAACACGCGACTTCAGAAAAACAACACTTGGATTTGTAAAGGTCTATTTTCCTTTTCTATTCTTTACTTTCATTTTCTACAAACGCTAAGAAACATTGCAGTAATGGAAAATAGTTGATGCGACAAAAATTGTTGATCAGAAATGTTCAGACGAGCTCGCAACTATACTTCCATGCGTTTTAGAACATCATTAACTATTTGCTTTTGTTGTGGGGCCTAGTAGGGTTTTCTTCTGCATCCACACTGTAGAACCGACATTCCACAAGTAGGATCCAACCGAATGGAAACTCACGGGTTAAGGTCACACATAGAATGTAGTCCATTTTTCTAGGCTTGTGATTGAGACAAAACGAATCATAATAAATCACACTGAGCACATAAAAGCTGACAATGTCTGTGGTTAAATCCGTCTTATATCCTGTCTCGCACTATTTCTTTCTTCTAATCAAGGTGCTCGGAAGAGCGACTAACCTATACAGTTCCGTGGACCGGCCGAGAACGGAATGAAGGCATAGGGATCCCTTCCTGTCACCTTGTCTGTGTCGAAGTGCTCCGGATAAAATTCTTCTGGTCGCTCCCAATAGCGAGTATCGCGAGCTGTTGTCACAGGTACGACGACCACGGTGAGGCCTTCAGGAAGTGTTGTGTCACCTAAATACTAGTATCTAAGCAGCTGTTTTGGTTTAAATATTAGTCGACCTTCATAGACAAAAAAAAACTATTTGGCATTGTGCGCCTAATGTCCTGTAGCACAGTTCATGTTGCTCATTGTTCATACGGTATGATCGGAGATTATTGCTCGGAGGGAGCAATCTATCAATGTCAGACATGTGACTCCACATATCATATAGAGAACACAGAGAGAAGACTACCTGCTCGAGTTAAAAAAAATCCCGGCTGGTAAACAACGTGGTGACATCAGAGCACCTCTCGAAAAGCAAAAAGCTGAGGAGTGTGATCGTAACGACTTTGAGATTAAGTGCATGGTGGTGGCGGTAGAAACAAATCTTTCGGTAAGGAAGGCATTTGAAGCGTGCTGGATTTTTTGCATGAAATCCTGACATGAACGACTCTCAGGATCGCCTGTCAATCACGAATGATTTTCTGCCATTTGTGCGCGTTGTACAAGGACGCATGTGCAGGTCGTTGTCTCCGCTTATGTTATCTGCTATCCGGCATTGCACATTATGTCTCATTCGCCCGGTCAGTAGAGAGTTGTAGAAGCACTTCTTAGGAATGAAGCATGAGCTTAACTCTCCTTGAATGGGTTTTCATAGGTGATTTCTCTAAGGGAGCGGAACCGCTAGAGTGGGGGGTGGCGTTGGGGGGGGGGGGAGGGGGGGGGGAGGCTAAATTGCATGTCTTGTAGTACTTTTGTCATGTTCCGGCCTCACCAGGGAATGCCGTCAGCTTCCCATGGAACTTTGGATTGAGACCTATATGACATGAAAGAGCTCAAGACGCTGATCACGACATGTAGACCAAATTTGCTAAATGGATCTCCTAAAGGCACAGACAGAGTTCTGCGGCAGCGCCGCGGCCCTATGCTTAACCATAGGGCAGAGACGCAGAGCTCGCCGCCGGCGGCGTCCGTGCCCTATCCTTAACCAAAGCGGCGAGCGGCGTTGCCGCAGAACTCTGTGGGTGCCTTAAGCGGAAGCCGCGATGTCTTCCATGTGTTAAGCACGCTCAATCAGCGTTGGGCGCAGTATTGCGCGGTAATCAGCGGTTCGGCTATCAGCACCGTCAACAGCGACGGCGGCGCAGTGGTAGAATGCTCACTCCAAAGGATTGGGTTCATTGGTTCGGCTTCCGCCGCTGACTGCTTTTTTGTATTTTGTGACCTATCTTCGACGAGGACCTACAATCTCATTTTTAGTACATTTTTGAGCGAACGGCTTATGGCGACTTGCATCTACGTCTATTTGAATAGACGGATACGTCTTTCAGGTAAAATGTTTTATTCATGACGTGAAGGAAGTTAGAAATCCAAATCTAAACAAAATAAAAAGTAAAAATAAAATCAAAAATCAACAAAACCTAATAAACATAATAAATAAAAAGTAAAGGCACTAATTAAAAGTTCCGACTCCACCGACACGACTTCGGTCGAAAAAATTTTTCTCGCTGAATCTTCGTCTAGGGGGTTATTTGGGGTGCTGATCACAAATCTGGCATCCGTTTTTCACGATTCGGCCAAGACCTCATGTCATACACACTAAATAATTTCCCTCAAGCAGCTCGATTTGTATAACTGAGGCAAGCATTTAGTTGTAAGAAGGCATAGTGTTGATGCACCTTTCCTTTTTTGCTCCAGCTTCCTCTTTTCCTTTTCACGTTTTTTAATTTTTGTTGGCTGTATTGTGTTTAAAAACAATCTGAGAAAACTTAAGAAACATGATGCCGTCGTTGTTACGGTGGTCTTTTCTTGGTTGTTACCGAAGGAAATAAATACCTCATTCACAAGAGAATTAAGCGCTCTTCGAGAAGTCGTTGAGGAACGAGGATAACCCAAAAGGTCAAAACTGATGATGTTTACAAGATGTTCAAGCACGATTGCGTTCAATTCCAAAATTATCAATCTCTGCCCGATGATAGCAAACAGACAAAAGCGCGCAAGTGTGAACAGCTGCTTAGGCGAGCACAGCCTAAACATGAATCCGCTGGATTACTCTTTTTAGCCGAATTTGGAGAATAAGGTCTGGGCTTCTTCCAGCAGAAGTGATAAGTCGCTGAAGACTACCCTGTTCAAAGCACTGGACGAAATCCACGTAGAGAACTTGCGGCGCGCCGCCGATGAGTTTTCCCTCGTTTTCGCTCCTGTGTTCACAATAAAGAAGCCGTTTTCGATTAAGACTTATTCTCTCGTGTTTGCAACATCATTTTCTATACTTTATAACCAAATATGTTAAATCTCGCTGCCCATTGCTATTTTCACAACCGCCATTTACTGCGCCAACACTTTTTACGCACTCTGTATACGCATTACCGGAATGTTTCAGTGCATAGCCGACTCTAATTCCAGTTCTAATTCGGCTCGAGATATTAATGGTGTGATTGGTCCAACAGAAAGTGTGGCCCTCTCATATAATTAACAAACTCGCTCTTTAAATGTGGACGCCATCGCTTGTTTATTGCCCTCTCCTTTTGAGTACTTACACCTTTCTGCGTTCTTTGCACCAAGAACTTTCAGTCTGTCAGTGGCGACTGCCAGATGGTGTCATTTTTAGAGTTTTTCTTCAGTTACACAGAGCACAGAAAAACGAGAGTTATTTCGAGGGCAGCCTGCATGCTTTTTTCGATATTTTTGCACGCCTTTACACTAGACATTTGCAGGCTATTTCTGACAATAGAACCCCAATACAAAGACAAAACAAACCTATCACGACATCTTGGGCGAGTTTCCTGGCGATAAGTGGAACAGATGGTGTGAGCCGCAGCGATTCTTTGATACATTTCTCCAGATAGACCAACTGCTTCAAATCATCTGGAGTTGGCAGGCGGTTGGAGTCACCTAGAGTGATGATAGAGCTCATATTAGGATCGGACTGAAGTCAAAGCAAATTTTCTCGAAACAAAAGCAGAGCATTCCTTAAAATGGTGTACTTGCATACTCTTAAGCATCTAAGTTAAAAATAAATCTGGGCAACGATCTATACGTGTTTGTACGATTCTCGGGCGGATGCCAGTTGTAGACATGGTACACTGAGTGAGCATCCAATAAAGATTCTTATAAAGATCTCGGTTGGCCTAAAATACATTGAGCACTACTAAAGATACCAATATATAATGAAGCAAAGTATAATAAAGCTCGAAAAGCAGCGCGACTGTCAAATCAAAGTTGAAAAAGAGGTTCACGACTACGTAGGCCATTATCATTTGCCTCCGCTTCGTTCTTAATTCAATGCTCAGGCCGTCTTAATGCATTTACGAGAAGGGGCGAACTATGTACATAAAGGTCACATTTTTACTTCCTGGAAGATTTCTTCTACTTGGGATGTAATCATCATCGTCTGCTGCGTCTGTGTCTATATTATTACCGATGTGCCAATCATAGGTACAGATTTAATCGAACGGCTTTAGATTCTATGGACCTTGATATAAATGAAATTTTATTGTTTCTTCTTGCTATTTTAAACAAAATGTGTTCACTAACATATTGGGAAGATAAATTAAAACTTTCAAGAAAATTCTAAATTTTTCTATGAATAAAAATTATTCGAAACTTTTGGAAAGTCTAGTTTAATGCAGAAGAAGCTCATTAATTTGAAAGAGCTCACTTTGATTTTCAAACTGTTAGCTAGCTTGGAATAGTGTCTATTTCGATTGAGAAGTGTTCAATTAGACGTGAAAATCGTGTATACGTTTCAGGGTGTTAATATTTCACAAACTCTGAGCATGTAAACATCAGGATACCTGATCGTGAGATAATAGGTAAACCGAGAAAAGACCTCAGTGCGGAGGCTAGCCAAGAGATCTCTTGGATCAAACAGGCAGTCATGACACTGTGGAATTTACAAAGATTTTCACCTTGATCACTTTGCGAATGATTTATTTTGCACACTGCAGCATTGGAAAATTAGCGCTAAGATTTTCGCTCCGAAATTCGCAGTGATTTTTTACCAACATTTTTTATTTAGGCATTGGCTTGGTGATTATAAGATTAATTATACAGGTCAAATGCGCGTTCATATGGTGAAATCCATGACTTCACTAGAAATACGGCTCGTTGTGTATCCCAAACACTGGTTGATTAACGTCGTTCTATATTGTTTAATCTTTATGTAACAGATTCACTGAGATAGCTTGCTCTTTCAGCGCCTTTTTGGAATGCTCGTCCACTTTCCTTTCAAAACAATTTTCCAGCTTAAGCACTGTTGTGATAGGCATAAAGTCTGACAGCTATAACACCTTAGAAAAAGTTCGGACTGTACGAAGAACAACTGAACTACCAGCCGAACACTGATTACAAGCTAATTTGACATACACCAACATCGGAAGGAGCACCGTGCAAAAAGGCGACTAATACAATCAGCCGAGATAAGGTTGCCTACGCTCGGAAGAAACGCCAGACAAAGACAACATATACTAAAATGTTCCTGGAACAGAGTGATGGACGCATTACTCTGCTGATGAATAGTAAGTACATAACATCCAGATCAAAATCTCGATCCACCAAGAAAAAAATACGCCAGTGCCTGCATTTCAAGAGAACCAGCCTGCGAGTTTTTGAAAACCCATCCAGAATTCAGTGTGCAACTACTGTGAAACGCAACGAATTTTCTATCGCATTTTCCGGCCAATATTCGGTGACTTCTTGAATGCAGAAGAGGATAGCTCTAAATACTCTTCTGGATTCAAAGGCTATGGCGGCACAAACGATAACGACAATTATTATATTTGTAGACTATAACTATAAAGCTTTTTATTTGTCGTATAACTGGACTGCCATACTAAAGATTAGCTAAGCCATGGAAACACAAGAGCGATTCTACAACTTCGTGGAACTCGGCTTAAATTGGTGGCAAACGTGATACCACCTGCGTCTGCAGCGTGCTTGCTTGATGCTCTTACTCGTTGGAGAAGAGAAGTACTGCTCACCAAAGACAATGTCCAGTTCTTCGTGCACCTTTTGTTGGGCATCCGGCGATTGTCCAAGCCACCAGACCGTGAATCCAATGCCGCTCGATGTGGTGTCGTGTCCTGAATAATAACTTTGGTTGCTTAAGAAGAACAGTATATTATTTTCTCAATAAAAAAGGTCTCTGTATAAGAACTTTCTAACAAAAGGTCTCCAAACAAATTTGGTATATATATATATACTTTCACTTTCAAGCATGTAGAAGTTATTTAGCGCTACACCAAAGCTACAGACATTAGGGGATTTACTGACGAGGAAAAACTTCAAGAAAAAGTATGGGAAGGGTAAAAGGGAAAGAACCCCAGGCGCCTTCTGGTCATCAAAAGTAACACCTCCCCCTCTTGAAGCTCATTATTCAAATGATATTTAAACACATAGTCGGAGAAGTATAACCAGGTTTAGGGGAACTGTGAGAAATGGTGTGTATATGAATCAATAATATTAATATGATAATCACGTCACGGCATGAAATTTTATGCAAGTATAAATACGTCGACTTTCGATTTTGAAGTTTCCAAGTTCGGAGGAAAGAAAGAACATAAAAAGTCTGCCTATAGACGCATGACGCGGCTCTTCCTCATACCCCCACGTGCGTTCCAAACGACTTCATTGCTTCACCAGATCTAGAGTCCATAGACTATCCTAGGGGAATAATTATCACTAATCTCTTTGCTAGGTAGTACTTTTTTTCCAGATCAAGCGAACTCTTAGTTATATATGTTCCTTATAGCCCGCATAGTGAGGTCCACGATGGACACTGCTTTCTGCCAGATAGATTCAGTTGTACGGATAATACTCTCCATCCATTCAGAGAACATAGGAAGTATTTCCAAATATTGTCGCACTCTACCCGCCGAAAGCCAAAACGACGTCAACAGAAGATTTCGCCCAACAAAAAGTGACAAAGAACAGATCGATAGCTTCGGAACGGTTTGGCTCTAGACGTGAGTCATTAGACATAACCTAGTAAAAATCGCTTTTTCTTGAAAGTATGTGCTTTCAGTAAAGCTACAGGAAGGTTGTTGTCGAGCAGTCGTTATTTCACGCGCTCTCCGCCGCAGGTCCGATTTCGGAGCCAGAAATCGCGAAAACAGGTCTCGGTTGGACTTTGTACTGTTGGAACAGTCAGCATCGTACGGACGGAAATCGACGAACTAGAAGGTATCGACAGGCTAACTGTTCCACTGAGTGATCTTTAGACTCCTGATTAAAAATAACAAAACGATACATAAACGCCTATACGCTCCACTTCGTAGAAACCGAAGATGCTCATAGAGGTTTACCTTCGAATGTGAACGTGTCGACCTCTTCCCTGATGTCCTCGTCACTAAGCTGGCTGGAATGCTGCATTCGCAAAAGAAGGTCAAGAAAGGCCAGCTTCTCCTTCGGATTATCAGTGTTGCCATCCATAACGCCATCCTCTTCCAGGGTTCGCTTACGGTCAGCAATCACCTGATTTTAGCGTTTGGAACAAAATTTCATGTCAACAAAAGATAACATTAAGCATACTTTTCTAGTGAAGTCATTGGTGAGCTTCACGAGTCGGTCGAACTCAAATCCTATTCCAGTTAGGTACCAGATCGGCTTGAACCATAGCCATGGAAACCTGAATTACTGAGTTCTCTGGGTCACAAGAAGAGCCATCCTCATTCCTAGGAATATTGAGATTTGTCGGTGGGATGTTGAAAATGTTTGAAAAATGAAAAACGGGTAAAGTAAATGAACCTTTCGAAACTGGTAATTAGTCTTCAAAGTAGGTAAGAAAGGAGATAGATGAAGCAAGTTGAAATTTTGACCACCGAATTTTAAAGACAAATTTTTGCTTAAATTCTTGCCAGCCTAATGGATCACTCTGTGCAGGAACAAAAGCCTCTTCGGAAGCCGTATAGGAAACTGTATAAAAATAACACAAGAAGGGTTAAGAACGTCTAAAGTAGTTGAAGTGAAAATGCGCTAATCATGTAGATATTAAAAAAATCTATTAATTTGAATTCTGAGCGTTAGCTTTGTCTATAAAAAGAAACTCGAGAACAATATTGATTACCTACCCTGATTCAAGTAAGTATAAGGTTTCCTTGGTATACTGCGAAAGCTCATCCAAAAAATTCGTTCAAAATGAATTTACATGGAGAGTAAGCAAAATTTTAAAAATGGTCACAAAAAGTCGTTAATGCAATTTAACGGATTTTTCGTCGTTAAATTTCGTTAATAAGTTTTAACGACAAATGCCGGTAAATCCGGTAAATCCGGTAAATCGCTAATCGTTAAACGCACACCCCTGTTTTGGATGACTCATTGAAGGCAACTCACCTCTGGTAGTTCCAAATAATCGAACTAAGACGTTGCACGGCATGGACGTACTCGTTGCTGCCCCCTGTCTGACTATTTATCGCAGTTCCCATGGCGGTTTCTAAAAAAGATCTTGATGACACCACATGTTTTCCTGTGAAGAAAGTTTATTGTGAGAAACAATTCGCCCAGTTTAATCATAGAACTGTCACAAAGGCCAACCGCAAATAATATCCAGCGCACATCTCTTTATGTAGGGGAACAGATCGAAAAAGCCTTCTTCCTTAGCAACTAGGTCGACGAGGATCTGAACGGCGGAAAAGTCAACCCTAAGAAATGCAAGACACCGGTGTTCACTTTAATTGATCTTACCTCTCCTTGCTGGGCAAAAATGTCGTGATATCCTTGAAGAATGTTGAAGTGAAACGTTGGCGTGAGCAGCTTTCTTCTTTGAAACCATTTTTCATTTGTGCTGGAAAGTTACAATTGCAAAAATTGTTTTTATCGTTTACAACTCTTGAAAAAACTATTGTTGTTGGTGCTTGAGAGCGTCTTTTAGTTTTTTTGTAGGAAGAGAGTTTAGACTTGCAAAAATACCCATTTGCAAAAATTCAAAGCACCACTCCAATGTTTTGTTCACTTTCAATCAGGTCGGGTTTGTTTTCCTATACACCCTTTCGACTAAACCCCCACTTTCTTTTTAAACTTTATTTTACTTTTTTTGACATAATTACTGTTGAAGCAAAAGACCTTTCAACAATATTTTATCATTGAACTCATGGAAAACCTAACAGGAACATTCAGAAAAATTTTGTTGGGCGACGCCGCAAAACAACAATTGATGGACATTTATGTATGTCATGCATTATAATGAACAGTAATGAATAGAGGACATGATGCTCAATCCCAGTTTGGGTTGCTCCATGCATTCTATCTAGTTATACGGGATTGTAATGGAGAATGTGTGCGTGGCTTATAGTGACTTAAGGAAGTCAAGAGGAGGAAAATTCATTGTTTTGGTACTTCCAACTACTGCTATCAACTCGTCAACCCTGGGGAGATAAGACTTCCTTGACCCAGGTGGCGACCGAACCAAGAACCTTGATTCGGTGTGCACGCGGCATCCTGCACCTCTTTCAAATAGTTTCATACATTTCATATATTTCAAAAAGGCAACCACTCGAAGTAGGTCATGCTTTACAACTATGATAAAGGTTAATTTTCCTCAAAGCCAACTCAAATAACGCAGTAAGCGCCCGTTTTTTCACTTCTTAAATACAATTCCTTCTTATTAACTTCTTCCAGACTTTTTTGCATGATTAGATTTAGGATTTTGAGCATTCACTCGAACCACTAGAAGGTAGCAAAACTGTGTACATGTTGGAAGTGCGCAGTGGGAGGTAAGAACGCAGCAGCAAATCAAGTCGCATCGAATGGGTAAGACATTCAGAGATGGTGTGTAAGTTACTGTTTGTCATCTGCTCGGGCGGTACTCTGCTTGTTATGAGGGACTGGCGCGCTCCTAGATCCTAGTGCGGCGTTTCTGACATGTACCCAAAACTGGTTCAAATGCTCATCTGAAGTGAAAATTATACGCAAGAAAGCAGGTAAGACGCGCTCAAGAAGTTTTTCTTGAAAATAATGGGCAACGGAAGACGGAGGAGTGTTAGGCACTGAACTCGAAGGGAACCACACCTGGTCAGTAAACCAGTTCCTATCCACTCGGAAATGATGTCGTACTGGTTCGGCTTCGAGATGTTCATCGTGCTTTCCAGTATTGGCTGCAATTAGTCAAATGAAGGCGTACTGCAATTTTCCTAACATGATGTCTAAGTCAAAACCATCCCCCATATTTATTTAAAATTTGGAAAAATTGCGGAGCGACTCGAGTTTTCTGATATTTTATTTTATGTGCTCCACGTGCAATTTTGCTGCCGCTATGGTGTTGTTTTGACTTTGGTTCTAAATAGCAGTCCATTATACAGAAGGGCTCGATGACTTTGGTTTTCTAACGCCACTAGAATGTGTAGCCATCCAGAGTGTGATGGCAACAGAGGGCTACAACGTACCCTGATGGACTCCTGTGTTCCGCAGAAGACCAGCGGAACAGGTCCCACCCAAATTTTCACCATTCCACAGTAGTGATTCTCGTGCATCAGGTATTGTCGGCCCCAGTCCTCCATCTGGTACGAGAACTCTGAACAGCACTTCCTCTTAGGAGAATTCTTTGTAGGAAACAGAAGCGTGAAGCACTTGCCTACGTTGCTCCATTTGAACTGATGCGCTGCTCCTATGATAGGCAAGCAGGGCGGCCCTGGAATCTTCTTCAAAGCCTCGGTGCAGCGGCGGTTCAGCCTCCATAGCTGGACGATTTGGCGACGGAAGGAGACAAGAATGTAGAGTAAAAAGATCGGCACTAGTAGCAGAAGAGCCATCTGAACGTCCTGAGCATTTCCGAGAATCATCGTTAGGGTACGGCGATGCTATGCGACGTAGAGCAAATACTGTTCCAGTATATAAGTACAGAAGTCAACGCGATTACTCCCCCTCATTGGGAACTGGTTCCCGATAAGCTGATGTTCTGTTATGCTTGTACATACTAGCAATCGGAAACCGAGAAATACGTCTAATAGTGAAGGCGATCCTTTCGAAGACGCTATGAGAACAAGAGAAACGCCTGCCAGATAAGCTGCACATTGAAACCCACCTGCGAACGGCTCTTTCACCCTGCTGTTCGTATTTTTCTACGATAAGAATAGGAAATTATGTTTATGCAGCGCACGTGGTCGTCCAGATAAGGAACTGGAGCCCAGAGTATGAATGTCACGGAGAAAATGAGGAAGTAAGGAGGGAACTTCGTGGCTAACTCATATGCAGAATACAAGGCAAAGCGGGTATCACCGCTAGAAATAGATTGATTTCAGTAGGAAGTACTACTAGTTTTCTCTCATTCGCGCAGAAAAGAGTAAAATTACAACCGGCGACTGTTTGTACTTTCGAAGGAGTGGATCACAACGAATAATTGATCACTCCACCAGCAGAGCGCATCTCGGGACTTCATGGCTAGGCCTAGTTCTGCAGTGTTTCCGGAAATTCACCCTTTTCCCAATAGAATCTTTTACTGACATTCATTGTCAAGAAATTTCATGCAAAGTAAAAGTGCATGAGAGTGGGAATGAGAGGAGTTGCAAATTAGCGAAATTCAGTTAAATACTAAGAAAACGCTTTAGTAAGAAGGAAAAGAAGATATCTTCCAATCTAACTTGAAGTTGTGTCAATTCAAAAGCGATCTGAGAACAATAGTGACAATTATTTGAAGGACTGCAGCAATACAGCACAGTGGGGGTTCTTCTGAGGGAATTGAATGGAGTACTGTGTTTTGATTTTTCTGAAAGTTTCTTGTTTTCTTCCTTGCGTTCCTTCTTCTTATATGTCCATTTATCACGTCTCTCTAAGCCAATAGACGTCGATCTGAATGTCATAAACTTCGTCAAGTGGTTGAATAGCGCCCAGTGAGGACGAGTCATCCCCGAAGTACCATAAAGACATGGAACCGGTTTGTCCTGAAGAAGAATCCAGGATAGTGATGATCTCCGCCAAGAACTTGCTGTGTGATCCATTCTGAGTACTAGGGTGAGTCTAAGGTTCGCCCACATTTTCGATAGAAATTTCAATGGTGAGTTTAATCCTAAGGAGAAGACGTCATTCTGCAGAACGAAGTATCGTTCCCACACGCATCCTCTACTCTGATTGATCCTTTGTCGATACCAAGCGTTTTGCGCCGATGCTGAAGTTTGCGACACAATGCTTTGACGTTCTTGAGTTTCGAAGATCCGGCCTTGTAAAAAATGCGCCTTCCTCGAAAAACGGTGGCAGTCGGATAGGTGTAAATAGGGTACAAAAAGTCCCCATTTGTATCACGATGTTTGACCGCAGGTCTAAAAATTAGCTCCACAGAAACCGGCCAGATTCCGAAAATCTGTGTTCTTATCAAATTAATATGCTGCACTCCTTTCCAGGACAAAATGCCATCTAGCCAACTGACTCCTACATTTATTATTAATGATAGGCTGACAGACTGATAGGCCGAATATTGAACCAATGACGAAACTGACTTCCACAAATTCGTAGGCTCTAGAAGCGTAATTGTTTAGAGCGCTGGAAATGCTCTTATCTTTTTATGAGAACAGATGTGTAGCTCAGGTGATTTTCGTTCAGAATCAACAATAGTAAGTCATCCCGTTTTATAGAGTACCTGTCTGCAATATGGAATAAATAGCAAAACTCTAGAGCTAGGAAATACCAAAATTGCACGTCATCTGCTTTATCCGTCAAAGACTTTGATGGCTGGAACCCTAGACTGAATCGTGCGGTCAGTTAGCGCTATTAGTTCCTGAAATTTTAGAAGCCCGTCATGGACATGCTTCTAGCAGGGCAACATTAGAAAATATTTGCAGAAGTCGTTCAAGAAAAAGCGCTCGAGCACAGAACGTCTCTGCGGTTCTATTATAACAGTGTGCATTTTCTAACCGTTTTCCAGATGGCCACGTTCCGTTCAGGAGCACTATCAAACGGAAACCTCACCAAGATCTCCCACTTTCCGTTCACCTAAATAAGATTTATGTCTTCTATACCTTTTAGAAAATGAGATACATGCATAGTCTCAAATAAGGCGGTCGTTATTCCTCTCCTTATTGAAAAACATATTCTTTCGCAGAGGTTATTTGTTACAGGAGGCGAAAAGTTGATGGAGAGTAGATGCTCAGAACTCAGCAGCAGGCGTCTGGGACATAAGGCAGGTAAAAGAGGATCAGTATAGCAAGGGTATAGGAGGAGTCTGTGCAGTTGACTGAAGCCGCAGCGGAGCTGTGATCGCGGCTCAAAGTACGCGATCTGAACAGCTCACGTAACGTGTCTTTCGGGCAAAGGCAGTTGCGTAACGTGAGAAAGTGGAGAGTTTGGGAACCAGTTCAGAAGAATTTCTCTCCGACATTTTTTCTGCTCCGATTGCATCGAAGAAGGCCAACGAAGCAATGAAGTTCTGAAGTGTGAAGTCGTAAAAGGGTTGCCGCAAAGCTGGCAGTAGGGAGCGGTCTCATCTACAGAGTTCCTCCATAACCATCTCGTACGGTATGTTGTACTGGAAATCGGAATGAAGAGCTGGCTGTGGAAGGGCTTGTGGGCGATAAAATCCTGAACATTAAAACATAGCATAAGTGGAGTGAGGAAGTCTTCCAGGAAAGAAAACACCTCCAGAAGATGCCCCAAAAAGAACAACTGGCTTTAGTAACAGCATTAGCGCCGCTGATAATTAGGGTCACTAAATCTGAAGAGTTTACCAGGTGGAACCACACTGATGACCCTTGTTCTTGCTGCGCAGTTCTGCGAACTAGTTCCGGTGCGTCTGATTCTCAGCCGACAGGAATGACATTTGTACCGTGTTGGATCAAAGAGCAATGAACCTCCACAGTTTCTCATTACGTGTTTATTGGTCTTGAGAGGGAAACAGGAAGCCACGCGTCCACTGTTTCTGCCAAAGTGCTTCCGACGTTTTGAACTTGAAGTATGAGACAGAAGCAATTCCATTCGCTCTCATCCGCTCTCGGAAAATTAATGAAGTATTTGCGGTTGATAGTCTAAGCAGGAGTCCAACTTCTTCCCTCATCACGTGAATAGACTTTGTACAAGGACTTCAAGACACAAAAATTAGCCGTCACCGCGCACACATTAAAACCAAGTGTGTACAGATTTTTGTTGTTGGAAAAAGACGAACATAAAACACGGAAACGGAGCTAGCAATACCGCATTCAAAACGTTGCCAGAATCTTTCTTTATCGAATATCTTCCCATACCAAACTTTCAAGGGAGCAAAAACGGTTACAGATTGATGCACATCCTTACCAGAATATGCTACAGTGAAGCATGATTTCATAATAGTAATGTTGTATTATCCTTTAATACTTGTGCTAGCTCAGTAGAGTGAACAAATGTAAAGCCTTTTCCTACTATATCATCGTGCAATTTCTTCACCTTTTCCTGATCTAATTGCGACTAAGTTCAGGTTATCCGTCACCTTTTGCGACAGCAGTTTCTCGAGCAGAAGTCTTAACTACGACACGATAGCTTGCAAGCTCTTGAGCCAAAGCTGATTCAGGTAACGGCTGGAAATGGGGTACCTACATCATTTTAAATTATACATGGAAAAGAATTTCCCGCCCTGAATGGCCTCCAAATTTTTAGGGATCTATGGCATCATCGATGACGTCGCGACTGAACAGGCATCTGCATAATCAGCAATAGCAGTTACATTACAGTCACCAAAACTAGCAGTCAGACCATTCCGATATCAAAGACTGTACGCGGGGCTAATTTTTTCAAATGATGGCTCGCAAGAACATTCAGACTGCATCTGTTTAGAAACTTAGGTGTTGATATCGCTGGGCAGTTTCTAGTTGCCCATTGAAGTAACAGTTCTGTCTCAGTGCTCACCAATAAGTATATCATGTTCAGTCAACGTAACAGGTAAAGGTATTTGACAATGCCTCATTAAAAAATCACTTGCATAACTCGGCGTGTGCGAAATTTTCACCATCGATCAGGAACACTGATGTGACTCTGAAGCAGACTAGCGCTAGGCACAACCATCATTGAACTCTTTACTTCATGGCGCAGCAGTATATGCTTATAAAGTTTCTGAAACTGAAGCTATTTATGGCTCCTACAAGAAGAATGTGGAATCATTCAAACGTTGAGCGCACTGTCTTGGCACATAATGCATACCCTTTGCCTACACAAATATTTTGCCTTCCCACTTCACCGCAAACAATTCTTAGTAATAATCTAATCTAATTTAGGAGTAATAATTCCATATTGAAATAGTCAAACAGAATGCGTCTCTTAATTACGCAGAGTTTTTTAAATGGTGAGGTGATCAGGGTTCAGTGTTGATGCTGAAGTAACGAGCATTTCCAATTCCGCCTTCCGGTCCTAAAGAAGAGGAACACCGGGCGGGATGGAACGACTAAAACGACTGCAATCCGAAAGTCGAAATACGGGAATGGAAAATCCGCACATCACTGTCCACAACTGTAGGAAGACACCTAGAACTATTTTGTAGGGGCGAGGCTGGCGTCAGCTGTAAAGTGCGGGTCGAGGGGGTTAGCTGTTCGTAAGACTAGGCTCTTAGACCGTTTAACGAACGAAAGGATTTCCATAAATCACTCTTCTCATGATCAAGCTTTCCTGGAGAACTTATGAGAGACGAGAAGAGCTGAGTTAAATGCTGAAAAGATTTAGAAAGCACATCATCACTACCCGTTTCGAAAGGGTGTGCGCAAAGTTCAGCCAATTTCTGTTTAGCAACATTTTCCTCGCCTCAGCAGCACGCTTCTCATTGCCTTACTGTTCCGCTCATAATTCCAATACTCCATACCGATCAATACTTCATGACTGAAGACTTCTCATGTCTTGTTTTCCTTCGTTTTAATAATGCATAATAATATGCGCTTAACAATACGAGAAACTTATCAAAAGTGATTGGAAAGCATTCCATTGATTCAAAGAGAGCTAAAGGAATACATGTGAAGGGGAAGGGATGGAAAAGTACTGACTTTCGCCGATTGACTTTCAGCAGATGACGAATGGGGAGAAATCTCACATTCACTCCACCTTTCCGTTCCTGATCCTGTTTTGTTTCTGTTCTACTAGCAGAATAGATAGCGATGCTCTTTAGGATCACTGTGGTTGGAGAAGAGCCTTTGTCTGAACTTTCGAATGCTAGGCATCCCCTATGCTTAACGATCCAGAGCAAGTCTATCATCTAACGCTAAGAAAACCTCTGCATGACCAAGAGCCCAAAGCTTATGGCTCAAGTAGACTCTGCAAATATTTTTCCACCGAGAGAAGCACTAATAAATTCTTAACCAATATTGACAACAAAAAGCTCGTTTTATGGTGATAGTGCTACAATATGCTATTTCTTAACTTCTCGCTATGCTTAATAGCGTATAGTTTCCTTATTCATGACTAAAAGAATCTTGCGGCAGAATCTGCAAATTAAAGAAATTAAATACAAATTAAAAGAAACAAAATTATTTAAAAGGAAGCAGAATTGCTATCGACTGACGGTTTGAAGTCGATTGTTCAACCATTACAAATGTAAAATTTGTAGAAAAGCTAAAGAACCAAGCTTTTTCAACTTTCTCTTGTTGATAATAATGCAAACCTAGTATGTAGTTGGATAAGTAATATTTATTTCGATCGTAATTGAGCTATACCTCTTTTCTAGACTGCCGAAATTAAATTTGATCACTACTATTGTTTCAATGTATTTCTAAATGTCAGTGTGGTTCATCTCGACATACCTAGACACTCCAAAAGTGCATTAATTCGTGTTCAGTTGATGGAATACCCTCTGTTGTTTGGTTCTGTCTTCCAATCTACTTTAGTGGTTACATCATTCAAGAAAGAGCGCTCCAGATATTGCATCGTTCTCGAACCCAACTCAAAACAATAAGACCTAAATTGCTTACGCTAATCACACACATAGCATTCTACCTTGGATCATTCTGTCTAAACGTCGTATAGAGTTTCTTTCAGTCCCACGTTACAGCCAGGATTAGTACCTCAGAGCTTTGGAAACAGTCGGACAATGAGCATTCCCTTCGGCATTACAAGTGTCGTGAAACCTTAATGTTTGAGAGCATAATTCAAATGATTTGTCTGACTCGAAGAGGTCCTCATTTGGAATGACGTGAAAAGGCCGAAGGTGGAGAGCAGTATTCAAGTTGCTCTTTGACGATGCTGGCACATAAGCGCAAAAAACGTCTTCGGACACCAGACTCCAACAGCAGCTCCTTCAACGGTTTCTCACTGGCAGTGTTCTGCGTACGGAAGGTTCCGATCTGTTTTTTCGATGAACGCGGTGCCGCTGCTATAAATTATGCAGTAAAGGTTTCACGTAGTCGTGTAGACTTCCTCGGTTCGCATCAGTGCGGTGACCTCCTTCAGACAGTCACGATAACGACAGCGAGTATGCGGTCTTGGCGGAAACCACTCTTCGCAGAAGGAGTGTGCCGCCTGAGCTAGAGAGACTCTGGCTGTGGTAGTAAAGAAATATGGTAGGTAAAATAGGCGAGCGAAACTTAAGCTTTAGTTTTGCAGAAAATGAAACTACTTTTGAAATACAAGTGCTGAGAGAATACTCCGGTACCTCAAAATGTTTCGAAGAGGGTGTTCAATAGTCTTTCACTACGCAGCCATTCATTTATTTAATTATTTAATTATTCTTGCGCAAGAGGTGCGCCTGAAACCAAACAAAACCTAGCAAATTTAACGCTTGATGATTTGATGGAAGAAGTGTAGAAAAACACTTCTCCAAACTTTTAGTGAAAGATATTATCCCGTCTAGACCATTCTCAAAGCCTTTCTCACAGAGTTTTTTAATAATGGCTTTGGAAGATGCAGAGTATTGAAAATGTAGAGCAGGCGAGTAGTTTTAGAACTTTTCGAAAACCGAGCTGTAAAATCGAGAATCTTAACATACTATATGTAGAACTCATCGAAGACATGAACTGACCCTCACATGGTTGTGAAACCATCGATGCCATTCATGCCGCCCGACTCCTGGTGGAGAAGCATCGCGAGAAACAGAGGCCGATGCATCTTGCCTTTCTCGACTTGGAGAAGGCTTTCGACCGCGTACCGCGTGAGGTTATATGGTACGCCCTACGACAGCACGGTGTTCCTGAAGAACTTGTAGAGTGGGTGCGAATGCTCTACTCTTCTCCAAAGAGTCGCGTGCAAGCTGCAGCAGGAACCTCGATGGAGTTTCCCATCTCTGCCGGGTTACACCTGGGTTCTGCGATTTCCCCACTCCTCTTTGTTGTCGTAATGGATGCCATTACGCGAGATCTTCAGAAGCCCGTCCTTTGGACGTTGTTATATGCTGATGATGTGATGTAAGCCTGAGAAGACAAAAGTGGACTAAAGCGGCAGGTGCAAGCTTGGTGCGACCGCTTGGACATGTTCGGGCTCACGCTGAACGTCAAGAAGACCGAGTATCTAACAACTGATGCAAACGAGTCCGGCCCTTCGACGCATTTCGATGTTTAAATACTTGGGATCAGCAATAGCGTCTGATGGCGGTCTGATGGTTGAAGTGAACTCGCGCGTGAGTACAGCTTGGTCCAAGTGACGCTCGTTGACTGGCGTGCTCTTCGACAAGAAGATGCCAGAGCGCTTAAAGTCAGAGATCTATAGAAACGTCGGCCGAGCGGTAGCGATGTACGGCGCTGAGTGTTGGCCTGCGACTAAGGAAGTTGAAACGTGCCTCAGCGTCATGGAGACGAAGATGCTGCGCTGGACGGCTGGAGTCACGCGCCTAGACCGCATCCAAAGCGAAGCCATTCGGCAGAAGTTTGGTGTCGCGCCGATAGCTGACAAGATGCGCGAAGCACGTCTGCGATGTTACGGCCACGTTCTGCGTGGAAACGTGGACGGCGTCCGTACGATAGGTCTCAACTTCGATGTCCCTGGAAGACTGCCTAGAGGGCGCCCGAAGCAGAGCTGGGCTGATACGTCACACAAGGACTTTAAAGTAGCTGGTGTCCACCCTGGTCTAGCACGGGATCGGTAAAGATGGCGAGGCACCAGGAAAGCGGACCTCGCCATGAAGCGGGACAAACGCTGAAGAAGAAGAAGACTCATCCACCCACTCACCATGTTTGACTTTTAGCCCTAGAATATTCTAGTAGTCGCGTAATGTACACATTCTAAAGAAAAGGAATCGCTTGCGCTGTTGTAGGTTTATTAATTTTGTTCACGAAGCCAAAAAGATTTACTTTGTGGGATGCGCCTCGCATCCTACTTTTGCGGGGATCATCGACTGATTTGCGGGCCAGGACAATCTGGACAAGCTAGTGCTTCCTCCTTACCAGAGAGGCCTGATGTCTAATCGTCGTCCTCGAAGAAATGAAGGGATGGGTAGCCTGAACGTGAGCAAAACCAAGAGCCTTGCTTCGTTTTGAGTCCGACAGGTTCTTACTGTAACAGCGCTACCACACGTCCGTAGTCTATAGCTATACAAACTTCCGAAAATAGAGATCTCGCTTCCAGGTTCAGCACATATTACCCACATCTCTCACCTCCGCATTCATCCTATGTCAAAAGCAGCTGTAGGCGCTTCTAATACAGTGCTTCTAATATGAATATTTCATATTTCAAACGCTACCTGTCGGAGAGCAAGGCTTCATCTCAGTGGAAGAGAAGCAACACTGTCTTGCTGTACAAGAGGGGAGACGTGCACGACATTGGCAACTATCACCCGATCTGCCTGCGTCCGAGGTCTACAAGCTGTTCACTCAAGTGGTTCTGAATAATATTAGTAGAGCGCTGAACGAAAGACAGCCATACCAACAAGCAGGATTTCGGAGAGCATTCAGCACGAGCGACCACTTACATACAGTACCGAGCATGTCTTTTGGTCAATTCCCGAAAAAGCCGCTTTGGAGCGTTCCAAAGAGGCTTTTTTATATAACTTTCTTTAAAATTAAGCACTTGTGAAAAAAACATATATTTGAGCTCCGCAGGCCAAGCTCTATCTTTTAACATATAAACCAATAGAGTTGAACAATGCATATAGGCCGTACATAATCAATCGAGTGGGCGCGAGAGCCTGTATAGTGACAGTTTAGGGAATTTTATTGAAATTCCCAGCCGCCCTACTCAGAAATTGCCTTAGGACTGTGAAGCTTGCCTTTGGAGTGCGCCGTGAACAATGCATACAGAATCGAACCTATCAATCGAGTAGGCGCGACCACCCGCAAATTGCACGCGCGAGTGTGTTCGGAGCGCAATAACTCTGTCGTGATCGAATCGTTCCGGCTGCGGCTTGTGGATTTTGTAGGTAGTAGAAAGCTTTAGTAGTCGTGCAGCTTTATAGCTTCTAAACAAGCGAAATTATAGCGGCGCGAAAATGCAGGTTAGCCGTGTCTGACACGATTTTTTCCGACTGTGAACCTGTCCGGTTGCAGCTTGTGGGTTTTGTAGGCAGTAAAATGTTCTAATAGTGCGCTGAAACAGAGCAATGTGGCTTGTGACAGGACCAAGTTACGGCGCTGCGAAAATCCAAGATAGCCTTGTGTGACACGATTTCTTCCAATTTCAGTCGACCCCTGCGGCAAGAAGCAGAGCGATACCGGCCTACAAATGCATGGGCGAGCAGAACACTTAAGGTGCTTTACGACGACATGTTCACAACTCCTTAGTTGCCTAAACCGCCTTAGCCCCAGCTGCCATTTCAGGGCGGTGGACTTAGCGTTGAAGTTTCCTGCGCCCTTACTCGAACATATTTGAGTTTTCGACACTCGCAATAACACCGTTAGGTTCAGCACAGAAAGCTCTATCGAATGGTCTCACTCTTGACCAATTTTGGAAAAAGCGATTTTTTGACAATTTCCCATCGAGGACGTGGGCCGAACCTTCGCGGACGATGACGTCATAGAAAATCGATATTTTCGAAATTGGCCAAATTTTCTCGTTCAAGATCATCTAGTGGTTATTTTGTGCTCTGATTACGAATCCGACTCCGTTTTTTTTTTTTGAAAAAAATCGCCGATTTCGTAAGTTTTGGATTTTCTTCTGGATAACTGAGGGTGGTCGTGTCAGGGTCACCAATTTTGCTCAAATTTCTGAGTAGGGCTGCTGGGAATTTCCGATAAAACTCCCGAAACTGTCATTCTACAGGCTCTCGCACCCACTCGATTGATAGGTTCGATTCTATATGCATTGTTTACAGCGCACTCCAAAGGCAAGCTGGACAGGCTAAGAGATTTCCTAGGTAGAGCAACTGGGAATTTCGATAAAACTTCCCAAACGGTCACTCTACAGGCTCTCGCGCCCACTCGATTGATTATGTCCGGCCTATATGCGTTGTTCAACTCTATTGAATTATATGTCAAAAGATAGAGCTCGGCCTGCTGAGCTCAAATATATGTTTCTTTTCACAAGTGCTTGATTATAAAGAAAGTGCTTGATTATAAAGAAAGGAACGCTCCAAAGCGGCTTTTTCGGGAATTGACCAAAAGACATGCGCGGTACTGTACCATTAGGAAGCTCATCGAAGTGTCGCGAGAGTACAAGCTGCCGCTGTGCCTTACATTCACCGACCTGAAGAAGGCACTCGACTCAAGCGGTCCTCGAAGCCCTGCTCACACAGGACGTTCCTACTCAGTACAACAGAGTCCTTCGAGAGCGGTACAGTGGATCCACGACCACGATTTCACCATTCTACAACGACGACGTGAAGAACGGGGTTCGGCGGGGATACCATATCCACGAAGCTCATCATCGCCGCCCTCGAAAACCTCATGCGCGAACCAGAACGGGAAGACATGGGAGTGAAGGTCGATGGCCGGAAACTAGACCATCCTCGCTTCACTGCCGACATCGTGCTCATAACAGCGAGCATCAGTTAGGTGGATCGAATGCTGGCCGACTTCGATCGTACGTATGGAAACGTTGGACTGCAGCTGAATCTTACGAAGACGATGATCATGATGAATGGACAGGTTTTTGATGCCCCATTCTCGGTCAACAGAACGAACACCTCCGAATGTTCCAGCTACGTTTATCTTGGTCGCGAAGTCAATGTGGCCAGCGCTAGGTCGACGACAGTATGAGGAAACGAGCGGCTTGGGGAGTTTTCAAGAGCATCGAAGGAGTCGCGAAGTACGAAGAACGTCCGGCTCCGTGCCTTCCTGTTCGACTCCACTGTTATTGCTGCCCTAAAATACGCATCAAAGACCTGGGCTATACGAAAGCAGGATGAACACGCGATCAGCGTCACGCAGCATGGAATAGAGAGGACGGTGCTCGGAGTTACACGACTCACGCAAGTGAGAGAAGGCCTCCGGAGTTCCGAGCTTCGTCAAGTTCGAAGATCAGAGACGCTGTCGCATGGGCCAAGTCGTCGGTGGGCCGGCCACGTTATGCGATTCGCAAACACCCGCTGGACGAGAGCCGTTACCGACTGGATTCCGCGGGATGTCAAGAGAACACCGGGAAGCCCACCAACGCGTTGGTCAGATTTCTCTATGAAAGCCCTTATCGAACAACATAACGCATTTCGTGTCACTCGAGCGGGAGCAATCCATTGGAGCACTCTGGCACGCGACAGGGACGAATAAAGATGCTGCTGGCGCCCGCCCGAGCAACTCGATCACAAACAGGACGACAGGTGATACTGGTGATATTTCGAAAAGTGGTGAGAGACCTTGGCAAGCGAAGATCTACTTTCACCATTGATTGATCTTCTGAATATTAAGCTGCAAAATGTGGTGAGAGGTTGTACTTCCTTCCAAATGCAATATATTAGGATAGCTATCACTTTTCCTTCACCTTCTGAGTTCTCCATGTAAAATGGCACATGGAGAACTCAGATATAGGTATTGAGGCGCTGTTCTCCTCTAACACTCTCTAGCCGTGTTTAAACAATCATAGTAAAAAGGGATTCAGACCTCTTTGGTGTAGAGTCGCACGAATAGAAGCCTCGAAAATGATAGCCAAAACGTTTTCATTCAAGAAACATAAAAAAAGTACGACACTGAATTAATAATGCTTAAAATAGTTTGTGCAATACCTATATCATCAGATCAAATTTCTATGAGACGTAAAGACGTTGACTCCAGATTCCGCCCATGAGATTGCTTCGTGCGCTGAAAATGGGCGTTAGAGAAAATATCACCTGCGCGTTGATTATGAAGTTGGACGCGTTGTCGCCAATTGACGGTCCAATTAGTCCCTGCAACATAATTGAATGCCCGAAGGAGTTCCGTCCGTATGTTGTGATAAACAAGAAAGAGTTGTGCATCTGAAACTCTGCTCATAATTCCCATTAATTTCTTTCAAATAGCAACCCGTGGCATTCCGCATTAGTTCAGGCGTTCAGCATTTTCTATACCAACGTCTACATGCGCCTCTTATATATCGTTTAAGATGAGAAAGAAAGGATCTATACTAGTTCGGGGGGGGGGAGTACAGAATTAAAAATTACGCGACAAATTGACTTGACGCTCACGGAGCGGGTCGAAGAGAACAGAATAGGACCTAAAACAAAAAACGAAACAAACAAACAAACAAACAAAAAACAAATAACCGCGGTTCTAAAATCGTCTCGGCAGGCAAAGCGAATTCAAACACAGCGGACCGCCGCCTGACATGTTATAACACGGATCTGAGGAGACAAGTAAAGCCTCATGCGTCGTGCTGACCGACGCTTGACATGTTATAACCCCGATCCCTCATAGTGACGCGCACAACGTTGTCCGTTTACATCCGCGATGCAACCGTATGTTATTTTTTCTTTTTTTCTTTGTGAAATTTGCCAGCTTAGGCTCTTTTCTGTTCTATTCAATCCGCTCTGTGAATGTAATGTCAATTTGTTGAACAAATTTTGATTCTGTGCCCTGGACTAGGATAGATTCGAAAGAAAACATAGATCACAGCAATAAACATAAAAGTAAGGAGCTAGGCTTTGAAGTCTCTCAGTCTCTGTGCTATGTAACCATCCAAGATGCAATCAAGTGATGGAAAGCCTCAACAGTTGCAAACTTCGTCGACGTTCGTGGATCATAAGGCTATCTCCTGGTCGAAGCCATCGAAATTAGCTGGTAGACCACGCAATGCGTTTCGTAAACATGAACTGAACGAGAGGCTAACCGACTGGACATTTAGGGAAAAATAGGAAGCGAACGAACACACTATTCTGAGTTCCTACCTCAACGAGAAGTACAATGTCCTTCGTGTCCTTCCCGCTGGCGTGCATCGTGATTCAGACGACGTCTCTCAAATGAATAGCTTTTCAACTGGTGGAACCTATCAAAGAAGGACTCGCACGAATGTGATGGCCAACGGCTGGGCTTCTCAGCCGCTGAAAGATTTCGATGGAGCGATCAATACCGATCGACGTTAGCGGTTTTAAATTAGAGCTCACGGCTTTTCCATCGATGACTGACGATGACGCTTAGGCGATCCCTCACCGCTACAGCAGCGTCGCGCAGAGAATTTCGGCGTTCAATTTTGGAGTTGGCATATGAAATGGTGGAAGTCCTCCAGTTTGACAGAAAGTTCTCGACGTGCTGCAAAATTGACCAGGCTTTTAGCACCTATCGAGGATGTCTATTTTTCTCTAACGTTGACCCTTTGAGGACGGGCATAGAAGGTGTCTGCAGTCATTTCATCGCCAGGAGGGTGGTCGAACAACTAAAAGAACAAAAGCGCTGTTTGGCACTAAACAAGAACGTCATTGAGCCGTCTAGCACGCTGCAATGTGGAGTGGAATGTCAGAGCAGCTTTATACCGTAAAACTACTCAGTTTATTTCAAAGAAGGTATCGCATGGTTCGAAGATTGACAAACAGCTTAATATATAACTAGGGAGTGGGGAACTGCACAAGTGTAGCAGCTGCCTTAAAGTTATTTAGTTCAAGTTAAGGCTTTAAGCTGATGTGTTGATGGAATGCTCGTTTTGTCGTCACGTTATTGTTATGTATAACACCGCTCCTGCCCTTTGGTTTAAAGGCAAAATATACAGAAAATCCGCCGTTTCCGCCGCATTTCCATAACTCCCTTCAGAGTAATTTGATCAGGAAATAATTGCAACCATTCGAGTCTATTCTGGATGATCTATCCGATGAGGTAGGTGGCATTCAGTGTTTCTTAAAAAAGTTGATTCGGTGACCTACGTAGTCTTGACGGCGGCTGCCTCCCTTCATCGCATAATTGCTCCCACAGGGAATATCTCCCTGACTGATCAGAATAAGCAGCTTTTTGAGTTAATTTCTTGTCTTCGCCTGTGGTACGCTCTGCACGGTTTGCTTTTCAACAGATGGGGGAAACTATCATTTTGACATATCCTTGATAACGTTTTCCTCATCTAGGCTGCCAATTTCCTGGAAATCGTCCGATTTCACGGACTCCCGCTTGGTCTCGGCTTCGCCCATGAAAACCCAAAGTTCAGTGTTCAATTGGACTAAAGATAGTCTGCAAGATAGCTTAGAGAAGACGGTAAAGCGGTTCCAAAACTATGAGCTGCAGGTGAGATTACTCAGCAGCTCTCCAGAGAAAATCGACAGTATTGTTGCGGAAATGTCACACCTTTAAGTGATGGAACGAATGTCAAGGAACTTTCATAGTAAAAAGTAGCGTTAATAAACGATCCTCGTTCTTCAAGCAAAAATTTTGATAATTGCGGTTTGCTTGGGGTAACATCCAAAAGTAGTCTTGGGGAAATTAAATGTTTGACGGGTAATTGCGGCCCATTTTCATTGAAAGTGCCTCGAAAAGGTGCTGGTATTCGTTGATTTTGAAAATCTGTGCTATTTGTCATTTGTGATGCTCCTTTGATTTCTGGAATAATTCGGTTCCAGCCGTGGAAAGAACTGTTAGCTGTAACCGAAAAGTGGAGAGGACAATAAATCACAAACTCTATGGTTAAAGTGATGCAGTCTATTCTCTGGCATAAGATGAACAAGGGCGAAACCTAATAAAACTCACGGATGTGGCAGTTAAGAAAGACTCTATCTTCCTCAACAGAAAAAGTTGAACCTCGAGTGACTCGCTTATTTCAATTACTCAGAATAACTTTCAAACATTCCTTTGAAAAAAAAATCCGAAAGAACTATCGATATTGTGATTGAAGACAGCTTCCTTAAGCCTCGTGTGGCTGGTGTCGAGTACATAAGCTGTGACTACGATGTTTTGTTGCGATCAAAACTCTAGAGCAGACGGGACTCGATCCCGCACCTCCTGCTGACCGTGCGAGAATGCTCTACGCCGTTACACCACGGGCGCTGTTTGATCGAACGCAACATCCACACCTCGTGGGACGCATCAGTTCTATCGCAACAATATATCGATGTTGGCTCTTTAGTTCTGCTTCGCACGCGTTCCGCTTTTTCATTTTACATGTTTAGGTTCTGTGTAAGACCCTTGAGTTTCTGTCAACTGTATACTACCAAACTACCTTCCGCTTACAAGCCTGAAGAATTGCAGGGCAGTTTTTCGTGCAAGCCTCTTCTCGAAGGCAAGATTTTAACTACTCGCTAATTCTCAGTATTCCTAGAGATAGGTAAGCTCTTAAAACTGGATCTGTGCCAGAGATGAGGGAAGTGAACGCATAGTAATGATTCATGGATTTGTGAGTAAAATGTGTGTAAAAAATCGTAAAAGATGATTTTTTTCATACTCTCATTCACCATAGGCATCTCACAACGCTGCCCTACAAAAAGGCACGCTCTCTCATCGTGCAACACTTCTCCATAAGCCGAGCGGAGAAACGAAAAGCAGAGAACTTGCAGCGCATGACCAAGAACAATCGAATACCTATTTCTACTTCCGTTTCTGCTGATTCTGGCCGTGCGTATATCAATTTTTGCAAGCTCATGTTTTTAAGAATTTGTTTTGTTGTTGTTCATGTGGATGAAATTTTTTTGTCATTTCCATGGACATGGGTGTTCACGAAACAAACGTCAATATCGATATATCAGCAAAATTTCAATCTAATTAAAATCTATTCAATTTCAATATCCAAGCGATTCACTACATATGCTACACGTACGTATGCTACATATGCTGTTTAAGATATGCTAGTTTACAGTCGAACGTACATATGCTACATATGCTTCGCCAAAACTTAAATTTTTTAATAATGGCGTCCAATTAACGAAAAAGGGATTTATTAAGTGCAAAAAATGAAAGAAAGCAGTGCCGTCATGTCCAGTACTCCTGAATTATGTGTGAGGAAGTCCGTGCTTGCCCAACTGATGCTGACACTCGTCGTTGGATACGGTTCCAAGTTTGTCCCATGCGGCCTTCTGGTCTCCACTCACGGATCCTTTGCTCTCGAGGAATTCCACTCAGATTCCCCAGAACGCCTAAGAAGTAAGCAATTTAGTTTAGTCCGTTTAGCATGTGCTCGTTCACAAAGAAGGTGTATGGCGCAATCGAATGCAAAGACCTTTAGCCCAGCGTCCTTCGTCGAAATATCATTGAAGCCAGACAAACAGCCATAAATGTACAGTACTGTAGAGAGAACTTCTTGCTCATACCTTCCACAACGCGGGATCGAGGCCCCTGGTGGCATGGCTGTCGTTAATATCGCGGCTGAATGCGCGGAGCACCATCTCCTAAAATATCGCAGTTGAGAAAAAACTTCTTCCCAGCTCTGATGTTGCCCAAATCGCTGTGCTACTCGCGTTGACCATGGTGTTGGCAATGATATGAACGGATAGAAGAAGGCCAGTTCCGAGGTTCTCAAACCTATAGGTGGAATGTGAGAGTGTTACAGTCCTTAAAATGTAGAGATTGAAGCACGCTACCTGTCACTTTTCTGTACCTCATTTGCGCTAAATCCTTCAGCACTTTTGAATACGTGCGCAGATCCTGGTGCTTGGTGAAGAGGCTTAAACATGGCTTCTGAGAGCGGACAAATGATGAGGGAGACACCGTGTGCGAGAGCATCGTCGACTCACTACTTGTAGAAGTCCTTCCCGTTCTGGCCTTTGTCACGCCGCAGAGGAGCGGATGCCAAGGAAGCTACACACTGTGCCCTCACTTCAGCCATTTTGTATCTGTGAAGATTACGGCAGTGTTGAAAATTTCTATCCCACCCTTTTAAAATCGCATTTTGACGGCGTTTAGAGAACAATAATGATGAGAACGAGTATCAAATAAAGTCAGTTAGAGACTATTATATATGTCGAGCAAAAAAGAACGGCGCCCGCTATTTCGACATTTGTTCAGGAAGGTGCAGAGGATCCTAGCGAAGGAGTACAGCGGTCACAAACCGTTGCTTGCCGTGTTCCGGCTCCCACTTTTATATCGCGCTTGACCTGATTTTTTTTGTATTGAGTAGCGTTCAAAAGTTCCTATCCCACCATGTGTAATAACGACTGAAGAAGATGGGGGTAATAAATAGGATGTGCAATGGGAGCGTTTGCTCCCAGCAAAATGAAGAACTTGCGTTTGTCACGCCAAATAACTAATGTCGACAAAATGCTCTTTGCAACTAAATCCAGTCTTCGTCAAGTAGGTCACGAGCGATTCATTAATGAAGAGCAAACAAACAACGGGAGTAAGCGTAAGGCGCCTCTTTCAGCTTTCCGAATCTATCGCGCCGCTGCGCGATTTCAGTTAGAAAGGGGGCGTCAGGGAGGCGCGGCCACGAGCTTCTGCGTACTACTGCGGACTGTGGTGGTGACGGCGGAGACGGCCCTTGATCACTCCTTCCATTTATTGTTGCTTTCCTTGCTCTTTTGTTCCTATCCTCCATTTTTGAGCGGTGGTTTACGAATTGAGTGCCGAAATTGTTTGTTTTCCTTTTTATTTTGTCCTTACTCCCCATTTTCGAGCCTTGTTTTTCGAAATGGCGCTGAAATTGTTTCCTTTCTTCGCTCTTTTGTTCTTACCGTCCATTTTCGAGCTCTGATTTGCGAATTGAGCGCTGAAACGATTTGCTTTTCTTGCTATTGCGAATTGAGCGTGATTTGCTTTCCTTGCTTTTTCCTTTGAATTTCAGATTCTTCACAATTTTATGCTTCGGAAGAATTCACTGGAAGACATCGTGCGTCGATTTCCACCATTAGCCGAAAGCTCCGCTCTAGCTCATTCGCAATCTAGGCAGGCCTTCAATGAGGCACGAAGACAGTGGAAAAGCCTAGTGAACTACTTCGCAGAGGAAGACAGAATTTGAGTCGATGATGATCACTGTTGTGTCTCAAGATGGACCGAAAATTTGATCTGAAATGTTCTCCAAGACATTGCCCACAGCATTATTGCAATAAATGGTTTTATTGTCCACGGTTTTATTCCAATGATTCCACATATGCATTCCTTCCTTTGCGGAGGCGCAGCAGATCCTTTGCCATATCAAGCTGGAGCTCGTCCAGCTTGATTTTCCAGATAAGCGCCCTCCCTTCATCCACACTAGCGATCTCCCGCTAAGTATGGGCCAGGTTCATACCTAAACGAAGGCAGTTCCAAAGGAGGCCTTATCCTGAAAGATGCATGAAAAGCTCACATGCGGTGTCGTACTTGTCGTGCTCTCCTTCCAGGCCTTTCAGGGCGATGATCAGTTCCTCGACCACATTTGAAGTTTTCTTCGTCGATGTTGTCCTACTCCTTTGATTCTCGGTGTTCGAGATTGCACGCAGTGGAAGGACTTGAGGTCCACTGTCCTAAAACAGGATATGTAGGTACTGAGGTAAACAACTGGAATGAGATGATCGTCTGCCACGTTGCAGAAGCGCCCCTGAAAGGGATATGTTGAAAACAAACAAGTGTTCGAAGAACTAAAAGGCTCACCCCGTCCACAGAAGAAATTGTAACGGTTTCTAGAACATCCACTGCTCATTTTCCCCCTTACATTCTCCGAAGCCGGCTCCGCTGCACTTAATGTTAGCCATCTGGTCCTCTAACTGCCCCTTTTCTTTACGTAGGTGACCCTCAAATTTTTGAACACCGCTTGAAGCATATTAGCTGAAAAACGGGTACCTATTTTCCCAAAGTAGAGTCCAATCTGAATTTCAGGTAGAAAACTCACTATCATATGATTTCGAGAATTGCGTACTCATATCGTTCGCAATGCACTTCCACGAAGCGGCCCTCTCGAATGATTCTTTATGGCTCCTTTCCGACTCGTTCCAAACTGCCTTTTTCGAGGTGACCAAATCGATTAGTGCCAATTTTTCTTCGTGCAGGAGCACACCGCTTGTGTCGTCGGGGTCCACCTCCATTTTTACCCTTTCCATTGTCACCTCTAAACCAATAAAAATAAGAAGCTCCATTTAAGTGAGGGAGTCCCCTCCCCCAACCCGCATAGCGCCCACGCTGGGGCAAAAGCTACGATATCCCCTTTGAGTGGCCACTGAGTCACCACTTGACAAATGAAGGCGAGTAGTCAACGAAGACATCTTTATTGTGACCGATAAAAGATCACGAAAGCACAAAGCAGCACAAAAATCCTCAAAGAAACGCCCAAATGAGCAAGAAGCAGCAAGCACCTAGTGTTAGGATCATCGGGTGTTTTTCCAACGGCAAATACCTATTATGGGAAAGGTTCCTCGAATTCAGGATAGGGCAGCGCAGTGTTGAATCGACCTTTATCCATCGCTGACAGGTAGCAACTATTCCCGCCTCCGCATTCGAAGAAGACGTGACAGCTGTCGAACACACAGCTTCGCACGCACATCACCCTATAAATAGCGAAGGTGCATTCAACATATGTAGCGTCTACCTTATACACACGTTTAAGTAATAGTTGAATTGCACATGCAACAACACACACATGCAGCATAAAGTAAAACGTGAGGCAGACCCCAGATTCTCGAAAAATCCCAGAGGCTGGGTGGAGACCAGGGGTGTGCGTAAATGAAATCCGAAATTTCGTAAATCGTAAATCGTAATTACGAAAAAACCGTCGTAAATCGTAAATCGTAAGGGTGTTCTGACGTGCAGAGCAGTACAAATAGTTTTACTTGCTGTTATTCAAAAGTGTTCCAATATTTATATATGTATTGTGTTATTTTCAGCTCAAGCCGGACAGTTTTCTTCCCAAGCTTTTGCTTTTTTAACTTTTCTTTTTCATTTTAGTCGGACACCTTCTACATCAATCATTACACCTTTCAGGAAAGTCGATAAATTGTCGATTCAAATACCCTATTTTCACCAATGCATGGCCATCCAAGACACTATGGAGACTGAAATTTTTTTAAAAATTCACCGCTGACTCTCGACGAAAGCAGCAGCTATATGAACCCAGAAATTCCTCCACTTTTTACACTTTGAAATTCGCTCAGAAACACTGACAGTAGGATATGAAACTTGCGATCACCAAAACAACGATCATATTTCTTGGCACGCTCTGTAGTAGCTTTTGAATTGAAAGCGTGATGTGTACCCTTTTTAAGGCGTCTCCAGTTTGATTCCACAGACATCCAATTTGGTTTGGAAGATGTCTTGTTTGATTTTTGAAAATCCAAGTGGAGTTGGGAAGAATGCAGATTAAAGTGGAAAATGGTTCTTTTTGATTTCTAAAAGACCGTTTTAAAAATGACAAAGAAAACTGTAAATATAATAAAACATCACATAAAGGTAGTTAAACATAGAATGTGTAATAAGAAGGTAGCTAGCAACCTCATCCACCGCGCAATACCCGATTTTATGTCTCTGAACTGTAGGGCGATTTAGACACTTTAAAAGAAAGAAATTCCAAACTTCCTAACAAAAGTCTCAACATTTCCGAAACATCGACCGACAGTATCAGGCTTCGACGCTATGATGCTTGAAGGGGGTCACTCCAAAAAGCATCAGTAACACGGTCAAAGAAAAACGAGCCGACGCCGAGGAGAGCACAGATTTTGGCAGAGGGAGAGACTTCGGAGTGTGGCCCGACTAGCGCACTCGTTTTAAAAATGCCTACATCCTGGAATTACTTCCCTTGCCAGAACGCGGAGGTAAAGAAAGATGAATGTGTGATTGTAAAGAAGAAATAACAGTGCTCTCGAAGTCTAAACTTTTGCCGCCAGTTCTGCAACGAACGCGTGCTCTCGGAGAGTACGCAGCATTCTAAGCCGGGTTAGGCAAGGTGAGCGAGACAACCTCAACCATGCCGCTTGAAGGGGGGACCAAAACTGCCAAAAGCACTTCGACTATTTCTTTGAATAAGTTCCAAGTTTGCTTTTACAGCACTTTGAATACCAATTTGCTCCGCAATATATAGAGCGTACAATGCTGATCCATTGACCCATCAGTGATTTCCATATGATCTCTCCATATGATTCTAGTAATTGTCTACACCCCGCCTCCAATCACGCATGATATTCCATCATGCCTTGCATCAGTCCTCTTCGGAGGGAGTAGCTTGAATCGTCTATGAATAGAGCGACCAAGTGGTAGTTACCTTATAGGATGTGAATTGGCAAATACTCATTTCTTTTCCCTACAAAATAGCGTCAAATATCTTTCTGTGGGCTGGAATGAAACTTTCGTCGATAGTAGAAGTGCCCTGCTAGAAGAGGGGAGTCCAATCGTCCAATGACCTTATTTTTTGCTCCGTCACGCCTATCGGCGCGCCTCGCACTTGCGCGCTTCGCGCGATGTTGCAGTACCACTAAGCTAAGGACAATCACATCAAGCTAGCCTCTCTACTTGTACAGCCTTTTCCCTACCTAGCAGTACAAAAGGCTCGCAGTACGTACAGTATATAGTATGACGATTATGATATATATTGGTTCCTCACTACTGGTCCTCCCTTAGTGAAACGGTCCCCATTACTGGTACTGGCCTCCGTGAATGATCCACCCTTAGCGAACGACATCTTCGGCACGCCTTCTGAATCCCCAGGCACATTGGACGATTTCGGCACGTCCAACTGCATCCCCAAACGCATTGAGCGACGTCTTTGGCACGTCTTCTGAGTCCCAAGCACGTCATGCGACGTATTCATGACGTGCCTGGGACTCAGAAGCGTGCCAAAGACGTCGCTCAACTGTACGTCTTCTGAATCCCCTGGCATGTAGAAGACGTCTGGATATTTTCCGCTATTTTCCTGACGAATTTCCCCCATTCTCCCCTATTTCATGACTAATTTGTGCGGCGGCGCCGACCGATAGTGTGACTCAGCGCTTAGCGCGTAATTATATAGTATGATTATGTAGCGTTGTTGCTTCTATGCTTCTACTTTAGAACAGGTCTCGTAGCAAATCGCAGTCCTTTCTGTGTTAGAGGAATGCAAAAGTCAGTTAAGCAAAGAACTCTGTCGAGACGCGCGACACCTGTGCACAGTACTTTGTTCTCTGTCATGGTTCGACATCAAAACATAAGCACTAAAAACGAACAGAGGGAATGAGCGATACTTTTCACATGGGCACATCTTTACATCACGGGCTGCATCGCCCCATTTGGAGTTAGATCAAAGATCATATTTACGAAAATTTACGATTTACGACCCAAAATGTCGTAAATCGTAAATCGTAAAAAATTTGCCAAAAATCGCCGTAAATCGTAAAATCGTAAATCGTAAATCGTAATTACGCACACCCCTGGGGGAGACACAACAGGACGAGGGGTACAACACACGGCGGACTATGCTCGTTGGAATTATACCACAGCAAAATCCGGGATCAGAAGGAATCATGGCACGGACGGCCTGCCAGTGAAGCGGGAGTGTGCGCTGACGCCGTGGAGGGCCTTTTACGCACTAGAATTACGGTCAGCGAAACAGGGTATGGCCTATGGGAAAGTAACTGGCCGCAGAAAGGTCGAGGAAAGCGGGAGTAATCTGCAACGAAGGGTCAGCCCCTATGGCATGATACGCGTAGAGGTCACGGTCACAACGTAAACTAATCCTGTCCTACTTAGCAGCTTTGTATGTAGAAGTGACAGAAGAACTGAATGTAAGCGAGAGCTGAAGAAATACAAGCAAAGTACTGGAAGCCTTTTCGGCAGCGACAGACCAGGAGGGAGACATTTGAGGAAAGCTTGCATTTGAGCGATAGTTGTGACAAGAATACTTGATGCGGCAGACCCCGACAACTGAGGAACAGTGACTGACTGCGATTTATGAAAGATCAATCATAAATGCTCATGACCAGATAGCATTCCCGCTCTACGCGCCCTTCGGTGTAAGAAAGATTCTCGGTTTGGAGTCAACAAGTTTTCAAAAGTTTGCCAACTTTCGAAATTTTTTAATATTCAAAAAGTTCGGATACTAAGAAGAGCATCCATTGCAGAAGGAAGGCTATTGAATAAGACATGAACATGAGCTAGCATTTTTATAGTTGACGGACGATAAGTTGGACAAACTGGAGAGAAAACGCACTTTAGCAGATCTTCCTGAAGCACTTTCGTCAGACTGGGCCTCCTCTCTCTTATTCTGGACGCCATCCTCCTCACCATCAATGCAGTCAAACTGACTCGAAAGCAGATCCTTAAACGAAAGGTAATTGTTACGATACACTTCCCATGCTTTGAGATGTGGTACTGAGGTAGCCAAAAGGTTTGGGACCCTGAAACACAAGTTTGACCTGGGTTTGCGTCGAGTGCAAACAAAAGTAAGAAGAGTGTGGAAGAAGGAAGTAAAACACAAAGGATATGACACTCAAGTAGCAGCCATAAGAAAGAAGAATGACAACAGTAGTCCGAAAGCGCGCAGGAACACCGAGGTGGTTAACAGCATATCGGAAGAAGAGATAATTGCAGATGATTTTTAAATTAGGTCACATCGTCTTGACAACAATCGTGGAGTTACGGTATTGAATTCCATAGAAGAGAAGTCGTCCAGGCACAATCACTTTAACAAAATCCAAAAAATATAGAGAACTCGCCTCAATTTCTGTCTTTTCCCCAACGGTACTAATTCTAGCATCCAGTGCTCGACAGATCAGCTGAAACAGAACTGAACTATAGACAATTTACTTCTAGGACTACGCATTAGTAGAGAGCGTTTGGAAGTCCAGCGCATGCTTAGCTCAAGAGAACAGGAGCAGCTAAAGCGTTTACTAGACCCTTCATCTGTGACGATGCACTCAACACACAATGTACACACACTTCGCAATTGAACGTTACGCTGACTAGTCGTCTCCTTCAAACAAAAATTTTCAAAGAAAAACTGTGAGGAACACTCACGCCGTGAGCTTTCCTAAGGAGTACCACATCGTTTTCAAACGCTCCACTGAAGTCAAAGTTGGCATCAAGCATCATAACAACAAGCATCGTTCATCTAGGCCACCTGAAACAATAAGGTCTAAAATGACAAAGCAAAGTGCATAGTTTTTTTATGTAACGGCAGCAAGCAGGAAAATCGAACGTACACGGTGGAACCTCGTCAGATGGTTCATTATCCATATCTCTGCTTACGTTCGGAGAGGAACCGTTGGATTCGTCATGAGAACGAAGCCGAAGAAGGAAGCATTTGCGCACGTGGAGGCATAGATGGAGTGGATGAGGCAGCCTAAACGTGTGCGCTATAACCGCTTCGGGACAGAAGAAACGATGACACAAAATTTTAAGTTTTTGCACACGAGAAAGGTTAACAAACCTGAAACGACCCATTATGGTTGTCTTGCGAACTATGTGGAGGCGATCCAGGAGCTGGCGCAGCATGTCGATGCTTCTTCTTGTCTTTCTCCTTCGCTCGCCTATACGACCCTCCGTACCGTGACATCATCTCCTTTTACCATACGCTCGACATGCTCGATGTCCGTATCTGCCAAAATTGAGCGTAACACAAGGATATGCAGGACTGGACAGCTGACGGTGAGCTTTCCCTTAAAACTTTGCACTAACATATATATATCATCCTATTATGTAAAGCAGAGAGGCATGAATCACTTATTGGTGACATTCCCAGCGACTGGTGACATTCCCAGTGACCGGTGACATTCCCACTGTCTGGTGACAATTGAGGCGATACCAGCAGTTCTTCAAGGAACACCCACTTGATGAGGTTTCGTAAGACATCACCACGGCCACGACGAGTAGCCGTTGATAAGCCGCGGCACGGCTCACACCTCATGAGCTGTGATGGAAGACGTCGATGCGCTGCACCGCTTCCTTCTGCTTCGCCCGTTCTTGCTAGTGTGTTCTTCTTCATCCACCTCCCTACACATTAGCAACAGCATATGATGGCCTAAGGCGTTTCGATCGCACTTTCCGGGGTGGATATTGCATGCTTATCACGTCGAATTGGACACCTTTTAAATCAAACTATACAGTTTTCAAACCAAATTGGACACTTTTTCAAGCAGAATTTTGAAATCAAAGCCATGCATTCAAAAAGTTCAACGTAAAGTTCGTTTGATGGACTCACACTTAATCGATACGGGTGGGTGTTGTGTGATTATGATGGCCGACGCAAGGTCTATCAGGTAAATATAGGCTTCCCTTCAGACCTTATAGCGATCGATATTATGGATCGTTTCACTTGTTTTATTAGTTCTCTCTCAGAATTAATCGATCGGGAGGGTGTTGCGTGATTAGCTCAGATCTCGATCAAACAATCTAGCTCGTCTCGATTTAGAAGACTTTTTTTCGTTTAAAAGTTCACAGGCCACATCAAAAGACTGGATCGCGCCATGCACTCAAAAAGTTCAGCGCAGTGGGTGTTCCGCGATTATGGTAGCCGACAGAAGGCCGACCAGGAGAAGGTGTTTCAATTGGGCGTTCGATCCTACTATAGTCGCTATCCATTCTTGAGCGTTGGCATCGATTCTCTCCAGAGTCTGGGTGGGTGCTCCGTGATTATGATGGGCGACGGATGGTAGATGGCCTATGTTATACTTCGGGAGTTCATACTAAGTTGAATTGCAGCGATGATGATCTGAATTAATTTTAGATGTATCCCCATTCTAACCCGTCAGAACATTGGCCATCATTTCTGTCTAAGGAGCTCTGTTTTCCTTCCTTACTTTATGGGCTAATTAGTCGGTTTTCGGACTACTTGCAAATTCCAAATGCTTTTCTGTGCTACGGACTGTGGCATGTGAACTAGACGCGAAGCAAAATGGACTGCTGCGAAGAGATCAGCGTTGGCAGACCTCTGCGCAGCAGTCCGTTGCTCGAAGGTATAAAGTGTCGCTATAAAGCTATAAAGTGTCATATTCTGAAGCAACCTATCACAGGTCACGCCAATTAATCAAGAAGTTACGAACCTAAGCACTACAAACCAGCATTAGACACTGAAACACTCACGGATCCAGCAACGTCGCCTGTTCCTACTATTCTGTTGGAACGTGTCCTCCGTGGCAATCCAAGCAAGACCCGACGGATGCCACTTGGATCGGATGTCCACCTGAAATGACAGTATACCAATACCAAGTTAAACGAAACATAGCAACGAAACGAAACGATACATGAAACAAAGCAACGAAACGAGTTGCGAAACACGAGCAATGTACACGATAAACACCCCCACCCCACACCGACCTAGAGTTGTACTTATGGGGAACCAAAATACAAAGGACAGAAATTTCTTCACCACGGTGGTGAATTCCCCGACTCGGCACCAAGTCCGCCGCGGCTGATCGCTCCTCGCCGCGCACTCCCCTTCAGCAGCGCGATTCGCCGAATATTGTAACCCGAAATTCCGCCAAATCTTGTGTTTTGCGGCAGCGGAGTATAAACAGGAGGTGGCGCCATATGCCGGCCATCACGTGGCGCCGCACGGCGGCGCGAGTATTAAGGCCCTTCCAGACTTCTGCGGCGTTGCCGCTGCCCTATCCTTCATCATAGAGCAGGGACGCAGAGCTCGCCGCCAGCGGCGTTCTTACCCTATCCTTAACCACTGCGGCGAGCGGCGTTGCCGCAGAAGTCTGTGGATGCCTTTAGGCCGGGGGCATACTTCAATCGTCGCGATGCCATCACAGCGCTCACTTCATGGTCATTCCGCCGCACGCGGTCGAATAGTGAAAGGAAACTTCACCGCAGTGGGGTCGGCATGCGCGATGGCTTCCCGCGCCCATCGCGGTCATGGCATAATTTTTAACGCGCCGTGTTTAGCGTTGGTCCTGGACGGATCGCCGTTGCACGCCGATTCCATCGCGGCGACGGGAAGTATGCACATGGCCTAAAAGGCGCCTAAGTCAATTCTTTGAATTCACTGTGCCCACTATCACGTAGCTACACAGGTACTTTTGGTGAAACTAAAGATAAGCGAGAAAAGAAATGGAACAAATGTTTCATAGGCCGAACAATAAAAGAAGACTTCATTTCCAATAGGCTCTTGTATCTTCCGATTGGCCCATCACAAGTTTTTAAATTTTCTTCATATTTAGCGCTGTGGTATAGTAGCATACCCGTTTGCTCCTCTAAGTAAAATAGATACACATAATACATAAATAATAATTAGTGTGGTTATCACTCTGATATTTAATGCATGCGACGTTGAGGATGACTGTATATGTATTTACTTGTATATAGAAGAAAAAATTAGACCTCTGTGATAGTGGTTTAAAATCTTGCAAGTATATACCCTAAAAGAAAAGCCCCAGGGAGGCTTTAAACCTGTTTCCTACAAATCGCAGAAATTCGCGAAGACAAAATGAGAACAAGAAGAAAAATAGTTGAACATTTTCTGAAGGTGTTTCTAATGCATGGTTTTGCAGTGCCACACATTCCGGTTCAAGGCTATAGAGTATTTCGTCTAGAAATATTCAGAAAAACTGTAACTAATAACTACAGTAACTACTCTACACCATTAAGTGAAAAAACAATGCTTGTCTAAGGCCAGCTGAAGAGGATTCGATGTTGTTTGTAGCAAAAGTAGAAGCTCGTGAACGGCTAACAATGAGACCTGCAGCCTTTCATATACATATGTACATATGTGTGTGTGTGGTGAAGTTCATCAAGAACTCCCCGTAAATTTGTGTGTTTTCTACCGAATATATATTAAGCGATTAGGGGAGGTGGGCAAAGTTGTTATTTAAATTCCACTAATAATCTTTATGATCTCTACGGCTTGCTTTCAAAACGTATTCATTTTATGTCACTCTAACTTCAATAAGACATTAAAATATTCCGCTTTGACGAAATCCTGTAGCAAAGAACAACATGGTGAAATCCGATAGGCGGAGATCTCTTTTAAGCATTTTTGCTTTTGAATCTGAAAAAATTGGGTCTGAAGTCTGAAAAAAACTTGTATTTGAATCGATTTTGCTTGTGTTTCGCTCTTCCTGTGATTTACGCAGAAGTTCGAACTTTCGGGAGATTCAGAACGATGAGGGATTGTGAATTGCGCGTGCTCAAAGAGTTCACTAGCTTTTACTCATTTGTCTACCTATTCTTTTACATTATATGTGTGACCTCAGATTTGTGAATTAGTCATAGAATTTCGGTTCAAAGAACATCTGCTCGACGTTGGTCATCCGATGTTGCACATGCAAGTGCAAGTATATCACTGGGAATTACTGAACTTTATAATCGTCTTCTTTAATTGCTATTATACATGCTAGTCAGCAGTGCAAGTGTAATAGACCACTGTATAAAAGTGTATTAGCAACACTGGAAACAACGAAACGCGACCTCCATTCCCTTCAACAAGATCCACTGCATCTATTCGAGCATCTGGAGAGATTAGCGAGCACCGTTTCTCTTGGTTGTTGGGCTCTGTTGACTCTTTTTATTTTCTTTGTCTTTTACGAAGTAATCTATACACTATAAATGCCTCGTCGTTGATTTAAAAAGGCTGATATAGAATCTTCTCAACGCTATCGTAATTTTCGTAGACAAAAAATTGCTGCCGTTAAGGTACACAGTGTACGCACCTTCCTTTACATCCGTTACTGTCTTTTACTACGCGTGACAAAAGACAGAGTAAGGGCCTCTACAGTAGTGAGTCGATGATGTTGGCGGAGAGGCGTTCCCCACACCGCCCTCAGAAAGGGGCTGAGCAAGGGGTGGCGTTCATCGTGGACGAGGTTTGCAGGTACGCAAAAATGCGGCTCCACGACGCGTTTGGGATTACGTCGTTTTCGTTACTGTATCCTGATTATCCTGACCGCTTTTTATCGATTCTTCTATTTTATTTTTGCAACATGGCAGAGTGGCTCACATAATCTGGAAGGTAGCCATGTGCATATGGCCACATGGACCTTTCTTGATCTGCAAGTTGTTGTTGTACCTCGTTTTCTGTTTTGCTTTTCCTTCTCGCTCTTATTTCAAGCAATTCCCTTATCTGCAGTATCTAGCAGTTTTGCACTTTATGTAGCGTCTCGCGACCTTCGCAGCCCCTCGGTCCTCCGCTGGGCGTCCAGGCCTGCAGCACGCTCCGATGAGGCGCTCATCGTGCTTCGTGCCCCTGCCTCCGCCGGTATCGATCCGCGGGCGGAGCGCGCGCACCCGAGCGGGCATAACCCGCTCGGCGCTCAAAGTCGGCACTTCAGTCTTCGCCTGCACCGACAGCGAGCGGGCGCGCCGATTCGGTGTCGCCCTTTCCGCCGGCTCGCGTGGCCTGGCTACGTCCTCATCCCAGCTCATCGTGATATCGACTGCCGATCGGATGGAGGGCGACCCTTCCAAGAAGGGTCGTCAGGGCTGAGAGCGCGGAGTATTGAATACAGTGAAGCACCCGGCCCCTCTGCGCCTCGATCCTCTCCACGCCACTCTGCCGGCAATACTCTGATTTCATCATTGCGTCATCGGCTCCTATATCTATTCTACTGTGTCGGCATGATGATGTGCGATAAATATGTGTTGGCATTCGCTATGCAACTCGAGGGAACGCGGTGAGTCCGTTCTTATGGTGTTGTTTCGTATTGATGGTATTGTTATTGTTGTATGTTTTGGGTTGTTGGCTCTGCCTGTTAAGCCCCACGCGGGGTCCGCGTGGAGGGGCAAAGCGCTCAGGCCGGATGCCTGCACGTGGCCCTCCACATGGACACCGCGTGGGCAGCGGTGTTCAATGCCAGGCTCCTACATGTCATCGGGTAGTATCTCCCCCACGGCATTATGTTGGCTACAGCCCAGAGCTAAAGGGACCAGTTCAGTGGGACGCGAAGGGACGGACCCAGGGAATCCTCAATTCAGAAGTGGCTCTTAAGGGCATGGGACCATACACCTCCCCGGGGTACTTGGCCTTGGCAGCTCTGAGTGGCCCATGGGGCAGGTTGTTGTCCCACGTGTTGACCACACAGTCGCTGCACTGGGACCATCGACTTGCAACACTTTACCTAGCAGCTGTAGTTTTAGCTTATGATGCACTTATTATATGAGTTGTTCTGAATGCTGGAATCTTATCATTAACGTATGGATTTTTTTTATTTTCTTCAGTCAATGTCGAGCGGAAACGCGACCGTTCTCCCCAAGAGGGCGCGATAGTTATTATGCCATGCGTTCCACACCGCACTCTTAGGATCTCAGATGGAGCCCATCCAATGACTATAATAGTTCTCGACGTGATATGCACCGATAGTAAAGAAAAGAAACAGGGCGCACAACAGAACAGAAGGCAGGATTACTTGGCGCCACCCTGATGCAACCTCTTGTACTAATTCTTCTCCTTCCTTTGGTGTCTTTTGAATTTCTATTGAATTCATCAAAATAATAGCTTTTTGTGCAAGCACGCAGTGAAACAGAAAGCACTTCAGAGTTTCCCACGAGATAACGCGCTCCAATCGTCTCATATCAGCTGTTGGAATTTGGACGGCGTTACGCTAATTAACGAGTCCGCAAACTGCGGCGCGGTCTCGCGCGGCCCAAAATCGTCCAAATAGGGCGGCGCGGGCTGGGCGGGAAGAGAGCGGCGGGCAGCACCGTGTAAGAAACGAATGACTCCCGATGATGATTTTACACATGATTCTCTCTGATCATTTGCACGCTTTCAAAAGCCTTTGTTTAAGCCTCTTCATCAAGCAGAAGGACGTAAACATGATACAACTTCGTAAGTACTTCAAAGGTGCTTCAGCGCAAATGACTTACAGAAAAGTAACAGGTAGTATGCTTCAGACGTTAAGGTTGTAAAGATTGCGACTCAGCGTATGTCATTTATAGGTTTAGAAAGCTCGGCCCGTTCAGCTTGGCTGTCTGTTCATATCCTTACCAACACCATGGACAACGTAAGTTGCACGAATTTCGGGCATCACCAAACCTGGGAGGTTTTATTCTCAGGAGATGGTGGGTATTTCGCGCATTCAGCAGCGACACTATCGACAAACATGCCACCAGATGTTGCGACCCGCGTTGTGGAAGATGTCTACAGAGAGTTAATTCGGTAATGGATTCGTAGTGTGAAAAGGCGAAGCTTAGAACCATGTTATACCCCATCCGGGCGGGAATCGCTCCGGGACCCCGCGCTGGGCCACTAGTCGCAGCCGGCCACGCTCGCCGTCCTCGGATCGCCGCCGACAGAGGACGAGAGGGCTGTTATACTTCCTATCTGAGGTACGTCCCGCGGAAGTCGAGTCGGCGTAGGTTAGTATGAACTTTGATTCTTTTTGACTCTACAGTAGCTGTTAGAAAGCTTTCCGTCGAATAGGATCACTAGTAGAACACCACGTTGCTGCTTTTATTGAGAACATATGGACCCTGAAACTAAAATGCAGCGAGTAGGTATTCTCTGAACTTCACCAATACTCAAGTGCAGGCGTATAGACCTTCGTTGTTAGTACGCGTATAGATCTTAATTGTTGCACTCTACACCCAGCACCTGAATATTTCGCCTCGTCAGGTGATTATGCCAGCGAACCATTATTGTGAAATTTCCATTAAAGAGACATTCAGGGATAACGGGTGAGCCCTACCGACTAGATGTCCTTTAATAACACGCTAAATATAGAGAATTTATGCTGCAATGAACAATTCGTTTGGATATGCAATTTTCTCCAATGGTCAAGCAACTGCCTCCAGCAAATCCGCCCGTCTCCGGAGAGATCACATCCCAATGAAGCATAATTCTCTTTAAGTGTTAGTATCAGTGCTCTCTTGCTATGTATTTCGGCTTTGCTGTTGTTTCTAGGTTTCCGCATACTAATATATATCCCCGCTCAAGTGGACACACTTTGAAAAAAATGGAATTATTGTTTTGCTTGTTTAGAAAAAAGAGAAGTTCAAAATCAAATTAAGGTTTTCCACAATTCCCAGTTTGTTGCGCCATGCATTCATCTGAAGCCTTGATGAGTCCTTGTTTCATTAAGGTTGCACAACACAGGCTACAATCTCGTTACTGATAAATTAACTAACATCTGTAGAGCTTCTTTAAACGCTAGAATTTCGCCAGTGCGCTAAAATTTGTGTCAAAATGGAGGATTTCCGAAAGGCATGAGCGCTAAATGAAATGCTACATCATTACGGCTAGCTCTTCAACAATCAATTTATTCTGAGACGCAAGCTTTCAGGCATTTCAAGGTGTTGACTACACCGAAAAATAACCATCCGAGCAGCTGGGGATGGATGAGATGCTGACTCTTATCCAAACCGTGCAGAGCAATCCTGAGCTATAGGTCGAACGGAACCCTGTCTTCAAGGATAACGTTAAAAGAAAACAAACATGGAATGCCATCCCAGCGCTCATGGAGGACTAGATCGAGAAGAAGTGCCAGAGTAGAGCAGATGTTTAATAGTTTTCCTAGCTTTTTCTTTAATGTGGCCTATCACGGTATTTTCAGTGATAGAACTGTATCGCACAAGGGGAACCTTAAGGACTCCTACTGTAGGAAGCGGCAAGCGCAGGGAACTGTTGGCACGCAGCTCAGGAAGTGACAGAGGCAGCATCCGCCAACATGTCGCTAAAAAGAAAAGCCTGGCTAAGAGCCGATGAGTTGTTTGTCTGCGTCCATGGACCAAGGGTTATTTTCAGGAAGGGCGAGCGTCATTAATTCTCTAATCAACACGATATCTGAGTAGAACGGCGAGGGTCGAAGACTTCTCGATGAGATATGCAAGGCTACTTACCTTCCTGTTGGACTACCAAGAAAATACCATGGTTGTCCATTTCGAGAAATGGTAGATCCTAAGTTGGCACATCGGATTGCAATGTATTTGTTGCATTAGCCCTATGATTAGGAGTCCCTGCAAGCATGCTCGTATAGAGGTGGCACAAAAGACTCAGACGTGATCTTCGGCCCTCCAAGGCTAATATGAGAATTGATGCTCCTTTGGAGATTACCGTAACTGCAGTACCGTGTAGGGAAGAAGATGATGTAACTAAAGTGAGGAAATCATTCACTCTGGACTCAGTAAAACGGCAACTACGCTAGCTTTTCAGATGGCTAGAGGAGTAAAACGGCAACTACGCTAGCTTTTCAGATGGCCAGAGGTTCAAGTCAACGCCGCTACAGCAGCAGCACAACAGAGCTCATGCGCTAGCTGCAAAAATCTTCGGACACAAAAAGAAGCTGTGGAAGTCATGGAAGAAGGGCATTGTTCTTGTTACTTACAATAGAGTTCACTATATTCATCAAACTATCTGCATTTGCGACAGTCAGGCAGATTTAAATTCTCATCGGAAGGCAGATAAAAGGATCATAGAAGGCAAGGTCAAACAATGATATGAATTGTAGTACAACAATCAGTGTACGTACTGCGGCGCCTGTCCTTACGGATCTCAATGCGATTGTTTTTATGACTCCAAATAACTGTGTACATATACGCTGCTTTAATTCACGCTCCGGAAGGTTGGGTTCCATGTTACTTAGCTAATAGGCTGTGTAGTGGAGTATCTTCAAGCCCTCTTGATCATGAGATAATGATTTCAGGACTGTTGCAAAATGAAGAAAAACAGATTAACCCACTGTTAGTCAATCAAAAGTGGCTACCTCACCATTTGACGTTAGCCAAGTTTATGAAGAATGCGAACCATCATCTGACGATCGCTACGTTACGGAGAGGGCAGAGGCACCGACCGAATTGACGTGAAAAAAAAAGCTCTTCATGAAGCAGACTCCGTAGGTAACGACTCCCAGACCTTGAAATATTGAGAGATAGAAGTAGCTACTTGCAGATTATGGCTAGCATACGCGTTCACCTACTGACTTTGTCTAACCAAGATCCCTCAGATAGGTAAGATCCCTCATGAAGACGTCGGCGAACATATGTCGAAGTTGATTGCCGATGTGAAAGGGTTGAATAAAGGCACTGTCGAAGCCATTCCACGTCAGCGCAAGCCCAGCTTGGATCATCTGGCCGTTCGGATTTACCAGCGACGGGAGCCTGCCAAACCACGCTGCTATTCGGTTGAAAAATGAGTTCTTAGATTTTCTTTTTTCCACTTAAAGCTACATTTCCAACGATCGTCATCGAAGCGAAGCGGTAAATCTTGTGAGAAGCCAGACTCTCAGCGCCTCGAAGAAGGTCGATGGTCTCCAGTGCTGCATACTCTGCTACAGGAGAGGTCGTCATCGTCGTGTCGTGATCGTCGCGTATTGTCTACAGGACTCGAGTCCTAATGTTGATGTAGAAAATTGATATGATGATATGTAACTCCTAAAAATGAAAGACTTTTCGACATTTTATTATGATATATAATACATAACGAAGGAATGTAACAAAACTTTAAATGCAGGAATTAAACGCAATTGACGAAAACAGCGCTACAACTCAGGGAGCGCAGTCACTATTGGTCGACATCGATTCCCTAACCGGTGATTTTGGTCTTCTCTCATTGTCACATCATCGATCGAAGTGGGAGACAGTCAAATGCTCTTGTAGCATTTCCTCCGGCCAGTGCACCGCATGGACCACCTGTACCATAGAAATTGCGTCCACGTGAGGTATCACAGATCTGCAGACTTCGTGCAAAGCTAAAGTAAAGCCTAGTAATGAAAGAATGACAGAAGAGTGAAACCTCTGGAGTTCCATTTAGTACATAGAGTATACGCTCGTCTTGGACTGATAAAAAATAAATTTATAAAATATCAACATATATATAAATATATATTGAAAATAAAAAATAAAACAAGAAGATAAAAATAAAAAATAATTAATTAGAAATTAATTAAAAATTAGATAATATAAAACGGTAGTACAATATGTATAAAGGATAAGAAAATGTTTCGTTCATTGTGTGTTTTTGTGTTTTTCTTAATTGTAGAACTTAGTTGTTAGTGCATTGGTATAAATACAACAATACATTACCTTGTAGTGTACCAACAACTGAGTTAATTAGTAACCTTCTTCACTGAAGAGCTTCGGCGTAACGAATTTTAAGCATATTTTGTTTGAAGGTAGAGGCGAAACAAAACATGTTTGTTATTGTTGTTAGTTGTCAATGCTTGTTGTTGTTGTGGTCATTTTGTCATGGTTGTTGTACCGTGGAAGTTTGTGATATAAAAAAAACTGTGAGATGTTACATATTTTTATTTATAGATTTGCATTTAATACTATTGAACGCCATCGTAGTTTCGAATCTCTTCCATGTCATATCCTGCTTTGGCAGAGGAGGAATCTGCAATTATAGTTAGACCAGTCTAAGAATCAAATTGAAAATCCTCAGAAACTCCAGAATAATAACCAAACAATATGACATGGGAGGCCTAGTAGCATAAGTACGACATAGAACTACACTTTTCTAAACACCGGTCGCTTTCTCAATCTATATTAGCTTTGTTCTTGTTTTCACTTGTTTTTTCCTGACCAAGAAGTTGCCTGCCATTTCAAGAAAGTATGAACTAGACATATTGATCTTAGGTCGGCAAGAAGCCATCTCGTCAGCGTTGACGCAAGTACAAAAACAGGAGTACCCTAAGGGACTAGCACTTTATCACAAACGTTTTCTGGGATAGCAGAGCAGGTGAAGTGATGCTTTCATTTAATACTAGAACCCGCGTCTAGCATATAACATCTAAGAATGGAAATCATAGTGCATCGGTTCGAGTCTTTCCATAGCTAGAATTTCGGTCGCAGTTTGCCTTACTAACACTTGCGATTCACACCTTTGAGAGTTTAAACGAAGAAAAAGGTCGCACGCGCAGGTCGACCGGTCGATACCGTTTACTGCCCGACGGCAATAATAATTCTCCGATTCCTGTAGTCAATCCTTCTTCCTACCCACCCCCCTCCCGCTAATATTTCCTTACCCTTGTACTGGTAGAGACGGAGTGAGAGTGAAAAATGCGCACCCTCCTCACACGAAGCCTTTATGAGGTTTTCTAAAAATCCAACGCATGTTGCGTAAAGTTTGATCTACTGCACGTCTTCTGGATCTGGACACACGTTATACGACGTCGGTGCTACGTCAATACGAACGCGTGTTGCATATCGTCTGCGACACATTTGCTGAGCTCAGATCAGGGGTGTGCGTAATTACCATTTACGGTTTACGATTTTAGGGGCATTTAGTGTGCAGGCGACGCGCGACGCGATGTTATGATAGGCTCCCATATCGATCGCGTGAGGCTGTGGATCGATATGGGAGCTTACCGTTACATCGCGTAGCACGTCGCCTGAACACTAAACGATCCCATACGATTTGCGGCAATTTTTGGGATTTTTTTTACGATTTACGACTTACGACATTTTTGATCGTAAATCTCCAACTAGAGCGCGTTAGTTGTGAATCTAGCGCGCTCTATTGGAGACACTCACATCTAGCGCGCTCTAGCAGGAGCATGCCTAAGTCTAATTTTCAGCAATACTTTGCGGTTTTGCTTTTATCAGCTTTTTGGAAATAGATGACTGCAACTGCATGCATGTGCTCGAACCAGGTAGAGTTCGAATCCTCGGCTAGCTCAACGATGGTCGCCTTCAACCATCACTACTTCATTTAATGGTCGTTGTCTGCACGCAATTGATAGGGGAGTAACACGTCTTCGGGTGGTGCGAGAAAATTCATTACGGGGGCCGGACCGCCATTCAAATACCACCAATATCAAATATTGGAAAGTGAGAATTGCATGATGCATCTCGGCCCAACGATCGCTACTTGTTGGTTATGAATGCGCGAAAATGAGGAATTCCACGTAGTCGAAAATAGGTAACCACTCACTTTCAGAGATTTTTTCCGTCTCACACGAGAATCAGAATTTTTTGAAGAGAATTGATTGAAATTCGGCGTTTCAAATGTATCCACTTGTGAAAAACAAACTTGTTACTAAATTCAGAAGTTGATTGGGCCACCATTATTTTTTACAACATTATGCATCGTATTGTTCAAGCTACTGACAAGGTTCTGGATGATTTTGAGTTTGCTGGTGTCCCATGAAATCAAAATGAAATCAAATCAAATCGCCACCCCGTCATTGACCTGTCGGTTATTCGCGTAGGCTCGTTGAACCACGACCCCCCCCCCCACATGTTCTCCATTCCGTTGCTTTCAGGAGAACAGGCCGGCCATTCCGTTACCTAAATGATGTGACGGTGGAGGAATTCAGAGGATCTAGTGCGGCCCTGCAGAAATCAACGCGAAACGAGATATAGGCAGGTTTTAGAGTGGATACATACTTTTGAAACGCACTGTATACTTTGCATACCGTCGAAGATTACCATTAGGTTTAAGATAGTGTGCTACTAGGTTGGTGCATAAGTTATCGGACATTTGGGGCATGAAATATTTATTATCACAACATACGAACAACAATATTAAATCATTTGAAGTAACCACCATTTACATCAAATGTCTTTCGCCAACGTGCTGGTAAGTCATGGATGCCCTTTCTCCAAAACGTGTTGTGATTCGAAAAATGTGAGCAGTGCCTCCTTGACATCCTCTTGGTTCCTCAATTGCTGGCTGTCCAAATAGCGTTGAAGGCTTGAATCAATTGATAATCAGGAGCGAGATCTGGTGAGTCAGGCGGATGTGGAAGAACGGTCCATCCGTAGTCCGCCAACTCAGCCGCGGTCGCTCTAGCAATATGCGGTCTAGCGTTGTCGTGTTGAAAATACACCTTCACTTGCTCTCCTCGTGTGGTTTGAAGGTGGGTCCTCAACTTCCTTAGTTGGTTGACGTAAACCTCTGCCGTCACAGTTATTCCTTCGTCCAGCAGCTCCCAGTATTCCACGCCAAGAACGCTCCACCAAATGCATAGCATCACCTTTTTCACGTGAAGGTCGGGTTTCGGAACGTCCTCTGCCTCTCTTGCGTCAACCCACTATACACGCCGGTGATAATTAGAGTAGAGTATCCACTTCTCATCCCCGGTGACAAGGTTGTCCAGCCATCCGTGTGTACGTCTGAGGGTAAGGAGAGACAGAGCGACATCGGCTCTGCGATCCATGTCATGTTGGGTCAAGTCGTGAGGTACCCAGCGACCCAATTTTTGCACCTTGCCAATCGACTTCAATCCTCGAACCACTGTTGAGTGACTAACACCAAGAGTGCTTGATAGTTCGCGAGTGGTTTGGTATGGGTCCGCTTCCATTACTTCGGAGGCCATCCAAATCCAGTGTCATCGGGCGCCTTTCTCGTTCATTACCTTCAACGGAGAATTCATCAACTGCAAACTTCGAGAACCACTGGTACACAGCACTTCGAGCAGGAGTACTCTCGTTGTAAACATCCTTCAGGCGACGATACGATTCGTTGGCATTGAGGCCAGATTGATGCAGGAATAACATGACGTGCCGAATATGCGTCTCAGTTGGGATGAATTGCTTAGCCATAATAGCTGACGTTAACAACGCAGAAGTAAATGTTAGGAACAGTTTTGTAGCCCTTTCCTTTCTCTATCGATCGATCATTTACGCGTTGATATATGTGAGAAATTTGGCGGGAAAATGCGCTTTTAATTCAGGAGGGATCAAATGTCCGAGAACTTATGCACCAACCTAATAGGATAGTCACTAGATCGTAGCATAATTCATGATTCTCTGCCGTTGTTCAAGCTCTGAGGCGACTTGAGATGGAAAACTCCTTTATTCAATCGGAAAGTTGAAGATCTGGTAAATTTTTACCCTTTTCTTAAAGTCCCATATCGGTCAATGTCTTGTAGGCAGTCCTCGAAAGCATTTCGTCTGTCTGCCTTTTAAAGTAGCAGTGATTACATGGGGCGCTCTGCATTTCTACGTTAATGCGCTGTTGCAGTTTGTATACCCGAAAACAACGAGGCTATTTCTTTGTTATGAAGCACGCAGGGCACAAAGTAACGCCTCTTGTAGACAAGGACGTGCAATACACGGATAGTTTTCTCTGAGACCATTTTTGAATCTCCACTCTTGTTACGGGTTAAGACTTCCGACGGTTATGTCGTATTTACGATATACGATCTACGAAGTTTCGGATTTCATTTACGCACACCCTAGTTCCGATGCACGTTAAACGGCGTCTTCGGCACGTCTGGCGCACGTTGGACGACGATTGCGGCACGTCTTCTGAATCCCGGCACCCGGCACTCGATCCATACCGGATCTCTATCCGTTGCCTGCACAACATCGCAAACTTGAGTGATTCGCCGCAAAGCTTATATGTAGGTTCGCCAGCAATAATCCATGGTTAAGCTCAAAGAAAAACGGGCTGGTATGCAGCGCGATGTCGAAGGTGCCTCTTTGCTTTGGTCTCCCTCTCCGTGGATGACAAGGTGACTACGGATTGACTGAATAATATATAAATAGTAAGGCATTGCTCACGCTGGGCTTCTTTAATTGAGGCGCTTCGCCATACACAGCTGTCAGATCAGGTTTTTTTCTTTTTCTTTGATACATCACATTTTTTCTTATTTGAATTCCATTGCACCTGCTAGCATCGACAAGGCGATGCTGTCTAGGTCTCCGTATAATAAAGGTGACTTGTAGAATACCGTTAACATTTTAGTGAGGTATCGCTGATTCTCCGATGCGGTTATGATGGAGCTCTTCGTCATCCAGGAAAAAGCTGTCGCCGCTAATACCACAGCGTGAATATTCATCGCGATTTTTTTTTGACGAAATGCGACCCTTCTGAAAAGGTTCCGTTGAAATGGCACGTAGGTGCCACATCACAGCGAGCGTAACAGTTATTGGAGGAGTGTGTGCATAGTAGCGCATTGAAATTCCTCAAATAAGAAAAGTGACAAAACAACTAAACCAAAACAAAATCCATGAAAACATAAACATAAACATATAACATGTGACGCATAACAAGCACAGGCACCTGGGAATACATAGTTTGCAGCCTACAAAATTCGGGATGGTCTTCTCACCATTTGTGATGAATTAGTTGAAAAATTATACCGATTTCAATGTGCTCTGTTCAATCGCTTGTAGCACGGGGATTTCGAAAATACCTGTTAGATGTTTGAGCCTCTGCTTAAACAGAGCTTCAAATTTTATTCATGAAATTACCAATTTTCGACCCTTTTTTCAGGATTGGGAAATAATAATTTACGATGTTTACTTAAACCTGCTCGTTGATGAAGGCACGGGAACAAGTGAAGCCTCCGTACTACTAGGACAATTTCTCTTGTTCCAAGGATGGTTGTAGGCAAAACCAGAGCCTCGAATAGCAGGCAGGTTTCAAATTGAGTCACAGACATTGACGAGAACTATTCCTTGCGTTGTCACCCTTTTGCTCAAATTTCTATCAAAAACAAACCCGCTCTGAACAACAGGAAGTTGATTCAGAAAGTGCGCACTAAACGCGATTTAATCTCATAAGTGAAGGCCTTGAAAGTGTACTCTATTCTTTGATGAAAAATCAGGAGAGTACCAAGAAAGAGAAGGAATCTGCCTTTCCATCCGTTTGTGGTGCAACAAGAAGCTGCTATATAACTGGATCAGCCCATGGGATAGAACATGCATCCTAGACTTTTTAAAGATTAGCGGATCCACGGCTTTTCACAGTGCTTCTCAAAGGTGATTTTGTTCCACAAAACTGTTGCTAGTGCAACCTTGAATGTCAGTTATATATCCCAGTCCCTAGCCTTGTGAGACAGCACTCGACCCCCTCAGCTTCGTTCCTGATTCTTTGTATTCTTCGATGCATCTAGTTCAACCATACTGATCCTATTGTAGCAATAGAGCTTTCATTGACTGCCAGATGTGAGCTTCTACGTGCGTCAGCTATCTGGCTAGGGCGTTCAAAGAGTTTCCGCACTCCAGGCCTTTTCGACTTGAACGGGGTGCGGTTGAATGTAATGCAGTTCTATTAGCTTTTATGCTTAATATCAGTTCGATAATGCAACCGTTATGTGAAAGGCATCTGCATTGTCGGTGAAATGCGATCGGCTGTAAGGCTCTCCGTTGTTCGTTCCGCCACAAAGATTGCAAAATATTACGTGTCCACTCTGGAGCCTTAGTTCACCTCTACCACTCATTTCTGTTTCTGAAATATGCGACCGTGTCAAATATTACTTCCTCAACCTCAAAACTATCTAGCCGTTCCACACTTGCTGTCGACTATGGGTTGAAGGAGCACGTGTGCAAGGTGTACATTCGCCTGCATTTTCGCGTTCGACCAACGCCAACAAGGCATTAGCCTTTGCCACTTGTTTCGATAAGAGAAACTCACTTGATGAAAGAGCGTAGGGTGGGGAACCATTACCATTAGCGCTGGGGTGAGACTAAAACATCGGTCGTGCTCACAAACCGCCCGTCGAATACAGGCATCATTTTAACACAGAGCTGCAAAAACCTAACCTATCGTCTCCAGAGTAAAAAATACAAATTTCTGAGATTGGAAACTGTCGTGGATTCTGTTCCATACGGCCTTCTTTGTAACAAATCGGAACAACGCAATGTCACATCGTATGGGTGTATACAGCTCATGTTTTTCGAGATAGTGCTACGGCGTCCGCGGGAGCCGACGCGCACTCGCAAAGTCCGGCGAGTGTGAGAAGTATGCGAGGGTCCCTGGTGCGAGGACGGCATCGGGGGCAGCAGAGCTAGTCCGAAAGTCCCGCAACGTAAGCAAGACCCGCGTGGCAATGCTTAATGTGGGTACGTTGACGGTCCGCTCGTGCGAGTTGGTTGAAGCACTGGAGCGTAGAAGAGTTGATTTCTGTGCGGTGCAGGATACGAGGTGGTCCTGCAGCAAGTCAAGGGACATAGGACATGGCTTCAAGGTCGTTCTATGTGGAAGTCCCAGGACCACCAGTGGTGTTTGTATAATCGTCTCCAAGCGTTTTCGAGACTCGATTGCAAGCATCGAGCGCTTTGACGATTGATTGATGAAGATCGTTGTCGCCGCTAAGGAGCGACTCTTCCACTTCTTCTCTGCGTATGCTCCGAAAACTGGATGTTCCGATCAAGCCAAGGATGAGTTTTAGAGCCTGCTTGATGAGAAGGCAGCAGAGGTACCGTCGAAGAACGTCATCATTGTCGCTGGTGACCTTAATGGGCACGTAGGCGTTGCGAAAGACGAGCACAGCTGTCATGGTGGATTTGGCTATGGGTTGCGTAACACCGATGGTGAGCGTATCCTTGAATACGCGAATTCGCTTAACCCCACCATAATGAACACCGTGTTTCGTAAACTTAACTCCCACCTTATCTCGTTCTATAGTAGGAACACCAAGACGCAGATAGACTTCGTCCTTGTGAGAGATCGTGACCGAAATCTCGTCACAGACGCGAAGATTATGCCGTATGAAACGGTCGCCCCACAGCATCGTCCGCTGATCTGTACTTTGAAGATCGCCCCTCCGAGGCTGAAACAGGTCGAGCGATGCGGTGCTACAAGAATGTAGGTGGCGAATGAAAGAGAAAGAAGCAGCTGTGATTTCTCGCGTACGGTTACCGACAGTCACGACTGTCGACGAAACTTGGAAGAAAGCGATCGACGCGATACTTCAGGCTGCGAGGTCAGAACTTGGCACTACGAAGCCTGCACGACGAAATGTCGACATGCAGGCATGGCTGTGGACGAAAGATGTGAAAGAAAAGGTTCGAGAGAAGAAAGCGCTCTATCATGTGTTTCTCAGCGACAAGACCACCAATAACTGGCAAAAGTACCACGAAGCGAAAAAAGCTGCCAAGAAGGCTGTGGCCGTTGCAAAGGCACTCATTACAATGATGTCTACGAAGAGCTTGACTCGTGCGATGGTGAGCGGTATTTGTACCGACTTGCGAAAAACCGTCATCGCCAATCCGAGGATATAGAGAAGTTCTTTGGCATCAATGATGAGAACGGCCATCTTCTGACAGAGCGCAAAAAGGCCTTGAAGCGATGGCGCAATTATTTCGAGGGAATTTCGACTGAAGAATTCCCTCATCCGGCCGTCCCTTCTGTGGCTCTTGGTCCGGTCCACAAAATCACTGTGGAGGAAACTGACGAAGCTCTGAGGATGATGAGACCGGGCAATGCGGCTGGTCCAGATGACTTGCCAGCTGACTTATGGAAGTCGACGTTCTGGCACTCTGCTGAGTGGTTGGCCAAGTTTTTCAACCAGGTTGTAGCGGAGAAGAAGGTGCCTGGTGTTTGGCAGGAAAGTACGACGATCCCGATTTGGAAGAAGAAGGGCAGTCCTGCAGACTGCTCAAGTTACCGTCCGATTCGGTTGCTCTCGCACAGCATGAAGATCTTCGAGCGTATCCTCGATAGCCGAATTCGCGAAATCGTCAAGCTTTCCAGCAATCAGTGCGGCTTCGTGGCTGGTGGACATGAACTGACATACCCCCCCCCCCATATGATTGTAGCACCATCGATGCCATTCATGCTGCCCAACTCCTGGTGGAGAAGCATCGCGAGAAAAAGAGGCCGGTGCATCTTGCCTTTCTCAACTTGGAGAAGGCCTTCGATCGCGTGCCGCGTGAGGTTATATGGTACGCCCTACGACAACACGGTGTTCCCGAAGAACTTGTAGAGTGGGTGCGAATGCTATACTCTTGTCCAAAGAGTCCTGTGCAAGCCGCAGCAGGAACCTCGACGAAGTTTCCTATCTCTGTTGGGATGCACCAAGGATCTGCGCTTTCCCCACTCCTATTTGTTGTCGTAATGGATGCCATTACGCGAGATCGTCAGAAGCCCGTCCCTTGGGCGTTGCTATATGCTGATGACGTGATGCTCGCCTGCGAAGACAAAGGTGAACTCGAGCGAGAGGTGCAAGCTTGGTGCGACCGCCTGGCGATGTTCGGACTCAAACTGAACGTCAAGAAGACCGAGTATTTTACGACTGATCTATATGAGTCCGGCTCCATTAAGATTAGCGGTGCTGAGCTTGCACGCACTTCGGTGTTCAAATTCTTGGGATCAGCAATATCCTCTGATGGCGGTCTGATAGTTGAAGTGAACTCACGCGTGAGTGCGGCTTGGTCAAAGTGGCGCTCGTTGACTGGGGTACTCTGCGACAAGAAGATGCCAGAGCGCTTAAAGTCAAAGATCTACAAAACCGTCGTCCGGCCGGTAGCGATGTACGGAGCTGAGTGTTGGCCTGCGACAGAGGAAACGCAAAGTCGCCTCAGCGTAATGGAAACGAAGATGCTGCGCTGGATGGCTGGAGTCACGCGCCTGGACCGCATCTGAAACGAGGCTATTAGGCAGAAGTTCAGTGTCGCGCCGATGGCGGACAAGATGTGCGAATCTCGCCTGCGATGGTACGATCACGTTCTGCGTGGAAAGGAAGACAGCGTCCGTAAGATAGGCCTTAACTTCGATGTGTCTGGAAAGCGGCCTAGAGGACGCCCGAAGCAGCGCTGAGCTGATACGTTACATGTGGACTTGAAAGTAGTGGTGTCCACCCTGATCTAGCACGGGATCGGGAAAGATGGCGACATGTCACCAGAAAAGCGGAACCCGCCATGAAGCGGGACAAACGCTGAAGAAGAAGAAGAAGAAACTAAAAACGCAAAAACGCAGTTCACCCTCGGGATCAAATATTCGATCAAGAGGGCCATAAATCTAGACCACCATTGACTTGAATACGACTATTTGTTCGAGAGGACCCTTGGTTCTGCAGTTGCGCAGTTTTGCAGCCTTGCAGTTTTGGGTTAATTTACGTTTTTGCCCGATTGTGTTAAGCTGACTTTCAGAACACTTCGATTCCATAATTGGATTCAACACCATGAAAAGATGACGACACCAGAGTGTCGTCATCTTTTCATGGTGTGTGTCGAAGAAATGGTCCATTGAAAAGTTCAGTGCAAATTTCTGTGCTTCCCTGATAAGTACCATATTCTTGAGTACCTCTCGAAACTTTTCCAAGCGATAGTTCTTAAGTCCAGAGCAGCCGATAAAATCCACTTTCAGCAACTTTTATTTAGGCTGTTAAAATTTCCTTAAATTAGAGCGACCACTATATGAAGGTGAATTGCAAAATTTTCACTACTTTTGTTTGGATCACGACAAGGGTTCCAAAATGTCCCTATTTAAAAATTCGAGGATTCGAATCCTTTACTTGAAAAGGTCTAAGCATCGGAAAGCTACTTGACATTGGAAAGCTCGATTCTCCTCCATGCTAAAGCCTGAATAATTTCAATGCACTGCTATTAGAAAAGTCGTATTTTCAATAAACCTTGCCTTCCATTGCCACCTCAATGATTTTATAGAACCTATTTCGAGGGCGCATCACTCCTATTCTTACGGACTTCCATCAAACATTTTTATTCCGGAACGTCCAATCCTTAGCTTTAGCTTGGCCAGCTATTTTATTCTTACGAAGTGGATGGTGGTGAAGCTGAGCGAACCACATCAACTTGGCAAAGTTTTTCAATAAAACAGCTGGCATCCTCTGTATTATCTGCGATCTCGCCTACCTGTATTTGTGCCTTATTACACTCACCATTCGTCATGCCTGTCCAGGAGGACGTGCGACCTGCAAGCTTCTGAACACCAGAGGGGAGGTGAATGCGTGGAATTTGCGGGCAACAGTCATCCTCTCCTCCCATCCACACGACTCCTCGCAGTATAAAAGGGATGCCGAAATGCAAGCCAGCAGCACTTCTGGGACTCTGTGAGGCCCCATCTACCAAGTTCCTCATCTGAGGTATTCGGACTGATCCTCTGCGTGCTTCTCCTTTCACTTAATCCATATCACGGCATTGCATTCTCTAAAACGGTTGTCGCAGTGCTTTTTTTATTCAGAAGGTCCTCTGTTCGCCTATTTGAAGTTGCTAGCTTTCCTAGAACTTCAAGAGACAACGTCATTCTGTACAAAGCGCTCGGTTTAAGTAGGCCTCCAAGTTGCATTGGCTGCGAGATGCTTCGCTGTGACGCCGATCATTTCCACTCGATCCATCTTTTCCGAAAACGATCAAAACGGCGAAACATCGACGTGCAGCTATGTCATGTCACTGCGCAGCTCAAAAGAAAGAATTCAGCGCATCTTATGTGCCGTGTGAGTACAGGTGTATGTGGTTGCTTTGCGTTCGAGGTCATTGCTCGTGATAGAATGGAGCATCTCGCTTATTCTACTGGAAAATTATCGATTGGAATTGTTCGTGTCTTATGAGGTAGATAACGAAATGTGCATACTTCACTAGGCTTAAAGAATCAGCTGAAATCTAAATGTCGTTAACCTTCGATATAACATGACAGAAAAGGCTTACCTTTACGGCTGCTTAATTGTATATTGGAATTCGATCGCTTTTATGTATTAAACCTTGTCTAGAAAATCGGTGGCTACATGTTAAGGTTGGCTTTATCTGAATCCATCCTGATATCACGGATGAGTGCTGATGCAGGTCAACGCATCAGCACTCATCCGTGATATCAGGATGGATTCAAATAATTTATCGCTTAGAAAATGTCGAAGTGTGAATGTCGAAGCAAAGTGAGATTTCATGTTGGAATTTTCGCTATGTAAGGCTCATTATACATGTGCCAGCAAAGTCAGAGGCGTAGGCCATCGCACGCGCCCGGTTCCAGGTTCTTCGTTCGACCTTCCCGATTATATTATATTATATGATTATATTATAGCCTGCGACCCACCCGTAAATTGGAACCATTCCTGTTCGGAAGGTTAAAACAAGAGCTCCATCGGCTGACCACCTCAAGTCGCTTTATAGGCGCGATCTAATTACCTCAGTAATATCGCCTAGATATGAGATTTGGGGCGCATATTAAAAGAGAGGTAAAGTCGTCCTTTTATCTTATTCTAACACTAATATCAGTGAATTGAAACATAGGTAATATATGCGTATTTCATGTGGTCTTTCTGACGATTCGCAAGACTAATAAATTAGCAAGTGCATAATTTCTTCTCTGAAAGCCGTGCTACCAATCCTATATACCCAAAAGAATACGAAACTATTAATTTGCCACGGTGCACGACTGGGTCTCTGCAGATATGGGTTCACACTTTCGATGAGACCACCTTAGAATTTTCAACCTCGTTACGATTCACCACGATTTACGATGTACGAAATTTCGATGTGATGGTATAAAGTTTAATGTATGGCGTTAATCAGTCGCTTTTATTAGGTTGAGTCATAAATTTTGCAACATTTCTGTTTTTTTTCCTGGAATTCAAAGAAAACCCACTAAAGTGTTATATTCTGTTTGAAAGTTTGTTTCCGAGTGATCATTTCGAGTTATAAATCGTAAATTTTCGTTGCGTTGTTGGAACGTTTCGTACACTAGAACGATGGCCATGCAAAGTGAAAAAGTGTGTGATTTCATTTTCAATTAGTTCAAGCTGGGCAGCAACCCAGCGACGGGACCAAGCACAATCAGGGTGTCACCGGCAAGTTCACTCCTAACCGAATGAACTGTTGGAGATGTTGTCAGCAGTTCCTTTCAGGGCGGCAAAGACAAACCACTCGCGGGAAGACCAACTGCTGTAAACAAAGGGCGCCTGCCCAAATCCATCAATTAGAATTCTTCTTAAACCACACTAGGACTGACCGCTGGTCTCCACAACTCGCAATGAACTACCCCTCGTCGGCTGCAGCAGATCGGAATGTCGCCAAAATCGCCTTCGCCAGTGCCTCATGCGTTGAAGGAAACCCATGTAAATCCTGCTTCCGACTGCCGAGAGCTCCAGCACCAGTTCAGGCGAGGGGCCTGGATCGAATCGTTACGAGCGATGAAAAGCCGATGCTTGAACACACTTGTATAAGCCTGGAGCGGCTGATATAGAGGCTATAAGTTGTTACAGGATGTTTTGTTACGATCAAAACTCTTGCGCCAGGCGGGACTCGAACCCGCATCTTCTGCTTTCCGGGCAGCGATGTTCGCCTTACACCACCGGCGCTGTTTGACCGCACGAAACATCGAAAAGCCGATGCTTCGCTGCAACTGTGTAGCCGGAAAGCAATAGCTGAAACGCAATGAGCTTGGGGTTCTGACGTCAAAACCGGAGCGCCACCGAAAGAAGATCCTGCTATGCGTCTGGTGGACCTGTAGTGGTCCGGTGCACCGGGAGCTGCTCCACGTAAGCAAACCATCCTTATCGCTCACTTTTGCCGACAACTCGATTAGTTCCAGCAAAACTTAGTGAAGAAGGAAGTCGATACGAGCCAATGTTTCATCCACTAGGGTAACTGCCGACCGCTTACGGCAGTTCATACACCGGCAAAAAGGTAGGAATTGGGCCAGACTAAAATCAAGTAACCACCATGAACCCCGGACATTGCGTCGTCTGACAGTCGTCGGCTTCGGTCGACGAAACACTTCCTCCGTATTCGGCGCTTCGCCGAAGTCGATGAGGTCATGGCAGTGGTACATGATGTCTTCAGATGGAAACGATCAAATTCTACAGAGACGTAATCCACTGTTCATGAAAAGCGGAAGAAACTCATTGAGAATAAAGGCAATTACCTCGTTTAAGTCATTCATTTTCCTTTTATGGTATAATCTTATTCTTGCTGGAAGACAAATTTTGTTGCAAAACTTATGACTCAACCTAATAGAATGCGCAACGCATTTTATTTCTACGGGATGTAGTTAAGTCATTTTGAATGCGAATTTGGTTACTACAATCACATGCGGTGAGAGGCCGATGGTCAGGTCAGTGCTCCCCTTCACATGGATGTCTGCCTCTTATTCACCGATCACCGAAAGGTGAACTTCTCGACTGGCTTAGTCGAGAAAACCGGCCCAAGAGCCTGGAATCGTCGGATGCACGCCACAGGCAGCGCCTCCTTCAAATTTCCACCACGTGCCCCTTTCCACGAAAAGAAGTGGTCGTCGAATCCAAAAAGTAAAATCCACCTCTTCAATGACACCTTCCGGTTCACTTGACTAAGCGTGTAAAATTGTACAGAATGTGGTCCTATATCCTTCCCTCTCTCCAAATTTAAGGTTTGGGTCTTGTTCATATCAACCAACCCTTCCTGACCAACGATGTGGAGTAAACTTCAATAAATGAAACTGGAAAAGATAAGGCATTGTGTTACTCATGGCCTGCACATTGCACTGCAAGCTTTTTCATATCTTAAACACTTGCACTACTCATCTTTTCGAAAAGTGCTTGAGGGAAAGCGCGTGTTGGTGCATTAGCGCTATTCATTAGCGCTTTTCCCTTTCAGCAGCTAATTGCATCAGATGTTTTGAACCTCAATGACCTAATGCCGTTCTCAGCAAGCTCTCTACATAGCATCTCACCATAATTGTTGTCTACAAATTTCCACAAGGCTTCGAAGCGCATTGAACGGTGTTGCTTTGATCGCTTCCTTTCCCAATTTTCAACTTGATTGAAAATCCTGCCTTCAAACTACTCGCCTGTTTAAAGTAATTTTAATTGCTACATGTTGTCTGCCGCTCCAGGCTTAAACAAGTGTGTTCAAGCAATTTTAATTGCGTTCGTGAAAAGGAAGCTTGAAGATTTGTCACCAACGCGCCGTAACGTTCTTGCCCAACCTAAACTGGTTACATATGTAGGATGGCTGACATAAAGAAGCACTGTATCGCTTCCTTGGCAACAGTTCCACTTGGCAGAGATAAGGGGCAGAACGGCAAGGACTTCTACAAGTAGTGAGTGCACTGATAAGCTTTTTCGAGGTTGAACTAGATCGTTCTCTAAAAGCTATGCCGAACATTTAGCCTCTTCTCGCACCACCAGGATCTGCGCAAGTACTTCAAGGGTGCAGAGAATTTCAGCGCCGATGATGTCCAGAAAAGCGACAGGTTTGTTTAGAAAAAAGTTTTCCGTGCATCTCATTTCTTATGCTTCATTAGTTTATTTGAAACAAGCACAAGGTAAAACTGTCATTATCAAAAAGCCAAACTCGAATTGGACGTATCCATATTGCACGACTTCATCTCCATGTTGCTAAGTGCAAGCCATAAGGTCTGCAACATAGGTTCGAGAAACTCGGAACCGGGCTCCTTCTGTCCCTTCACATTCTCGCCAACACTATTGATAACGTAAGTGACTAGGTGCTCCATACCGCTGTCCGATTGCGTGCCTTGTGTACTTCAATTTACAGGAGGAGGTGTTCCGCGCCTTCTGCCGCGCCACCATCGACAGACACGTCGGCCGTGGCCTGGAGCCTTCACTGTGGAAGGTTTGAGCGCCTTAACTTCTTGGAATTCCTTTCGCATTGTAATCAAATCCACTGACTCTTGTGTTTCTGCTAAGGTCTTCTGGAGCGTTTGGGTTGCGTTCTTGGAGAGTCGCGGAGCCGTGAGCGGTGACCAGAAGGCTGCATGGGACAAACTCGGAACCATGTTCAACGACGAGTGCCAGTACCAGCTTGCTAAGCACGGCCTTCCTCATACGTAAATGGGTGATGTTCACTCCAGAAGAAACATGCTGCACCCTGGCTGCTCTGAAATTTTCATCAATTTTCTTCGATTGTCGTAATCTTGCTGCTTCGAATAAATTTTCGAAAAAAAAACGTGTCGAGATGGTGGTAAATCGTTGCAACAAGAGCAGTCATATCATAAATTTTATCATCAAACAATGCCAATGCAGCAATAATCGCGGAAAAAAGAACGATGAAAAAGGTGATTAGGAATTCGGGAGCTGGAACTGCATCTACACTCAGCTATGCTCATTAGTGGTCACTGTCATTCGAAAAACCTGAAATGGTTTCACAAAACGGATATTTGAGCACAGAAAACAGCTAACATTTTTAAGATTGATCAACGGGCAGAGCTGCTGCTAAGCAAGATTTCAAAAGCTTTTTAAAAACAGTTTTTTATTAGGATTAATGCGGAACAACATAAGTAGAGGATAAGGGATGAAGGCCGAGAATCGCTGAACCACTATTGAGATGAGACACGCGTTTTTCTAATTCATGTAGGCAAATTGGAATGTAACTAGACCTGACGTACCTTGAAGAAATATAAAGAACCTACTGCTTTATTCCTTCTAAAACCCTTGATCCCAGCGTTTTCTCTGACTGCGAGCTTTGACTGTGTAAGCGCTGGTAGAGAAATGCAGGAAAGATGTTGACCGGATGAAGTGCAGAAGTATTGAGTGACCTAAAAGCTAGTATGGATTTGGCCTTTTTATTCTGTCACAACGATCAATGTTACGTGATGCAAACACGGGTTGGGTGTGCAATGATTCGTAATATTAGCTACCCTATCTTGATGAATCTGGTGGTGACTTTCTGGCTAGAAGATGTCTTCAAAGTCTAATGACCGTATCCATGTCCGCCACTGTTTGCTGAACTTCTACCGTTCTGGAAGCACGAGAAGACAGGCGACAGAACTGATGCGCAGGCAGTTCGGCCAGGACGCTACCTCCTGCAACTTGATGGCGAAGTGGTGGAGCGGCTTCAAGAATGGATAGTTTGACATAGAAGACAGTCCGAGGTTGCGTTGACCATCTTCTGTGAATGAGGACACAGTACTCGATGCGCTTGAGAGGAATACCCTATCTCCTTTGCGCGATGTGGAGAGGACCATTGGTTTTCCTTGGGAAATAGTGCGGCGTAATTTCCATGCCGGCAAAGTCACGAGAATACCGAGAATAGTTCTCCATGATCTCATATCGGAACAGAGAGAGATGAGTGCTAACACTTGGGGTATGAATCTCGCTCTCACCCACAGAACGATGCTGCTGAACTCGCTATACGCTAGGATGAAAAGTGGATCTACTACCGTAATCTAGCGTCCAGCTCACACTTGGTTGACTACGACACACCTCCTCCCACTCGTCAAAGTGGGATGTCCGAAGGAAAAAGCTACTGCTGTCTTTTTGGTTCTTACGCCACAGAATGGAGCAATATAATCTACTGCCAGAAAACACCACAGTTACCCCCCAAACAACATGTGAAGGACTGCAAGAGATAAAGTCCAAAACACTTCTCTTTTCTTCTTCATTCCTGTTCTATGTGGGACAACGCCAGTCCTCACAAATCTTCAATCACTCAGGCAACCCTAGAGGATCTTGAAATTGAGACCCTACTTTGCCCTTGATATAATACGGATATCTCGCCATGACTGCCACTCTTCCGGTCTCTCAAGGAGAATGCGATGGGAAGGAGTTCAACACGTGCGACGATGTCGAGAGGGAACTGCTGGCGTGGATCGAGTCGCGGAGCGCAGACTTCTGACGACATGGAGTTGACAGGCTTCCGGATCGCTAGGAAGGAGTTTTGTGCAACCGTAGTGGATACCTAATTGATCGTTGATTTGTTTGTCTCGAGTTACAAATAAATGAAAATTGAAAATGAGTGTCACACGAGCTTCTGGGTCACCCACAATGGCAACGGAGAACGCGTTGGAAAGGACAAGGGTTAGAGGAGTTGGGAAAGAGTTCAAACTGCACTAAAATGGAGTCTGTCACATGGTATGTATAGCAATCAGAGAATCCCACATGGATTAATAGGGCGAGGAGGTGGGGGGGGGGGGGTGGGTTGCACTGTGCAAGGAATAAATGATGAGGATTGAAAGTTGTGACATTACTGGAAGGAGAGCACCGCAGTTCTCATCTTCAAGGTGAAGCGAGAAGCGCTTTGTCTTTTTTAAGCGCACAGCGGCTAGGCCAAGGTAGAACTATCTTGGATATTACGCTTGATAGAACTGCGTTGGTGGTGTAATGGGTTAGCACTCGGCTCCGAAAGCAATAGTGGTCGGCTCGCTCCTGGCGCAACAGTTTTAATAGCAATTAAACATTCTTCCAGCAGAAGTGAGACACTTTTAAACGCTCCAAATACTAGGATTGAGCCGAATGCCAGATAGCAGGCGGAAGACCAGAATCTTAAGAAGGCTGCGATAGGCTGCTCTGCGCGCTACTCTAGAACTCCAAGAAGGGAGTGTCTCGTAATATTATGAGCCACACTTTAGCAGGATTTCTTTCCGACGATCATCATCATCATTATTTTCATTAGCATCTGTCCCACTTGACAGTGAGGTCCGCTCTTCTGTGGTGACGCCAATTCTCCCGATCAAATGCATGATCAGGATGCACACCAGCTCGGAAGCAGACATAACTCCAACGCCGCGCGAACCCCCCCCCCCCCCTGGCGTCGCGCACGGTGCGCGGCGAAATTGGACGAGTTGTCGCGGCCCGATGCTTCCGAGTTGCGGCACGCCTTTGCCTTATTTCAACGTTTCTTGGAAATGGTATATGAATGTGGCTTCAACAGGATGATTAGCGACAGTTATACAGGAATCCTGGTCATGTGGATGGTCTCTAGCGTCAGTATTTGCCATCTACAACTTCTTCGGTCAATTTTATCCGTGATTATGGTTATACTACGGAAAAAGGTCACTATCATCCATTCTCGGATCAATTGTCCTACTGCAGACTGTTGCCTACCACATTCTGTGCGATTTCAAGTTTCTTCCTAGAGATGTGGTCTGAGAGCTTGAACACTGAGAACATGCTCGTGCTCCGCGGCTAACCATGCGTCGCTGAGCGCACGTCCGCGTTTCAGCGCCGCGATGTCGCGTTGGAGTTAGGTCCTGGAGCCACACCAGCTATCTTAAATTCCACGCAACGTATCCAACGTATCCAGCCAACGTTGCTTCGAGCGTTCTCTGGGTCACTTTCCAGGGACTTCAGAGTTCAGGCCAATCTTACGGACGGTATCGTCGTTAGCGACGAGGACGTGGCCATACCATCGTAGATGAGCTCCACGAAGCTTGCCCGATGTCGATGCGACACCGAATCTCTGTCGTATGGTGTCGTTGCGAACGCGGTCCAAACGCGTAATTCCGGCCGTCCACCGTAGCATTTTCGTCTCCATTACACTGAGGCAGCTTTTAATTTCCTCCGTCAGGGGCCAACACTCAGCACCGTACGTCGCTACTGGGCGGACGACTGTTCTACACTCCTTTGATTTGAGGTGCTCAGGTATTGTTATGTAGTAGAGCACCCCAGTCAACGAGCGCCATTTGGGCCAGGCTGCCCTCACACCGCATTCACCTTTCATTCATTCTTTCTGACGATCTATTACCAAAACTATTTGACGTTCATGTTAGAAAAACTAGCGATGAAATGATATTTGTTGACAAGGTCTTTGTCGAGAAACAAGCACGACTGGGTAAGGCAAAGTGTTGCGATTTCCCCACCAATCTTCCAACATCTTTTTGTTCACACTACCTCTACGGTCGACTTTCAATAAGTCTTGACATAGGCCACTAATATCTCTTATTATTTTCGCGTCATCTTCAAATAGATTTTCATATTCAGTATTATTTTTTCAACTATGAATCCTGCCGTGTGAATGTCGCTTACTGTTTTCTCTTCTTTTCTCTTCAAAGTGGCTTCGTGAACCGTAAGAAATGGGAATGGGTCAACCTGAGACCATGAATTGCGTTGAAAGGGACGGCTGGAAATGTTCTGCAACCGAATGACGCTACTCGTGCACTCGGATTCAATTAAAGGGGAATTCACGAGATTTACATCTTCAAACTTGATGAAATTGACGACAAAGTGGTTTTTCAGGGACATTTTCAAATTGAATCCAACTCCACATAATTCATCGAAAAAGAGACTCTGTAATGCTTAATCTCAAAGGATTTTTAAAGATACAACGGTCGTGAAATGAATGCCTATTTTGCCTACACAATGACTGCTGTGGCCAGCCTAAGACAGCGCGTTGTCCGCGTTTGCCTACAAGTCTGATATCACATGCCTAGATTTATTGCCAGTCGATCATGGGTTAGTCTGGTACAAATTTTCCAACTCCGGAGTGAAGGCTTGGTTGGCCTGAGCGGAATCCGAACCAACAACCTGGAATCGGGGTGAACGCAACAGCCGCATTTCTTCCAAATACGCTGTTCACTTAAGTAATTCTTACTAGGATTAGCAGAATGCTAGTCAACGGGGAGCTGAATGAGTAACCCCGGAATTCAGCAATTCCAAGGTTATTCTTGTAGGAGACAACTACATAGATTGGATATAATAAAACCCAGACAAGATAATTTCATTGAGATTCAAAATATCAGGACCTAGAGCCGTCCTTACAATTGCCTAGCACGGTTTTGTGATTAAATGCTGTGCACTTTTAAACATTCGCTATTGAATCCTGAAGCCTTGCTGGCTATGTGCAGGTAAGAATATAAAGTTATCTGAGATGCTTACAAAGGCGAAAACTGCAGGCAGTGCTATACGTCTTCAGAATTGTACATACTCACAGAACTGCGTAAAGCTTTATTGATTTAAAAACATCAATTACAAAGGAAGGATGTAGGTGGTGGCTGTGTTATTCAAAGCATAGATTTATGATTTGAATAACAATTATCAACCATCTCCGACAGTGGGTGACAGATTTATGTGTGGGGAAGTCCATGCTTGGCGAGCTGGTGCTGGCATTCCTCGTTGAAGAGAGTTCCCAGTTTGTCCCAGGCAGCCTTCTGATCTCCGCTCACGGATCCCTTACTCTCCAGGAATGCCACCCAGATCCCCCAGAACGCCTGAACAACGGAGAGTTCAAGAGTCGAGAACGGGCTACAGAATAAGGACTCGTTTCTCCCTCGTTAGAGGGGATATCAGCAAAGCAAGGAGAAAGAGGAAGAGCACCAACCTTCCACAGCGAGGGGTCGAGGCCACGTCCAACGTGTCTGTCGACGGTGTCACGGCAGAACGCGCGGAACACGGGTTCCTAGAAGATGCTGACAGTAGCCAGTCTCTAAAGGCAGCCCTAGTCAGCAAACCCACGTTGTCGATGGTGTTGGCCAGGATGTGAACGGACAAAAGCAGTCCGGTTCCCAGTTTCTCGAACCTATAAGCTGTCGTTGCGATTCACACACTTCTTCGTCAAAAAAAGAAGAAGGAGCATCAGTAAGAATACTAACTCCTTCCACCGCTGTACCTGTCGCTTTTCTGCACGTCATCAGCGCTGAAATTCTCTGCACCCTTGAAGTACTTGCGCAGATCCTGGTGGTGCGAGAAGAGACTAAATGTTCAGCACAGCTTTTCGGATAGTTCCTAGTTGAATTCTCGAATAGGCCTAGAAGCTCGCTTACTACTTGTAGAAGTCCTTGCCGTTCTGGCCCTTGTCTCTTCCAAGTGGAACGGGCGCCAACGAAGCCACACAGTTCTTCTTGATGTCAGCCATTCTATGTGGTTAAATGAGTTATTATACAGCTTTCGCTATGACTACTGTTTTTCACAGCCTGCTTAATGTGGACTTTTGGCAATGGACGTGGCAACGAGTGACATTTCTAAATTTCTGAGATCTCCATAAAATAAGAAGCATATTTATTTACATGCATATTTATTTTTCTATGCATGCGTTGTCTTAGCAGTTTTTTTTGCAAGGGGCGAAAACCTTTTAGAATTCTACAGAAGAGATGAGAAAAGTCGTAACTTTAATACTACCTTAATAATTAATAATCCCACTGTGAATATTTTGAAGACGATATGACAAGAAGTATTAGGTTAAGGACAGACTACTATGTGAGAGACCTCGTCTCGAAATTGAAAAAAGGAACTGAGGAACTTCAAGACTATTAGAGCAGCCAGGTGGGATGTCTATCGAATGCTTTGGCGTTCGAGCCACTGCATTAGACGCCTAGCAGCATCTCTTTTATACTGCTTCTCACTAGAATGTTCACTGAACTATAGATGTAATAATGTGCGAAAAGATTTATACTGCGGAATGGTCCTAAAAATATCTCGGTTGCAGTTAGCCAGTAGAAAAACTGTGCAGAGGAGTTGCTGCTCTACAACATTTGCCATTTGCCTTCGCGCAGAGCAGCTGAAGTAGTGTCGACTTAACTTCTTACTCAGTGCAGTAATATTCGTAGATTGGGGTAGACCTGTCGGTCCTCCAAATTTCTACTCATCCTGTTCATTACAACCTTGCCGGCGCAGGGGATTGAACGCTTGTTAGTAGAAAAGAACGCAGGAAAACACAAATACAATGTTTAGCTGAGAAAAGGCCCTAAATCTCAAAAAGTGAATATGCATTTTCAAAGAAGGAAAGGTCGCGTGTACTGTATAGACTTTACAAAGGCAAATTTAATGGCTATGTTTTCAAATCGACGTTTTTTCCTGTGAAGAGGAAAATTTCCCTCTACTGGAAATCTGCCTTTGGTCCCTAAAAGAGGAAATTGTGCATACTGTTTTAAAATGGTTATGTTCAGGCTCGTTAAGCTCTCATTTTGTTCTATTAAAATTCATAAACGAGTGCTCCTAATCATTGTTGGACCAACGAAATATATTACGAATCTCTCGTTAATGAGAGGTGATATTTCAATGATGTGGAAGCATTCCTGATACCGACTCTGAAGAAGGGACCGCTCAAATATGTCATTTGTTACCGCCCAATAACTATTACCTCATTCTTGATCAAACCACTTTCTAGGTCGGTGCCAGCATGGTTCTGTCAAGACAAATCAACTAAGACTCAACTCCTGAAACCAACGAGTGGCAGCACGGACGTGCTTGATAAAAAGAAAGTTGTTACCTCATTTATTTGGCTTTTATGAAGGCATATGATGAAGTTCAGTACTATGTACTTTTGTATAAACTTGGAAGAGCGGGTATCCATCCAACGCTTCTGCGATAGCTTCGTGTCTTTCTCTAGTAATAATTCCCAAGTCCGGATCAATGGTTCCTTCTCTCAATACCACCCCGATAACCAGCGGAGTTCTTCAGGGTGGAGTTCTTTCACCAGTTCTTCAAGAGGGATTGATCCGCCAATTGGAGGGTGTACAATGCAGCGTTACTAGCAATCTTACAAACAGGCTACAGCTGTAGCAATATTCTCTGGAGCACAGCCAGAAACAGGACTGTAGGGTTGCGGACTCTGGAGCTCAGACGTAGACGTGAGGACTTGGTGATCCTCTCCTGCTCTACAACATGATTAATACAAGTAGTCGTAGAATGCTGTCTTTCCAAGGTTTATTTATCCAGGGTGGGTGTATAAAATTGGTCCCTCGAAGGCTTAGATCTAAAATCCACAGAGACTTTTTGCCCATCAATCAATAGGCAAATTCAACAATTTTCTAAAAGGGCAGCCGTTCCATCGAAACTCTGTCCCTCGTCGCCGAAGCTTCTGGATGAATTACCAGCTTAAACAAGCCATTATTTCTGGTCTTGTCATGTTATTCTTTTGTTTTATGCGTCGCTTGCGCGCTTTGCTCAAAGTAGTAAGGCAAATAGAACAATGAAGCTTTGATATAGCACGAGTCACTTTCTGCGATCGAATGGCTAGGTGCTTTCCATGCTGGAATTCTTACGCACAATTATGTGACAGGATCTTCTTCAGCATACCTGATTGGTCTGTCTCAAGTTCAGTGGTCTAACGAGAACAAGCCACGATTATGCTGTGATCTGCAGTCTTTCAAACAATCCTCATGCTGGGCAGATCGCGAAGCAGCGAAAGCGAGAGGGAAGAATGTTCGTTGAACACCTTCGCTCTTCGCTAGCAACACATTCTTTTTCTTGACGTATGAACCCAGAGAACGCCCAAGGCAACTGGGTTCCCTTTTGCACGAAAGAAATTACCTGCACTAAACCGCTGGCCTTTACACTGCACACAACAACAGCGAAACTGCACTCGCGAACCATAGTTCAAGAGGCACACATGGTTGTAATTCAGAAGGATCAAGGACGTTGCCAGATTTTGTGGGAGTCGATGAAAAAAGCTGTCAGATCGCTCAATATGCTTTATCACCATCAGATTTAGTTGTTTACCATTAGCCTCTCATTACTACCCTCAAATTTAACTTTTTGACGCGAAGAAAGGTATATGCGACTCGCAATTTCGTCACTATATGGCTGAAACGGAAAGCTATGTAACGGTGCTCCACCAAATCGCGGAAACTGCGTATTTCGTGACTGTATAATATCACTATTTTCCGCTTACATGTGTAAGCCTTCCACTTAACTTTTACTGTTTCACAGGCGCTATGTTTGTCGAAGAGGACCGCTCAGAGAGGAGGCACCGAATAGCGTTGGGCTTGAAAATTTTGGCCTCGATGTCTCTGGAATGTTTTTGCATAACTTTTCGATTCGGTATTATACATTATAGCATTTTGAGAGAGAATGACTATTTGAAGAATAATTTCTCTATCATAAAATATTAGGTTGGCAACTAATTTCGTGGACTCTCAAGCGCCTTCAACAAAAGTGTTCATAAACAAATAACAAATAAGGGCTTTCAACCAAAGTAAGATCTGTTGGAACGCGGGACTGTTTCCCATTTATCAGCTACCTGGCCCATCCCACAGCTGTAGAATTCTTGTGCTTTTGAAGCCAAGAATCCTTGGAGGTGCATTTTGACACGGTCCATATTAATAAATCGTCCTCCAACCAAGAAGTGCTGCCGCTTGCTATGAAGGTGCTAGTCATTTGCCGCACAGCCTGTGCTGTAAGGTGGGTGAGTTAGACGCTCCCAGCTAAGGTCTTCGATTTTTTGAAGCTCCCGATTCGTAACGTGTGATCTGGCGTTATCTTGCTGATAGATAATTCCGCTCCTGAAAATCTCTCTGAACCGATTCCAGCGGAGTTCAGCCTGCGCTCGGCCAGGTTTAAAAGAGTAGATTACAGCATTAATGCTGGAACCGTTCTTGTCGAGCTCCCAGAAGTTAATACCTTCTTGACACCTCCAAACGGAGGGAAGGTAGCGAACATGACGCCTCAAAAAATAGAAGACCTCGACTGGGAGCGTCAAACTCGTCCACCTTACAGCCCAGTCCTTGCGCCGAGTGACTACCACATTTTTAGTTCGGTGCAGTACTTCTTGGTTGGAAGACGATTTAATAACGTGGACCGGGTCAAAATGCACCTCCAAAGATTCTTGGCATTAAAAGCACAATAATTCTGTGGCCGTGGGATAGACCAGCTACCTGATATATGGGAAGCACTTCTTCGTTCCGAAGGATCTTATTTGAATTAAAGATTGTCATTAGTTATTTGTTAATAAATACTTTTGCTGAAGATTCTTGAGAGTCTACGAAATTAGTTGCCAACCTAATATATTTCGCCTTTTCGATTTTTATCAATTTTAGGTCAACAAAGTGGAAGGTCAAAAAGAAAAAAATGACCTTCGCCGACACCTCCTCTCTGCTTACGCTTAAAATTTTTGCCGAATGTGATACACCACTCGAAAGAAGATGATTTGCTGCAAAGAACCTGTATTGGTTGCTTTCGTTCGTTTTCATTTTCGACATTTTTCGGTGCGTTAAAGTGTATTTTTTCCAAGAGCTCTTACCCTTTGTTCAAATCACTTAACCTGAATCTGATGACCTATTAATGAGCTAAATTCCGATTGGCTAAAGAACAAAACATATATTCTGATAGAACGAACTATTTTCTTCCAAATGACTAATGAATTTTTTTACACTCCGATAAAAACAAATTAAGCAAAGGGTAGGAGCTCTTGATGAAGTAATTCATATTTTCTGGACGCTCCACTTTAATGTCCAGAAAATCAATGAAAATGAAAAGAAACGAAAAAACCAAAAAAACAAGTCCTTGTAGAACATATAATCTTTTCGATCGGGGTATAGCGTTGTGCGCAAAATCTTAAACGCATTGAGCAGAGAGAAGGAGCTGTCAGCAAGGTTATTTGTGCTTTTTGACTTTCCATTTTATTCACCGAAAATCGTGCAAAAATTGTAAGGGAAATATAAAAATAAACAATTTTTCTGATAAGACAAATCGTGCTCTTCCGCATGGTGTACAACTTTATGCAAAAACTTTCTGCAATATGCAGAAAGAAATGTTTAAAAAAGGCTGGAGCTTACATAGTTCCCAACCTAACATGTAGTAGTAGATAAAGGATATCAGTGCGTCTGAATTTACGGATGTCCTCCGGTCGATGCAGCTGGTATTAACTCCTAATACAATTCTCCTGGCTCGGCTGTCGTGTGTTTCATTTAAAGCCTAAATTAAATTGATTTGAATCCAAGTGACGCTGTCCAGTAAAGATGTGTGTCTGTAGTTTCGAGAAATAAAATTCGGCCATCATAGAGTACCACTAAATAGTTCGCAATGTAAGTTGTTCCCTTGCTCCATTAGATCACAAAGTTCTCCTAAAAACAACCGCTTTCTCTTGATAAATGCAACATAGGAACATAGCCTTCAAGCCTTCAAAGATAAATGCAGAAGTGGTAAAAGTCTGCTTTCACATGATTAATTCATGTAATAACTAACTGCATATAAATTGCTTCCAGACATCCCGCAGAAGTAGAATACGTGGCCATTCCCGAAAGGATTGATCAATGCCATCCTTTATTATTTATTACTTATTTACTATTTTGCACCGACCGATTCTAAAGAATGCACATTTGAAGAAATTAAGCAATCAACCTGATCCTCGCAATCACTCAAATACTCTACCGTCTACATTTTTGACACTTTGAATGGAGATCTCCATTGAATTTCCTTGCTGAGCAGTGGCAGATGTTAGACACTGAGCCGCCTGCATCCGCCTTCGGCCATGCCCCAGAAAGCTTGCTGCCTGCCATCTGGCATCAGATGCCCGAAATCAGACACCTCATCTCACGTCAGAAAAGACACCACTGAGACTTCCAACACAGAGGAAGTGTTCCGGAACCAGTGCACTGGGTTTCCAGACTCAGAAACGCTTCCCAGAAGTCGTGCACTGGAGTGTTCAAACTCAGACGACTTGTCACAGAATTCTTGCACCGAGTGCTGTGAACAAGACGAGGTGTTTCAGAAAACCAAGGGTAACAAGTCAGCTGGGGATTGATGCAACGGAAATAAGGTGTTTATTTATTTTAACCTGTTTATCAATTTATCAATTATTTATTTAATTTATTTCTGGAGTAGATAAATGGCACACAATAAAACTATGTAGGAAAGGTGGTTTTAGTTAAGGAGCATTAGAAAACTACAAAAATGCGGACACTAGAAGGTACAGACAATAGAAAGCAGGTGTCCGGGAAGTCATCAACTTGGATACCCAGTGTCCACAATTCGAGGACATACCATCTGATTTTTTGCACTTGGTGCACAACTTCAGCGCACATTTCTGTAAACACGCAGCAGTGTACCACCACAGGTCATGTGTTCTAGATTTGTACATCCGACGAGCAACTTTTCGGGCACTCGTGCATCACTTTTGGGACATGTCGTTTGAATTCGAATACCTCTTGGGGACGGATTCATCGACGACTTACAGAGACTTGACAAAGAACTTACAGCGGAATCTTCTGAAACAACGCGAATTAGCGCGACTTATCAACAAGCGATACAGTGAAATGTTGGCGTTATCAGGATTTTCAGCTGTAATTTCTTTCTCAAATCTTTGTAAGTCGTTGATCAGTCCGGCCCCTTGTTGATTTCAGTCACGAACTAGTTGTTGGAACTGCTGGAAGGTACAGTTTTTTTTCTATGAGGTAATGCCAAAAATGTTATCGTACGACCTAAAACGCTTATGGTCACAATCGTGTTGAGACCAGCATGATGGAATTGTTGCTGGAATTGAATTGGAATGTACACCTCACATTATGATGTTCATCCCCAAACGGATGTCTAAAATACCCTGAATTGTGAATATTGAAGAATATGCTGAACTTTCAATTTACAAGTCTCCTTCTGATTGGAAACTTGCTCGGACAAGGGCTCAGTCGACGCAGAGCAATTTGTAAAGCAACTTTTTAGGGCAGTAGAAAGAACACGGAACAGGGCACTTTTCACGTGCGCACGAACAGAACTTCGTGCAGAGCTCGAATCGTCGTTCATCTTCGTTGTCAGCTGCACTAATCACGATTCGGTGAGCAAACCGTTGATGGATTACATGACCGATACTTTCCAGTTATTCTCCGCTTAGCAGCACCTGTTCTCCGAGCGTGAACTAGAGCAGTGTTAGCAAGTGAAAGGCGCTTTAGGTACTAGCAATCCTAATTGCTGGTTCTCTGTGAATTTTTTTAAAATTTACACGTGCAAGGAAGAAGAATCTCGTAGCTACAGCCTTCTAATCGAAGTATCGATTCTTTCTAGTATAGAATCTTCTTCTCCACCCGACTTTCACTGCAGACACACTTCTGTAGTATGGAAGTGTGTGTGCAGTGAAAGTCGGCTGAAGAACCTGGAGCAAAACACCAAGCAATAGCCAAGCAGAGCGAATCCAACCAACTTCGATGGAGTATGTGGTAACGTTGGATTGCAACTGAATCATACCTAGACGACGTTCATGAGAGACTACGACTTTCTGCTCTGCTCCCCCTCCCCCACCAATCACGCTGAACGTAATGTAAAGCAACCCGAATGTCCCCGCTACATGGAGCCAATATGGGGAATGACCTAGCACCGGAGCTGGGCATGAGGGAGTAAGCGGCTCTTCCTGCCCTAGCATACGCCTCAGAGACCTGGCCTATACGAAAGCAGGATGAACACGCGATCAGCATCGCGCATCGTGGAATCGAGACGACGATGCTCGGAGTGACACGACTCACGCGATTTTCGGACTCTCCGGACTTCCAAGCTTCGTCGAGCTCGACGGTTAAAAGCGCTGTCGCATGGGCCAAGTCGTCAAAAAATAGGTGGGCTGCCACATAATGCGCTTCGCAGACACCCCTGGACGAGAACCGTCACCGATTGGATTTCGCAGGATGTCTAGAGAACTCAAGGACGACCACAAATGCGTTGGTCAGGTCTTTTCCTCAAATTCCCGGCCGAAAAGTATGAACCTTTCCATTCCCTTTGTGTGGGGAGGATCCAGCAGTCTGGTTACCGCCAACCGCTCAAGCATTTCCTCGACAGGGAAAACTCATTTTTGCCTTGAAGTAGCAAAAAGTTGCATAACCCTGTGTTTGGCGCAGTTAGGAAGCGTCCGTTAACGCTTGTACCCACAATTGATTCTAGCATCGGTGCGAACCTCGGTTAACCCAACTCCCCCCCCCCCCCTTAATGTCTTAATGGCGCCGAATAAACCCTTTCCCAGGAAGGAAAAAACAGTGAAAGGTGATAAGAGTCTGCACGTTTATTTTTGTTTCAAATTTCATTTTTTTGCAGCCAGTTTTCTTCAACATTGTCCCAGAAATGTAGGATACATAGCGCATCCAAAAAGGCTTAAATAACGTTTATACCGATTTATGCGCCTCCACTTTAAGACATTGGGCAGGGTAGATCAAAAGTCAACGTTTTCTGCAGTCTTCGAAGAAAACTTGAATGTAATTTTGAACATGGCGTTGATTTTTCCGGAGCAGGCGCAATGTTTTTTCTTTGTTCTTGACGGTTTTCAAAACGAAAACGCCATTCCCCTACAATCTAATTTCCAAAATTCGTCTTTAAGCGTTTTAAAAAATTTTCCATGCAAAAGCTTAATTTTAGTCTTTTTGAAGGAAAATGGTCAATTAGTTGCAATCTCGACTCAAATCATTGATGCGCACCCACTGGATGAAGTAATTTATTAGCTGCAGGCAAATCGAGCAAAACATGCAGCTAGGAACAGTAATCCTGAAGTCTTTCGATCTACAAATGGGGAAGGCCATGCTTGGCAAGCTGGTACTGGCACTCGTCGTTGAACACGGTTCCAAGTTTGTCCCATGCAGCCTTCTGGTCACCGCTCACGGCTCCGCGACTCTCCAAGAACGCCACCCAAACGCTCCAGAAGACCTTAGCAGACAAACAACAGTCAATAGATTTGATTACAATGCGAAAGGATTTCCAAGAGGCTAAGGTCCACAAACCTTCCACAGTGAAGGATCCAGGCCACGGCCGACGTGTCTGTCGACGGTGTCGCGACAGAATGCGCGGAATACCATCTCCTGAATTTCGCAAGGGTGTAGGTTCTCTCATATTCCAGGGTTTCCACAACAAAACAAGACTCACGTTGTCCATGGTGTTCGCCAGGATGTGGACCGAAAGAAGCAGGCCAGTTCCGAGCTTCTCGAACCTATAAATGGAATCACAGTGCTTAGGACAGGTAAGATATCTTACCTTACCTGTCACTTTTCTGCACATCATCAGCGCTGAAGTTCTCGGCACCTTTGAAGTACTTGCGCAGATCAGGGTGGTGCGAGAAGAAACTATAGAAATGTGCGACATGAGCTCTTGGATTGTTCATGATCAACTTTCAATGAAGTTAATAGTTCACTTACTACTTATAAAAGTCCTTGCCGTTCTGGCCCTTATCTCTGCCAAGCGGAACTGAGGCCAAGGAAGCCACACAATGTTTCTTCACGTCAGCCATTCTGTATCTACGTGGATTACGGTGATAACAGAGGATATTCCGCCATCTTTTCAAGCCAGCTCAGTAGTCAAACAATGGATGAGGTAGGAAACATACGAACATCGATGCACTATCGAATTAACAAATTACCAATCAAGTTAGCACCAAAACGAATTATACTTTGTTTCAGTCATGGACAACGAATAGGACGTATGAGGACAATCAGCTATAGATATAGTGCTGGAAACGTCATGTTAGCTCACCGCCTTCCCGAGGGAAGGCGTTCGAGCCAGCTGAAAGGACGTGGTGGAACACTCAGGTCTAGTGTTAGTGCGCATCTCACCGTTTCCATCGTTCCAGTGCTCCTTTTATATCTAAGTCAAACTATTGCTAATTGTCCAACAGGTGTAATAACGGTAAAAGAAGATGGAGACAAATGATTCTAAAATACAGTGAGACCAATCGTCCGGAGAAAAAAAAAAACAGGACCTGCAAGAAATATCGACACCGAAACTGAACTGTAGAACTTGTTTGGGCAGCGGTTCAGTTGCCTGCGTGATTTCTGAAGTCTATAATAACGATACAGATAGAGAAGCGAAATGAACCAATCCTTTGTAGATGTATCAGTATATATATATATATATATATATATATATATATATATATATATCTGCATATAAAATGAATTTATGTAAAATCACTGCTTGGCTGGCTTTCCAAAGGAGTAACAAGGACGGATTCGGACTGCATATTTCATCTTCTCAATAACTGGCTAACTGGTCGCAGGTCAGATTTTAATCCCCTCGCCCCCTAGCACGTATGTATGGCACTTATGCAGAATAAGAGTGCGAGGTTGAGCAAGGACGACCTCGCAACTACCATGGGTCGACTGCAGGTAAGTTTTCGGTGATGATGATATATTATGATACATGGTATGTATTCTCCAACACATGGCTGTTGAGAAGGTTGTCGGGACTTCACATTAACCAAACCTAAAATTATTTCGTGTTGAAACAATTCAAATCAGTTTCTTTAAGCCTCAATTGGCTGGTACCGAGGTTGTAAGCTATTTCGTGTTGTGCGCGCGAACCGGTCGAGCATCCAATGCTCATTGAGACCGTAAGAAACTTTAAATCGACTACGTTGCAGACGTTCCTTAGGGAATATTTCGCTCAGCAACCAAACTGTTGTGCTACATTTGAAAGGAATAATCCCCCTTCCGAGGTGAGTGGTAGCACAGACAGAGGAAGCGTCGGCTGTCGCAAGCAACATTAATGGAAGCTCTTGACTCGTATCTCTCATCAAAGTCAAGGAAGCCTTCCTCTGGAGGACAAGATTTGGTACCAAAGCAGTCTTTCAAGGATAAAACGGTTCATCATTTTCATCATCATTTTCACTAGCGTCTGTCCCGCTTGGTGGCGAGGTCCGCTCTTCTGGTGTGGTGACGCCAGTTCTCCCGATCAAATGCTTGATCAGGGTGCACATCAGCATCTTTAAGTCCAAGTGCAAAGTATCTAGCCAACTTTGCTTCGGACGCCCCCTAGGCCGCTTTCCAGGGACCTCAAGGTTCAGGCCAATCTTACGGACGGTGTCGTCGTTAGCGCGAAGGACATGGCCGTACCATCAAAGATGAGCTTCGCGCAGCTTCTCGGCTATCGGGCGACACCGAACTTCTGTCCTATGGTGTCGTTGCGAACGCGGTCCAGACGCATAACTTCAGCTGCCCACCGTAGCATTTTCGTCTCCATTACGCTGAGGCGGCTTTCAATTTCCTTCGTCACGGGTCAGCACTCAGCACCGTACGTCGCAACTGGGCGGACGTCTGTTCTATAAACCTTCGAATTGAGGCGCACGGCTATTGTCCTGTCGCAAAGCACCCCCCTCCCCCCCCCCAGTCAGAGAGCGCCATTTGGACCAGGCTGCACTCACACCTGCGTTTACCTCCAAATTTAGGCTGCCATCGAACGTGACGGTTGATCCAAGATACTTGAAAGATGTAACTCGTGGGAGCTCAGTACCATTGATCTTGATAGATCCAAGCTCATTCACATCCGTCGTCAAGTATTCCGTCTTTGTGACATTTAGCTTGAGTCCAAACAATGCCAAGCGATCGCACCATTCCTGTGCCTGTTGCTCGAGTTCGGCTTTGCCTTCACATGCAAGCATGACATCGTCAGCATACAGCAACGTCCAAGGTGCCGCCATTTGGAGATCTCGTGATATTGCACCCATCATGACGACGAAGAGCAGTGGGGATAGCGCAGATCCCTGATGCACCCCTACAGAGATGGGAAATTCCATCGAGGTGCCCGCTGGCGCTCGTACTCGACTCCTTGGGTAAGAGGAATGCGCACCCACGCAACAAGCTCTTCAGGAACACCATGTTCTCGCAACGCGTACCATATAACATCTCGCGGAACGCGGTCGAAGGCCTTCTCCAAGTCCAGGAAGGCAAAATGCACCGGTTTCCGTTTCTCGCGGTGCTTCTCTAGCAGAAGACGAACGGCGTGAATGGCATCAACAGTGCCACAGCAAGACACGAAACCACACTGATTCGTGGAAAGCTGGACGACATCCCGGATACGTCCATCGACAATTCGCTCAAAGATTTTCATGGTGTGCGAAAGAAGGCGAATTGGACGGTAACTAGCACAGTCCGCAGGACTGCCCTTCCTCTTCCAAATCGGGATGGTCGTGCTTTGCTGCCAGCTCTCGGGCACTTTCTTCTCAGCAACAACCTGATTGAAAACTCTGAAAGATAGTCAGCAGGGCACCAGCCCTTCGCTTCCACTGGTCGGCTGGCAGCCCATCGGGACCGGTGGCTTTGCCTGTCTTCATCTTCTTCAGGGCTGCTTCGGCTTCGCTCACTGTGATCTTCTGAACGGGACCGTATACAGGAAATGCAATAGGAATAGCAGAGTGGTCAAATTCAACATTCGCAATTTCCTTGAAGTGGTCGCGCCATCGCTTCACAGCTCTATTACGATCCATCAGAAGAAATCCGTTGTCAGTAAGGATAAAACAGTTGGCTACCGCGAGTCATTTTATGGCAAAACACGCATTCGCCTCCAGAGATCCCTTAGGAGGAGGATGCGTGGCACATCCCAAAACAGATTGAGTGACGCCATCCTTTGTCCTTTCTTATCATTTATAACTACATCTCATTGTCAGTCTGAGCGTCAGAGAGAATGACTAGTTATATACCGCTTTGCCTAGGAATTGAGGTGCTTGAGGTAGAAACCTTACTTGAATCTTGAAGGTTCCTTGATTTCTTGATGATACACTCATGCCAAGAATCATCGTGAGACAACGCTGTGAGCCTCAGTCACTATGAAATACAAGTTCAGATAACGGAAAACCTTTCAAAGCGGAAGAAAATTGGCTACTGGACAGGGGCTACTCTAAGGGATTTGCTCGTTTGCGAGATGCATAGTTTCCTTTTCCATTTGTTCCTTTTTAAGAGATCCTGAAAAGGCAAAGGGATGGCGAGGTGAATGCTTAACTTCGGCTCCCATCACAGCCACAAACTCTCTCTACACTTTAATGAGGGGGATTCACATATAACCGTGTGGATTGAACTTCGTAAGCCTGTCCTACCCACCAGTCTGCCCCAAGAGAACCACACTCTTCTCACATGCATATTTAGCTTACATATGCATATAGCGTATGCTTTGAAGGAGAGAAGAGCGAAAGTGTTGGCAGAAGCTGCAGAGGCAGGGTTGAGCATCCGCAATGCCCGCCGGAACTTCACCAACTTCAAGACCAAGATTACCGCTCTCTGACGTCCTGGCGGAACCGTCACCTCTTCCAGAAGGGCCATGGAGAAGGTCATCCACATACGCCTCAGAGACCTGGGCTATCCGAAAGCAGGATGAACATGCGATCAGTGTTGTGCAGCGTTGAATCGAGAGGACGATGCTCGGAGTGACACGACTCACGCAAGTAAAAGAAGGCCTCCGGAGTTCCGAGCTTCGCCGAGTTTAAAGATCAGAGACGCTGTCGCATGGACCAAGTTGTCGAAAATTAGGCGGGCCGGCCACGTAATGCGCTTCGTAGAGCTGGACGAGAGCCGTTACCGACCGGATTTCTCGGGATCAAGGGGACACCAATACGCCCACCAACGCGTTGGTCGGACTTCTTCGTGAAAGCCGTGAACGAACGATATGACGCTCTTCGTGTCCGTCGACAGGGACGAATAGAGACGCTGCTGGCCCCCGCTCGAGAAAGATCATCGTCAACGGGGCGACAGGTGATACAGGTGATGCATATACGCATATGCCTTGATCGGATCTACTCTTGGCCGCAGGCTCAGCAAGTAGTCAGGTGAACCATTCTTATTGTTAGCTCGCAGCAGTGATCTTTCTTAGCAGCTAAGTCGACCCCACTGTTAGGAGAACCATGTGATTGAATCGAGGGGCACAGAAGATTGCAGATAATCCAGGTTTAAAGACTACCATCTATTGGATCTGCCTGCCAAGACTCTGAAATTGTTACATTCAAGCATCAAAGAGGCTTTTTACGCACTTTTTATGCAACGCATTTTCGCTGCCCGACTCTTCTACGACTGTTTGACCGTGTGTTTCTCCTTTGCTCCAGAATTACTGGAACGTTCATCAATTTTGAACGCCTAGGTTCCGCAATCGTTTAGTTAGAGAGTTTTACGTGCCAAACAAGAAACAAAATCATCAGTCACGTAGTAACCTTCTTAGTGTGATGAAAAGTATAGGAATCGCAGGTTCTCGCGAGCATCTCCTATTGACGTCTCGCACGAGTTGAGCTTAGGCCCCAGGTCTTTCCATTTTTCTGTAGCCAATGAAACGGAACAGAACTTGTCTGGTAAGAAACGACTTGTCACTTCAACATCAGAGCTTGTCATTTTGCAGCTTAGTGTCTTCTAACTGATGTCTGAGTCCCCATTTAAATACATGGTAGAACAGTCCGTAGAGTGGTATCATTTACGCCGACTTCAACCCCCTCCCCCCCCCTTCCCCACCCATCAACTCCTTCGAATTTCAGGTGTTTGTCACAGAACTTGAACAGAGTTGTTGAAAGAGTTGCCTTGTTGAACACAATGTAATGAATAACTCGATACTTCTACAAAACGAGCAAATGCCGCTCTCAGTGTTTCGCATCGCTCTTCAGAGCCGCCGTTGAGATATGCATATGATTTAATCGCCATGCAACATGATTCTCTGGAGGGAGTACAGGATCCGTAGTTCGTCTCACCTCCAAGGTTCTTGGAGTGACGCGGATCTGCAGCCCTCTCGCGATCTATTCCTATTTGCGACCGTTCTCTGCGCAATTTTTTTTCCGACAATTGCTACCTATCACATTCTAGCTCCAATTTGTCCTCACTTTTTGGTCGTTTTTACAGCGCCATTACACTTGTAGGCAAACAACACTGGTCTAAACACTGCTATAAAAGAGCCAACGCAGCCAGTGGAGTTCAGGTAGTGGTGCTCTGGAATTAGAGCTAGGTCCTCAACGGACTCATAGCGACCTACTCTTTCTTACCTGGTCATCAACTGCAATTCCATCCTATCTTTTCCAGAAAATTATTATAGCTATAAAATCCTAGATGATATGTTATGAATTAGAACGTCTTCCTTTTACATGCGTCTTGATCCAGGATTAGAGCATAATGCCGCTCCTTCATTTCGTTGCTTTCTTCAGTAGGCACTCCGACTTAATTTAGTAGCAATCAACCACCGGCGCGTGCAGCGCAGTCGGAGAAGGTGCCGGCTGTCGCATGCATTCGATAACAGGTTCTTGGTTCATATTCTCGCCAAAGTTACCCAAGCCTCCCATCGTTTTGTGGTCGGTTAATTGGTACTGTACTTGTCTGGGAAGAACAAAACGCTGACTAGTTTATCAGCTGGCCACCTCAAGTCTTTGAATGGCCTAGCGCGCATTCAAATTGCCTCCACGACTTCTCATAGAGTTAGTATACATGGCGCATCGCAAAAACATGGCGCGAATAACTAGCGCCGTACTCAACACTTTATCCTTTATCCAACACTACTATTTTCTAGAGACAATATTCAGAATTTGAAGGGAGCTACGAAATTCTCGTATTTCAAATCAATTTTTTCACTTTCAATGGCAAAATCTTAACAGTATTCTAAGACTGGTAAACGTCTCTGATCTATTATATATTATTTTAATGCTCTTAGCAAACCTAAATTAAGTAGACTGAATATCTATGGGTTCTTGAAAAATTATAGGGGCAGATGGCTCAACTGGCTCAATATGAAGATAAGTACATTGCCAGAACGAATTCTTAACCGATTTCCTCGTTGGCCAAGAAAAACAGAAAGATTCGGGGTTCTTAGTCTCCAAGTACACATCTTCTTGAAATTTGCTCAAATTCTTTTAACCATCGAACACATTGGGAAGGTGTTTTGGAACCATTTTTTCAGAAGTTCTTGCATCACCAATATCTTCCTCATCATTTTCTCTCAGTTCGTTTCCAAAAGAAAGCTGGGAGGCTGGTCAAAATTTTGCTTATGGATACCTTAGTGTTGAACATTCAACGCATTGCAGTATGGCTGACGTGAAGAAACATTGTGTGGCTTCGTTGGCCCATGTCCCACTTGGGAGAGACAAGGGTCAGAACGGAAAGGACTTCTACAAATTGTGAGTCGGCGACTCTCTTGCACATTGTACTCCCACAAGTTTCTATAATATCAGTGCTAATGTTTAAGCCTGTTCTCGAAGCACCAGGATCTGCGCAAGTACTTCAAGGAGCCGAGGGCTTCAGTGCCGACGACGTGCAGAAAAGTGACAGGTACATCACATGTCAAGGACAGTTCCTCAAAGGAGAGCACCATAATTCCCTTTACAGGTTTGAGAAGCTCGGGACTGGCCTCCTGCTGTCCGTTCACATCCTCGCCAACACGATGGACAACGTGAGATCTCCACAGCTATCCATATAGACCAAGGATGTGAATTTGACTATCGACTCAATTTCAGGAGCCGGTGTTCCGTGCGTTCTGCCGCGACACCATCGACAGGCACGTCGGACGAGGCCTGGACCCCTCTCTGTGGAAGGTTCGAGAAGCATTCCTCTTCAAACGCACCTATGGCCGACAAAGTCTTACGTTCTCGCTGTTCAGGCATTCTGGGGCATCTGGGTGGCATTCTTGGAGAGCAAGGGATCCGTGAGTGGGGACCAGAAGGCCGCCTGGGACAAACTGGGAACTGTATTCAACGACGAATGCCAGCACCAGCTCGCCAAGCACGGACTTCCCCACACATAAATCTGTTGTCAGCCTCTGCAACGGAACGTCATTTATCTTTATGGATTCAATGCTCCATTCGGCTACTCCAAATAAATGTTTTCCTATCTTCTGGGAACGCTCGTCTTGCACGGCTCTATGAAGATGTTGAGAAATGCTCAAATTGCGGTTCAATCACACAGAGCTATACATGGTGAACCATAAGTCCTTCACAAGAACTAGTCGTATAAAAGGTGGTCTTTTATGTTGTACCAAATTCGAATTCGGAGGTCGAATAGAAAATTTTCGCCAAAACTTCGCTCAGGGTGAACGGTTATTTGGGGCGCTGATCACGAATCTGACATCGTTTGTGGTATCACGGTCGAGTACGGTATTTGACGGCAGGTGCAAATTACTAAGATAATTGTCACCGATCAGCCAAGCTCTTCTTAGCAACGGTTTCAGAACAGTGGCTGGAGCGATATCATGCAAAGAAGCTGTCTCACAATTATGGCTAAGCCTATCGAAGAGTTTGTATTGGTATTGGTTTCCACAAATTTGCGCACCCTATGAGGCGATCGCTACGGGACCGCTTTCACGCTGTTCCACCCCCGTACATATGTGGCCAATCTGTGAGACACCAAATTCGTGATCAACACAGCGATTCACCATTTACGCCTTTTCTATCTTTTCATGAACCTGATTTTCTATTTATAAGTGAAACATGGCTAACAGGGAAAATCCCTATTCAGAAATTTTAGCAAATTTTTCATACCGAATTTTTCGCTCTGACCGTGATGATTGCAGAGGAGGTGAAGTTTGTTGTATTGTTAAAGATTCAATAATTGTCACCAAAAGTGTGACAGTTATTGAATCCTAAACAATACAACAGCCTCAGGTCCGATGTTAAAGTCCTAGATTGTTTGGAAGCTCCTAACAATTCGATATTTAGAGTCATATTCGTTCATCGACCTCTTACGTCTACAACTACTGATGACGAAGCCCTTGTAGATGTTCTTTTTTGACGTTTGCCTTCAAGTAAGCCTTTGATAATGCTTGGTGATTTCTATCTTAGAGTTGATTGGGTGTCATGGGGAGCGAGGGATCCGGGTTCCGTTAGATTGCTAGATTTTTTCCATTACTTCGGCCTCACCCAAAACGTCAGAGAATCCACTTAAGGTTGTTCTATTCTAGATATCATTTTGACTTCAACGCCATTGCTTAGTGAAGTTGCTGTATCTGTTGGGTTGGTGTCATCAGATCACAGTGTCGTATCGTTTAACATTAATACTGATGAATTCCGCAAATCCATAAACTCCTACTCCAATTTTTAGTGAGGCAAACTATTCTACGCTTTCTGAGTACTATTCTACAGTAGATTGGTGTAAAGTTTTTTAAGGTTATACATCGGTAGACGAATGTATCAAAGGTTTTTTCATGTCATTTACACCGGATTAGCCACACGTCGGTACGACTTAGGTCAAAGATACCGCATTACTACGCTATCCGAAACAGATTTGTAATTTAATCTCGATAGAAACTGCGCCTTTTCAAGACTCTAGAAGATCCATTTCTTGCTCTCGTTACAAAATGGTCTGCTCTGAATTAGACTACCATTTGAGAAAATTTTTAGTAAATCGTGAGATAGGGCTGGTAATCTTACATGCAAAATCTCGGTTTTCAAACTGATAAGCTACAATTTGAAGGAACGGCCTATACTACCTGTACTTCATGACGAGGAAGGAAATCAATATGTTGATGGCAGCACAAAAGTCGAAGCCTTAGCTGTGTTTTTCTCGTCGGTTTTTTCGCCTTCTGACGACTCTTCTCCAAATTTGTTTTCGACCTTTAGCGAGATGAGTAGTTGAGCACAGCTCAGTTGAGCTATTTACTCCAAGGATGCCTCTACTAGCTCTAAAGTCCTTGAAGACTTCTACTTCCATGAATTCTGACGCCCACTCCTCAAATAAATTTCAAAAAGTGCTCTCTATTGTTATATAAACCTCTGGCAATGATTTTTAATGTGTCCCTTTTGTATGGTGAAGTCCCGCGTTGCTGGAAAAGGGCAATTGTCACAGCTATCCCTAAAAGGTCAGATGCATCTCTAATCTCAAACTTCCGACCAATCAGCATATTTCCTACACCTATAAAAATCCTTGAGAAACTAATCCGAGACAACTTTGTCTTTGGCTTAGCAGCAACAATATCATTCCCGACGAACAGCACGGTTTTGTAGCCCACGCGTCGACTAGCACACAACTTTCTGACAATCTTTTTGAGTGGAGCGTGGCCTATGTGTAACGGAAAGTCTGTTGATGTGGTGTATTTTGACCATACAAAAGTTTTTGACAAAATCGACCATCGAAAATTGCTTGAAAAGCTGTATCATTTACTACTCAGTTCTACACTTCTAAATTGGCTGAGTGCTCATATAAAGGACAGGGAACTTAGTGTCAAAGTGGGAAGCACATTTTCTAAATAGTATCCCTGTACAAGTGGTGTGCCACAGGGAGGTGTGCTTTCACCTCTCCTATTTCTTGTCTACACCCACGATTTACCAGCGAAGTTGGCTACTCATCCATCTGTAAAAGTTCAGATGTTTGCGGATGACATCAAAGTCTTTGGAGCATACAGTAGTGAGAACTGTACACAGGTGCGCCTTGCTCTCTCTCAATCCATATCCAACATGATGGAGTGGCGTCTGTTTGGTGGATACCAGTGAATCTCGCTAAAACTTCAGTGTTACACTTAGGTAACCTTGACGTCATGGAGTATAGAAGAAATGGCACAATCTTGAAATCCGTAGATGAAGTGTTCGTGATTTGGGAGTTATTGTGAAATCCGACTTCACTTTTGAGGCGCACATTGACCAAAGATTGTTCGGAATTTTTTTTCAGTTTTGTTTGCCATCCTCAGGAATATTACCTGTAGGGATGTATCCGCTCTGTTAAAGCTTTATAAGGCACACGTGGTACCGATACTTGAGTATGTATCTCAAGTCCCAGGTTCACATACAAAAAAACTTCAGCGAGTTTTCACAAAAATTTTATTTCGTAGGCGCATTGCAATTGTCAACAGCGTAATTCCTGACTACCACGAACGTTTGCAACTCTTCGGACTGAGAAGCCTACTGTACCGGCGGATATTCGGCGACCTGACCTTTTGCTTCAAAATTTTGAAAGGCGAAGCAAAACTCAAACCTAGCAAGTATTAGACACTGAGACCCACAAATGGAAGGACAAAAGTGATTTCACTGATGAATGTTCGAGTCTTCCGTAGTTGCGATAATACCATGAACTCCTTATTGTTCAGAACCTGGTGGCTACAGAGGCTTCCACCTAGTGTCATTGATGCTGAAAACACCCTCATCATTCAAGATTAGATTGAGAAAATTAAATCTCATGTCTACGCTTCGTGTTGCAGATTGCTAGGAGTATTTCCGCCAAACGTCGCCAGTGTGAAGTATGTGCCTTTACGGTATTCGCTGACCAACGCTTCCGCATGCCTCCGCTCTCTACTGGCTCCGGAGTAGAGAGCGGAGGTATGCGGAAGTGCTGATAAAATATTTCCTTTGAGGTCGAGTAACTACCAAATATGGAGGCCTGCAGACATCTGTGGATTGTGAACACTGGTTGTTTGAGTCTATTTCTGAATATTTTTGATGCCTTTGCGTCATCGTGGTTTCCGGGTGTACAGGAGCACGTTGTAGTTGTTAATAACTATGATTTATTCTTTTTGTATTTTACTTTCCTTTACTTTTAATTCGTTGTTGTGTTAGCGCTTTACCTACTCTCCGTTTAAGTTTTAATGGAGCAACGGTTTATGATTATCATCATTAGGAGCTCTGTAAATTTTCCACGGATTCAAGCGTGACCAGGCATTTTTGTTAAGATGATCTAGGGTTGCTATACTTTCCAGGAAACTACCTGGAGTGTAGGTCTGAACCAGCGATGAGGTGCATATGGATAGAAGCGCCCCCTTCTGAAAAGTAACAATGTGCAAGTATCTCGACCCGAGTACAACTTTGAGCAGAGTTACGGCACCTGGAAGCAGCACCATTACAAGAGTGGTGAAGCAAGCAAGACGGCTGGTATCATATCACTCTCGAGATCATTGCTTATCCGAAGGTGAACGTCGACCGGACGGCTGAGTGGATATCGTGGCAGACTTGCGTGCGAAACGTTGGGGGTTTGCATCCTGGGTGAGGCTTGTCTTCTGCATTTTTGCAAATCTCATTTTTTGTATGAGAGTTGACAGTTTGCAGGCAGTGACAACGATGCAGGCAGGAAGCCAGTTTGCATAGTATTCACCGTTATATCTACACATAACATAGAACATTAAAGTTCAAAAAATTTTCCTTATTTTTTCTTATTCTACAGTCTCTCACTAGTTATTCTCAAGTCTCTACACGTCCCACACGTAGAACGTGAGCTGTCCGCGCGGGATACGCTGCTCAAGCCTGTATGTACAGACCTAGTAGAATTTACACTGACAATTTTTTCAAACTGCACGCTTCAATTCAAAACAGAACTTTGTACTGAATAATATGTTTAATTATTGCAATTCCCAGCACCAATGGTAGAATGCAACGTAGTGCATGAAACAATAACATAATAACGACTGCAGTACAAACAGCGAATAAAAGCTACAGGTTCACTGCAGCCTTTTTCATCACATGATCCAATGTCCCTGGGGAATACACATTGAGCTGGGCTATCAAAAGACCCAGGGTGTTCGGCAAGGTAACCGGCCTTGTACCACGCAAACATAATAAGATTCCTGAAGCTGATATGGCACAGCAAACGGTGAATCAGTGAAATGACTTTAAACGATTGTATGAACTTGCTGTTGCTTGAAAGTAACGCTTGAGGATTTCACGGGAGATGAAAACTTGCCTTCAATATATTATCTCTTTTGAACATCGAACGGAAGATCGTGGACAATGACGTGCGAGTGGAATCGCCTAACGAGTGACTTGACGTACTGGAAAAATCCTACATCGGGTGGTTGAATCGACTCTTTGTTCCAGGAGGAATCGTTCGTATAGTTAGATTCTTCTCGACCGGTACAAGAGCTGCGATAGCTTCGTGGTTGGAGAAACCTGCCCAGGAGTCGTGAAGAAGGATGCATTGGTCAGGCATTTTCGGAAGGAAGAGGTTCTCAAAGAATGATAGAGTGGTGGTCGAGCTCATCATGTGCGTGAATGCCGCAGTGACAAAAAGATTTTTCGTCTGAAAGATACCCTTTCTAGGAAAAGTACCGTCTGGCTCTTGCAGTTGCACGAACAGTGTCTCGCCAAGCTTTCCCGAAGCAAACAAGAGTGGCATCACTGTCAGGCTATGTGTGGTGGCAGAGGACGTATTGTTTCTTTCTCTCCTTTAAATGACAGAGATCTCGGCACCTTTGTAATACACTGCTAAAGAAAATAAGCTTCTTGAGATTTCTTCTAGTGTCTAACTAACCGTGGTTTCTTTGGCCAAGGCTGACTGATCGACATTTATAACGCATTCCAAAGAAACTTTATCCATCTCATGCCGTATCTCTTCAAGGAACTTATTTGCTGCCTCTTCAATTCTTCCTTGGTCAAAAAAGCTTCTCTTCTGCACAAATCGAGTAACTCTGCGATTTGCAAGACCGGCGTGTTTCTCAAACTATTAAGCCAACTGGGAGAGGCGCAAAGGTTCTTCAAAGGATCTGGCATGTTGTGGTTGATGGCCAAAGCAAACTGCATGAGATCTCTATCATGGATGGACACTCCTAAAAGCAGCAGTATTTCTAATCTTTATAGCATCACCCTGCAAATAATTTACCTAGGTTGATTTTTTGCACCACTTTCTTCTGAAAAGCTTCCACGATCAGCCTCATCTTGTGTCTTTCGCTCCTCTTTGCAAGCCTGTTAGGAGGAAAAATAAAAATACGTTTGGGAAGTTAGCTTTTAATGTCGCTTTTGTAACTTGAGCTTTACCTTCTTCATAGAACCGCTTCAGCTTAAACCGATCGCGTTCGCTACGAAGAAAATCAAACGAGTGGCGTGTGCTCTTCCTGCTGCGACAAGATTCCCTTGACGTGGACCAATGGTATTCTGCCTCAGCCCAAAACTATAGATTATCTTGTATAGTCGGCCAGCATTTACATTAACAGGACCTTTCCTTTACACATCAGTACAAGAACGTATCTTATCCTCCGGAACTTGGAGGCCACCAGAAAAATGTTACAGTTCCTGATCCACCTGCCTGGTTGTATTCTTCGACCTTCTCTCCATTTCCCATTGTCCATTCTGCGTCCACACCGTCTTCCTCAACTTCCAAGTGGTCTTCGTCATAGACGTCTTCCAGTTGTTTCTCCTCGAATGCCTTCAGTATGTTTGCAATTCTTCCTGCCAGCTTCTTCTCTTCCCTTGATGGAGGAGCATCCGGTGGAGATCCAAGTTTCAAAGTCAGGAGATGGATAACCACACGAGCATTAGAAGACATGGTGACAACGGACACGGTGTAATTGACCTCACCTTCACCCAAGCAGTTGCCTATATTTTGTGGCTGTATCTCGTTCCGTGCGGGACAGCTCACGTTCTACGTGTGGGACGTGTAGAGACTTGAGAATAACTAGTGAGAGACTGTAGAATAAGAAAAATAAGGAAAAATTTGGTGAAAGTTTGTTCTATGTTATGTGTAGAAGGCAAACGTCAAAAAGAACATCTACAAGGGCTTCGTCGTCAGTAGTTGTAGACGTAGGAGGTCGATAAACGAATGTGACTCTAAATATCGAATTGTTATGAGTTTCAAACAATCTAGGACTTTAACATCGGACCTGAGGCTGTTGTATTGTTAAACATTCAATAACTGTCACACTTTTGGTGACAATTATTGAATCTTTAACAATACAACAAACTCCACCCCCTCTGCAATCCCCACGGTCAGAGCGAAAAATTCGGTATGGAAAATTTGCTAAAATTTCTGAATTGGGGATTTTCCTTGTTAGCCATGTTTCAGTTATAAATAGAAAATCTGGTTCATGAAAAGACAGAAAAGGCGTAAATGGTGAATCGCTGTGTTGATCACGAATTTGGTGTCTCACAGATTGGCCACATATGTACGGGGGTGGAACAGCGTGAGAGCGGTCCCGTAGCGATCGCCTCATAGGGTGCGCAAATTTGTGGGAAACCAATACCAATACAAACTCTTCGATAGGCTTAGCCATAATTGTGAGACAGCTTCTTTGCATGATATCAGCACTGAAGCTCTCGGCTCCCTTGAAGTACTTGCGCAGATCCTGGTGCTTCGAGAACAGGCTTAAACATTAGCACTGATATTATAGAAACTTGTGGGAGTACAATGTGCAAGAGAGTCGCCGACTCACAATTTGTAGAAGTCCTTTCCGTTCTGACCCTTGTCTCTCCCAAGTGGGACATGGGCCAACGAAGCCACACAATGTTTCTTCACGTCAGCCATACTGCAATGCGTTGAATGTTCAACACTAAGGTATCCATAAGCAAAATTTTGACCAGCCTCCCAGCTTTCTTTTTGGAAACGAA